>OY856411.1:568922180-569522180 GCA_963693085.1 Alisma plantago-aquatica
TGTCCATCGACACCCTTAGTATTGGACACATGGAAAGTAACTTGACACCACGTGCTTGACTTATTCCTTGTCCATAAAGTCTTGCATGTCCAAAGTCACCCTTATACATGACACATGGAAAGTCTCATAGACACCTCATACTTGACCTCTTTCTTTATATAGCCATATCTACCCCTTCCCAACTCCTAATTTGAAAACTCCTACTCTCTTTTATTCCCTATATCTTAGAGCATCATTCCTACTCTATTTTGCCATGAAGGTTCTATCCCAAGGTAAAAAGAGGTGCCTACCTTAGTGAAGAAGGCTCCTAGGGTTCCAAATTTCTCTATTTAGGATATCTTAAGATCCTCCTTGGTGATTTTGACCAAAACTAGTAAGTTTTCTCCCATCCTTCCCTATTTTCATGTTGTTAGTCTTCATTTCACCTTCCTCGAGGTCATAACCAGGGCCTTCCATGGTGAAATCCCACTTAGAACCCATAAACACCTCATCACCACGTTCTTTTGTTTGGGTTTTTCACCTCTAAAGTGGAGAAGGTGCTTCTTGCTCAAGATAGGAGCTTTATTGGAGAAACCAGCCTCTCTAAGCTTGGGAACCTTACTCATTGGACCTATCCACCTTCCCTAGGGATTCTTTGGAGGCTTAGGCTTGACTTGGACTATTTAGACTCTGAAGTTGAGGTATGATTGCATCCCACATTATTTATATATTGAGCAATTTCTAATTCTTAACTCTAAATGTATGATGTATCTCTTATTCTTCTATGTTGAGTAATTCACCTATGCTTATTCATTCTCTTTGTCCTACAGACATTACCCTATACACAATGTCTTTTCTTTTGAAAATCATGGTTCATGTGAACTATCTTATTTGATATTGATCATGTGATCATGGATATTCTTTTGGAACTCTTATCTTATGCTTTGTTCATGATGGAACTCTAAAATATGACATGTGATTTCTTTTTTCCACTTATGAGGTAGATGTATATGCTGGTAACTTATGTGGTGACTAGTTTATATATTCTGACTATACTTTCTACTTGGCTCTACATTTAACATGCTATGTGATTCAGTAGCACTAGAGTAGTGTAATTACATTGGTTTTTATGGTAGATATGTTATTTCATGCTGAGAAGATGTGATATTTCTTGCTCTTTTGGGATGGAAAGGCACCTCATACTCAGGGCAAGATGTGTGATTCTTGGCCCATGTTTTCTATATTTGGGAGATTGGCAGTATTCCGTTCTCTATCAAGTTTCAAGTTTATGAGACTTGGCCGCCTTTGTGTTTATATTGTTCTAGGGCTATGTTTATCTCACATGCATGCAGGTTGATGATATGGGGTGTGTGCCTGAATTCTTTACATTTTCTTGTGTGGCACAATCTTTATGTTTTATTAGTGGAAAGTATTCTTTTATTATCATATGATTTCAATTCCTTTTATCTTGATACTCATTTGGGTGGTCCTTATCCTTTCTATGGGAATCCTTTTATATTTGATGTTATTTATTCCATATTGCTCAATTTCCTATTTAGTATGCACATACTAGCCTTTGTTGATGTCATCTATTTTCTCTTCTTGTTGAGGTATGCTTCTAACCCTAGGTGGAGGACAATGAGGACATGGCATGATGATGTGGATATAGCTTAAGAAGTTAAAGCTTGGAGACAAAGTTGTTATGGTTTATATTTACCTCTACTTAGATCCTTATGTTGTATCATACATGTAAACCCTTACGGGATATTATGATGTAATTTTGTAATCACCTTGTGATAAATTGAATATAGTCAACATTTTTATTCTACTGCTATACTTTGGTTGTTTTGAATACCATTTATTGAAATTTGAAAATGTTACACCTATTCCAGCATACCTTCAAGTGTGTTTGAAATGGATGTTTTATTCTTCAAATTTTATTTTTAGTAAGGGCATGATCCCGCCTCCTTATAAAATTGTATCATGCCCATAGTAGTCAGAATCTGATTATTTCAATTTTGTCTCCCTAGTTAGAATCCTTGCCTTACCTATAATTGATATGTTTTCCCTAGAGTTGATTAATAGATTATGAAGGGTTGATTTAGGATAATATAGTTTCACATTAGAATAATGATGCATAGATCCTTAAAATTCTTACAAGTAAAAGATGCATAAGTAACCATAGTAACCTGAGGTTGTTTAGCTTGGCCTTTAGGCAGCTACCAGGACATGAAGTTGAAAGGAAAGGTGTCTAGAAAGGATCAAGGTTTGGGGGCTGGCAAGATTTTCCTCCACACCAATAGCTTGGTTTATGAGGACTCTCGAATCCATATGATATCGGCCTGGCCTGAGCTGATATGAATTGTTCAAAATAGCATGCTTTTAGGCAATAGTAGCCTTAGACATCTATATGATTTATCTTTGGATGTTGAACTAGTCTCCCAGGTTTAATGACTTGTTTGAGGATGGATACCCAATATAGTTCCTTTATGACCCATAGAACCACATGTTTGGATAGTTATCCTCAGAACATAGACTTTGAAGTTTGGTGTTTAATAAGCAATCAAAGTGCACAGTGAAGCATGATGGATCTTGTATATGGTTTAGTTATACTACCCCTTTTACCTCTAGATTAGTTGTCTTGGTAGGTTAAATCCTTTAAGGGGTGGTGAATAAGTTCTTTTCTTATATGTGGATGTTTTGATTTTGAGGACAAAATCCCTTTAAGGAGTGGTGTACTATAACATACTAGATCTCGGAGCCTACCCTTGAAGTTGACATTTTGGACTTAGACAAACAAGGTTGAAGGTTAGACCTAAATATATGTTTTGTATAACCCCAATGAGATAATGCATGTATAGATCACCTTAATGTAACCTAATGTTCTAACATTAATCTTAGGTTTATAATGGAAACATAAAATATGCCACATAACTCATTTTGGTGGTAATATGAAGATAAGAAGCTTAATTGGATGAATATTTTATATAATGGGATGTTAATGAGCCATATGACATATTTGATAAAAAGAAGTCTCAAAAGTGGAAACAAACTTCAAATTCAAAATCTACATATCAAAATTAGCCTACATGTCAAACGTCATAAGTTTAGAAGAGAAAATGAGTAAAAGGCATAAGTAATGAATAATGTGACTATATAACTTTAAAATATGGAAATAATGGCAAATTCATATTCAACAAATCAGAGATAACTTGTGGATGAAGTTTGGTCCAATTTGGATGTTATTCGTGCAAGTTATGCAATTTTAGGTACATTCTGGACTAATCTACAATTTACCCGATTGGGAGGTTTTCTTTGCAATTGTCACATGCATTATAATCTTTAGATATTCCCTTACCATTCTCGAGTTTTTGAACCATGGGTCACCTGGTTGCACCTTGGTTTTTAGGTGTTACTTTCCAAGGGCATTTCAGGGATTACTCTCTTTATAAATGAGCTTATCTTTAGAAGCTATCAACCAATGGGGTTATTTCATTTATTGGAGGTCGGTTGTGATGGCCTATAAGTATCCATAAACTGACACTTGATGTTCAAGAAACCTCTACGAGCTATCCTCTTGCATGGCTATGAAATCCCTAGGCTAAGAACACATGGAAAGCTCCATGGACACCTCATGCTTGACTTCTTCCTTATCAATAAAGGCTTGCATGTCCATAGGCACCCTTAGCATTGGACACATGGAAAGTAACTTGACACCTCATTCTTGACTTCTTATTTGTCCATAAAGGCTTGCATGTCCATGGACACCCTTACACATGACACATGGAAAGTCTCATAGACACCTCATACTTGACCTCTTTCTTTATATAGACATATCTTTCCCTTCCCAACTCCCAATTTGAAAACTCTTGCTCTCCTTTATTCCCTATAGATTAGAGCATCATTACTACTCTATTTTTCCATGAAGGTGTTGTTCCAAGCTAAAAGGAGGTGCCTACCTTGGTGAAGAAGGCTCTTAGGGTTCCAAATTTCTCTATTTAGGATTTCTTAAGCTCCTCCTTGGTGATTTTGACCAAAACTAGTAAGTTTTCTCCTCTCCTTCCCTATTTTCATGTTGTTAGTCTTCCTTTCACCTTCCTCCAGATCATAACCATGGCCTTCCATGGTGAAACCTCACCTAGAACCCATAAACACCTCATCTCCATGTTCTTATGTTAGGGTTTTTCACCTCTAAAGTAGAGAAGGTGCTTCTCGCTCGAGATTGGAGCTTTGTTAGAGAAACCAAACTCTTTAAGATTGGGAACCTTACTCATCAGACATGTCCACCTTCCCTAGAGGTTCTTTGAAGGCGTAGGCTTGACTTAGACTATTTAGACTCTAAAGTTGAGGTATGATTTCATCCCACATTATTTCTATATTGAGGAATTTCTAATTCTTCACTCTAAATGTATGATGTATCCCCTATTCCTCTATGTTGAGCAATTCACCTATGCTTATTCATTCTCTATGTCTTATAGACATTAGCCTATACACAATGTCTTTACTTTTGAAAATCACGGTTCATGTGAACTACCTTATTTGATATTGATCATGTGATCATGGATATTCTTTTAAACTCTTATCTTATGCTTTGTTCATGATGGAACTCTAAAGATGACATTTGATGTCTATTTTTCACTTATGAGGTGGATGTATATGTTTGTAACTTATATGGTGACTAGTTTATATATTCTGACAATACTTTCTACTTGCCTCTACATTTAACATGCTATGTGATTCAGTAGCACTAGAGTAGTGTAATTGTATTAGTTTTTATGGAAGATGTGTTATTTCCAGCCAAGCAGATGTGATATTTCCTTCTCTCATGGGATGGAAATGAACCTCATACCTAGGGCAAGATGTGTGATTTTTGGCCCATGTTTTATATATTTGGGAGATTGGCAATATTCCTTTCTCTACCAGGTTTCAAGTTTATGAAACTTGGCTGCCTTTGTGCTTATATTGTTCTAGGACTATGTTTATCTCACATACATGTAGGTTGATGATATGGGGTGTGTTCCCTAACTCTTTACATGTTCTTATGTGGGACAATCTTTATGTTTTATTAATGGCAAGTATTCTTTTGTTATCATATGATTTAAATTCCTTTTATCTTGAAACCCATTTGGGTGGTCCTTATCCGTTCTATGGGAAGCCTTTTATATTTGATGTCCTTTATTCCATATATTGCTCAATTTACTATTTAGTATGCACATACTAGCCTTTGCTAATGTCATCTATTTTCTCTTCTTGCTGGGATATGCTTCCAACCCTAGGTGGAGGACAATGAGGACATGGCATGATGATGTTAATATAGCTTAAGAAGTTAAAGCTTGGAGACAAGGTTGTTATGGTTCAGATTTCCCCCTACTTAGATCCTTATTTTGTATCATACATGTAAACCCTTATGGGATATTATGATGTACTTTTGTAATAACCTTGTGATAAATTGAATATAGTCAACATTTTTATTCCGCTGCTATACTTTGGTTGTTTTAAATACTATTTATTGAAATTTGAAAATGTTACACCTATTCCAGCATATCTTTGAGTGTGTTTGGAATGGATACTTTATTCATCTAATTTTTATTTTAGTAAGGGGTGATCCCACCTCCTTACAACACGATATCATAGTGCATATTAGTCAGAATCTGACTATTTCAATTTTGTCTCCCTAGTTAGAATCCTTACCTTACCTTTACGTGACATGTTTTCCCTAGAGTTGATTAATAGATGATGAAGGGTTGATTTAGGATCATATAGTTTCACATTAGAATAATGATGAATAGATCCTTAAAATACTTACAAGTAAAAGATGCATAAGTAACCATAGTAACTTGAGGTTGTTTTTTAACTTGGCCTTTAGACAACTACTAGGATATGAAGTTGAAAGCAAAGGTGTCTAGAAAGGATCAGGGTACGGTGGCTGACAAGATTTTCCTCCGCACCACTAGCTTGGTTTATGAGGAATCCCGAATCCATATGATACCGGACTGGCCTGATCTGATATGAATTGTTCAAAATAGCATGCTTTTAGGCAATAGTAGCCTTCAACATCTATATGATTTAACTTTAGGGGCCCTAATATGTTGAACTAGTCTCCCAGGTGTAATGACTTGTTTGAGGATGGATACCCAATATAGTTCCCTTATGACCCATAGAACCACATGTTTGGATAGTTATCCCTAGAACCTAGACTTTGAAGTTTGGTGTTTGATAAGTAATCAGAGTGCAAAGTGAAGCTTGATGGATCTTGTATATGGTTTAGTTATACTACCCCTTTTACCTCCAGATTAGTTGGCTTGGTAGGTTAAATCCTTTAAGGGGTGGTGAATAAGTTGCTTTCTTATATGCAGATGTTTTTATTTTGAGGACGAAATCCCTTTAAGGGGTGATGTGTTGTAACATACTAGATCTCAGACCCTACATTGGAAGTTGACATTTTAGACTTAGCCAAACAAGGTTGAAGGTTAGACCTAAATATATGTTTAGTTTAACCCTAATGTGCTAATGCATGTATAGATCACCTTAATGTAACATAATGCTCTAACATTACTCTTAGGTTTATAATGGATACATAAAATATGCCACATAACTCATTTTGGTGGTAATATGAAGATAAGGAACTTAATTGGATGAATAATTTAGATAATGGGTCGTTAATGGGCCATATGACATATCTCATAAAAATAAGTCTAAAAAATGGAAACAAACTTTAAATTCAATTTTTACATATCAAAATTAGCCGACATGTCAAATTTCATCTAATTTGGACAACCTTGAAATATTAGGATAAGTTTAGGAGAGACAAAATAAGTAAAAGGCATAAGTAATGAATAATGTGATTATATAAATTCAAAATATAGAAATAATGTAAAATTCATATTCAACGCATCAAAGATAACTTTTGGATGAAGTTTGGTCCAATTTGTATGTTGTTCATGCAAGTTATGCAATTTTAGGTACATTTTGGACTTTTCTGCAATTTACCCAATTGGGAGGTTTTCTTTGTAAACTGTCACATGCATTATAATCTGTAGATATTCCCTTACCATCATCTAGTTTTTGAACCATGGAGAACCTAGATGCACCTTAGTTTGAAGGTGTTACTTTGCAAGGGCATTTTAGGGATTACTCTCTTTATAAATGAGCTTATCTTTAGCAGTTATCAACTAATGGGGTTATTTCTTTGATTGGAGGTCGGTTGGGATGGCCTATAAGTATCCATAAACTGACATTTGATATTCAAGAAGCCTCTATGAGTTGTCCTCTTGCATGACTATGAAATCCCTAGGCTAAGGACACATGGAAAGCTCCATGGATACCTCATGATTGACTTCTTCCTTATCCATAATGTTTTGCATGTCCATAGGAACCCTTAGCATTGGAAACATGGAAAGTAACTTGACATCTCATTCTTAACTTCTTCCTTATCCATAAAGGCTTGCATGTCCATGGACACCCTTATACATGACACATGGAAAGTCTTATAGACATCTCATACTTGACCTCTTTCTTTATATAGCCATATCTACCCCTTCCCAACTCCCAATTAAAAATATCTTGTCCTCCTTTATTCCCTATAACTTAGAGCATCATTCTTACTCTATTTTTTAGTGAAGGTGTTGTCCCAAGGTGTAAGGAGGTGCCTACCTTGGTGAAGAAGGCTCTTAGGGTTCTAAATTTCTCCATTTAGGATTTCTTAAGCTCCTCCTTGGTGATTTTGACCAAAACTAGTAAGTTTTCTTCTCTCCTTCCCTATTTTCATGTTGTTAGTCTTCCTTTCATCTTCCTCCAGGTCATAACCATGGCCTTCCATGGTGAAACCCAACCTAGAACCCATAAACACCTCGTCTCCATGTTCTTTTGTTAGGGTTTTTCACCTCTAAAGTGGAGAAGGTGCTTCTTGCTCAAGATAGGAGCTTTGTTGGAGAAACCAACCTCTCTAAGCTTGGGAACCTTACTCATTGGACTTGTCCACCTTCCCTAGAGGTTCTTTGGAGGCCTAGGATTGACTTGGACTATTTCGATTCTGAAGTTGAGGTATGATTGAATCCCACATTATTTTTATATTGAGCAATTTCTAATTATTCACTCTAAATGTATGATGTATCCCCTATTCTTCTATGTTAAGAAATTCACCTATGCTTATTCATTCTCTTTGTCCTATAGACATTAGCCTAAACACAATGTCTTTTCTTTTGACAATTATGGTTCATGTGAATTACCTTATTTAATATTGATCATGTGATCATGGATATTCTTTTAAACTCTTATCTTATGCTTTGTTCACGATGGAACTCTAAAAGATGACATGTGATGTATTTTTTCCACTTATGAGGTGGATGCATATGTTGGTCACTTATGTGGTGACTAGTTTATATATTCTGACTATACTTCTACTTGCATCTACATTTAACATGCAATGTGATTCAATAGCACTAGAGAAGTGTAATTGCATTGGTTTTTATGGAAGATGTGGTATTTCCTACCGAGCAGATGTGTTATTTCCTACTCTTTTGGGATGGAAAGGAACCTCATATCCAAGGCAAGATGTGTGATTTTTGTCCCATGTTTTATATATTTGGGGGATTGACATTATTCCTTTCTCTATCGGGTTTCAAGTTTATGAGACTTGTCCTTCTTTGTGTTTATATTATTCTAGGTCTATGTTTATCTCACATGCATGCAGGTTGATTATATGGGGGGTGCCCTAATTCTTTACATGTTCTTGTGTGGCACAATTTTTATGTTTTAATAATGGCAAGTATTTTGTTGTTATCATATGATTTGAATTCCTTTTATCTTGATACCCATTTGGGTGGTCCTTATCCTTTCTATGGGAAGCCTTTTATATTTGATGTCCTTTATTCCATATATTTCTAAATTTCCTATTTAGTATGCACATACCGGAATTTTCTGATGTCATATATTTTCTCTTCTTGCTGGGGTATGCTTCCAAACCTAGGTGTGGAGGACAATGAGGACATGGCATGATGATGTGGATATAGCTTAAGAAGTTAAAGCTTGGAGACAAAGTTGTTATGGTTTAGATTTCCCTCTACTTAGATCCTTATGTTGTATCATACAGGTAAACCCTTATGAGATATTATGATGTACTTTTGTAATAACCTTGTGATAAATTGAATGTAGTCAATATTTTTATTCCGCTCCTATACTTTGGTTGTTTTGAATACCATTTATTGAAATTTCAAAATGTTACAACTATTCCCACATACGTTTGAGTGTGTTTGGAATGGATGTTTTATTCTTCAAATTTTATTTTTAGCAAGGGGGTGATCCTTCCTCCTTACATCAACGTTGTCACTGACATCACTATTCCTTCAGAGGAGATATTTGTGGAAATGCCTGAGTCATCTAGTACCTCTTTAGGCAGCACAAATGTTGTGAAGAGGAGTCATGACCCTCAACAACTTCAAATAGTGGATAAAGGTGTTGGTGGTCCTTCTAACCCAATGGCCCTAGATCATCCTCAATGGGAAACTCATGGTAGAAATACAAATCCCCCAAGAGTTCATCCGAAGAGTGTTGGCCAGGAACATTCATATTTCATCTAATAAGCTTTTGTTAGATAAAATGTGGATAGTGACTCTTACCACCCTAGGGTTGGGGAAAGTCCAAGTCATCCCCTAATGGATAAGTCTTCTATTGTTTCTTGGAATGTGAGAGGCGCTCAAAATAAACTGACACATA
Source organism: Alisma plantago-aquatica (assembly GCA_963693085.1). Lineage (NCBI taxonomy): Eukaryota > Viridiplantae > Streptophyta > Magnoliopsida > Alismatales > Alismataceae > Alisma > Alisma plantago-aquatica. Next base: position 568,931,874 of record OY856411.1, read on the forward strand.
TTAGGGAGGTAATCAAAAGAAGGAAGGATGATATTGTTATTATTCTAGAATCTAGAGTGTAAGAGAAAGGTTTAGCTAGTAGTATTGATGTTATTTGGAAGGAGGCTAAGTTTCTTTTTAATAATGAATTTTATTCCTATACTCACATTGTTCTTCTTTGGAAGGATCCTAGTATCTCTCTTCTAAAGCTCAGGCTAGTGAGTAGATGTTACATTATCAAATCTCTCTTACTGAGAATGTGCACTTTGTTTCTATAGTGTATGGAGATAATGGTGATGATGAAAGAACTACTCTTTGGAATAATCTGGTGTCCGTTAGTTATACTTTGAATTCTTCATGGGGTGTTCTTAGGGATTTCAATGCGATCAAGCTCAATGTGGAGAAGTTGGGTAAGCATCCTCCATCCTCCAAAAGTATGTTTGATTTCTATAAAGCCGTCTATGATACTGGTCTTCTTGAATTGACTACTAAGGGTCAATTTTTCACTTGGGACAGCAAAATCAAAAATGGTATCAACACTTTCTAAAAAAATGATCATATTTTCTCCAACTTGGCTCTACTTGATACTTTCCTAGATGTTTGGGAGGAAGTTATTGATTTTGTTGTTAGTAATCATTGCATTATTGCTATCCATCTTACTAAGGAAGTCAAAAAGAAATCTCCTTTTAGATTCATTAACAATTGGGTGAATGAAGATAAATTCCTAGATATCGTTAAGGATAGTTGGAACAAGCACAATTTCTTTGGTCCTCCTGTGTTTAGAATCTATAATAAGCTCAATAACATCTAGAAAGATATGATGTGTGGAACAACAAAAAAGAAAAAAAGTTATCTTTCTACAGCTACAAAATTAGAAGCTGAGGCTACAAATTCTAGTTGATAGAGACTCAGGTAACCCTGATCTACAAAGAACTTTACATACCATCAGAGATTCTTCTATCAAGGTGAACGATGAAGAAAAGAGGTTTCTATAGCAAAAATCTAGAATTTAGTCGTTCAAGGTTGATGATAGAAATTCAAAATTTTTTTATGCTTCTCTCAAAACCAACAGGGTGAGGAACAATATACATTCTCTGGTGATTAATGGACATGTTTCTTATGATATGGATGTTATTAAAGATAATATCCTCAATCACTATAAAAAGAGATCTTTAATTCTACTAGTGACACTTACGCTGGTTGGAACAATGAGCAGATTTACCTCATCTTTATTAGAGAAATGTTGAACTTCTTAGAAAATGAGTTACTTTGGAGGAAGTGGAAGGTGTTTTTACAATCCCAATAATGACAAGTCTCCTGGCCCCAATGGTTATAATTATGTATTCTTTAAGAAGTGTTGCAGTGTCATTATCATTGATGTTATTATTGTTGTCTTGAATTTATTTGACAATAGTAAACTGCTCATGGAGTGTAACAGAACCTTTATTTTCCTAATCCCCAAGACTCCCAATGTATCTTCTATCAAGGATTTTAGGCCTATCTCTCTCTACAACATTTTGTACAAAGTCATTACAAATATTCTTGCTAATCTTCTTCAATCAGTTATGGGTGATCTTATTGATTTGAATCAAATGGCCTTCATTAAAGGATGATCAATTTGTGATGCGATCCTTCTTGCAAATAAGATGTTGAGCTATTTCCCCAACCCTCATGGTCCCAGTCATATGTGTGTCAAAGTGGATTTGTTGAAGGCTTTTGACTTAGTTAGCAGAGATTATATTCTCTTTATTATGTCCAGAATGGGTTCCACTGACTATTGGCTTTGTTGGATCAATGAATGTTATAATTCTACTTCTTTTCAAGTGCTTATCAATGACCCTCCTTCAAAGCCCTTCCAAGCTTCTAATGGTGTTTGATAGGGTAACCCCCTAGCACCTTATCTCTTTGTGATTTCCATTCAAGGTCTTTCTTCTATTATCAATGGTGCTATTTTGAAGAATCAATTAGACCCTATTAGCTTGGCTGACAAGAAGAAGGGTGTCTCTCATATCCTTTTTTTAGATGAACACCTCCTCTTCTCTAAAGTAGACACGAATAATGTGATGGTTGTGAATAATCTTTTAAAAACCTTTCATCTAGTTTCTGGTTTGAATCTCAACAATGATAAAACCTAACTCTTCATCAGTAAATCTTGTCGAGATGAGAGTATTAGTGACCTCAATATTGCTATGTATAAACTACCTAATTGATACTTGGGTCTACCTCTTTTCACAAGTAGAATCACTAGGAAGATGTCCCGTCCTATTGTTGACAAGGTCGAATGTAAGTTGGATTCATGGAAAGGTAGACTTCTCTCTTATGTTGGCATAATGGAACTAGTTATCTCAACCCTTTCTACCTATCATATTTTTTGGTCTGTCATTTTCCTGATCCCCAAATCTACTATTGATGAGTTGGAGAAACTCATGACATATTTTATTTGGAAGGATGATAAATACAAGAAGCACATTCATACTTCCTCCTGGAGCTCTATGTGGAGACCAAAAGTTGAGAGTGACCTTGGTATTCTCCCTATCAAAGATTGGTCAAATGCTGGTATCCTTAAGAATCTATGGGATCTGGCTAGTGATAAAAACTCCCTTTGCGTAAAGTGGATTTATGAAAAGTATCTGAATTTTGATTCTATTTGGTTGGTTATAAGGAGATCTAATGCTTCCTGTCTATGGAAGAAGTTCCTTAGTAAAAGAAATTTCCTCTTGGAACACGTGGATTTTAGAGTGGGTGATGCAGATGTTTTTCTTTTATGGTGGGATCCTTGGTTTCCCCATAAGAAAAAGATCTTCGATTTAGTTGATAAACAACTTATGTATCACTACAGAAAAGGGTTTTTCATGTAAGCTCAACATGTGCATCCAGGATAATCATTGGTTCTATCATGAGTTTCGTGGAGCTAGAGTCATTCTTGACATTTTTAAACACCTTCCTCAACCTTCTAGTAGAAATGATACTATTTTGTTTAAAGGAGGTTGTTATTTTTGTTTGAAAGATGGTTATAACATTTCCAGATCCATCTATCCTTTTGTGGCTTGGCACTACTACAGAAATTGCTTTTTACAACGGGAGATAGACAACAGTTCTGATGTTTGTGTTGTAGTTAGCATACTTATTACAACAGGTCTTTTTTTGTGTTTTACATTGCATATTTTATACAATACAAGTCATTTACAACATGCCAAACTCGTTGTAGTATGCATGGGATACTAAAACAAGTGCTAAATGTTGTAATAGGCTATAGTATTACAACATATTCAACCCCATTGTAAAAGACGTTAATTACACAATATATTATGATCTTTTGTAATAGTCACTTATGATAACATGTTGTAATAGACCATCATTACACAACAGAGACTGACCCATTGTGATATATGGTACTTACACAACATGTGTTTACATGTTGTATTTGGTACATGTTGTAATAGACCATGATAATACAACATATTGAAACTCGTTGTTATATCCCAACATGAGACAACAAACTCCAACCTGTTGTTATATATTATAATTACACAACATGTTGTGACCTGTTGTAATATCCACACATAACAAATTGTTGTAATAGACCACCATTACATAACGTAAACTAAACCATTGTAATATACTATTATTACACAACATGATATCACATGTTGTACTAGCTACATGTTGTAAAAGACCATAGTCACACAACAAGCTATACTTGTTGTTGTATGCTAAGATCATACAACAAACTCCGACTTCTTATTATATACCGGGAACCGAGCTGAACCTAATTTCTTTTCATAGAATTTTTTCATGAATATGTAATCAAATAATTATCTTTTCATATAAAATTATTGTCAAATATAGGTCCAACTTATTTTTACGTTAAAATTTACTGAGATGTCTCAGCTCGACCCCGACTTCCCTACCTTGCCGTGTCCTAGCCTCCACATTCCAAGTATTGTCACTATAAGAAAGCCCATATACCGCCACAGGCCCAAAAAGCAGCTACGAGCTTGGCCACTCATTGGCTACCAGTTCAAAATTTGGAATTTTTGTTTGATTTTCGCTACAAAGTTACTTTAGGCGGGCTTCTAAAAAAGTTTGGGCACAAAATAAATTTTCCCAGATCATTGTAATCGGGCAGCAGCAGTCCATCTGCATATCTCATTCTCAAGTCATCTGCCCCCTCCAGAAATCCCTCTTCTCCTCCCAACCCTGTGTTACCATAGTTCCACCCTCGATCGCTACTCCTCCTGTCCAATACCTTGCTATCCCACCTTACCCCGATGATTCCGTAATAAGGCCTAGCGCGTGGAGGCAATCACTATATTTCTCAAAGAAGGCTACTGATCATCCATCGCTACAGACCGCTGGCCGTATTTCACATAGGCATATTAATCAAGGAAGGTACCAGATCAAGCTACTTCATGACAAACCCATCCCGTCTGCCTCAGCTGTCTTCGGAGCGCTCGCTCAACTGTAAACCTATGCCAGTTCAAGTCCACCAACCTTATCATGTCTGGACGCGGAAAGTGCGGCAAGGGTCTCGGTAAAGGCGGTGCCAAGCGTCACCGGAAGGTCCTCCGTGACAACATCCAGGGCATCACGAAGCCCACGATCTGACGCCTTGCCATGAGGGGAGGTGTCAAGCGCATCAACGGGCTTATCTATGAAGAGACCCCCGATGTGCTGAAGATCTTCTTAGAGAATGTCATCTGTGATGCGGTCACATACACCGAGCACGCAAGGAGGAAGACACTCACGGCCATGGACGTTGTATACGCGCTGAAGAGGTAGGGCAGGACCATGTACGACTTTGGCGGTTGAGCCTGATGAACTTCTCCTCCGCTGAGACAAGAAGCCAATCGGTCATCGTTGCATCTCCATTTTCTTTCTTCACTAGCTATTTTTGTTGATCGGTAGTACTGGCTGTGGAAAGGGCATTGGTCACATATTGTGTCCATCCTAGTAGTTTTGCATTTGATCCTCCTATATTTTGGAACTTGGATCCCAGAGTAGTAGTAGTATGAACCTCATTTTCCTGAAGAAACAAAAAAGCTACTTCATGGCATCGTTGCAAAGGAAGAAAAGGTCTGTCAACCTGGACATTGTCCTCAGGAGAAAGAAACTTCACCCTGGACCCAGGTGTGCTCTCTTAAAATGTTGGGTAAACTAACTTTTCGACCTTCCTCTTGATTTTAGATATTCCACCATACAAATCCAACAATTTTATTCTACTTCGAGCTTCTGAAAGTTATGACTCTGTATGCTTACAACTAAAAGGGGATGTGGGAGGGGATAACAGAGCAACGATTCTAGGAAAAATAAAGGAGTGCGGACATATAGTTCCAACCCCGATCTCTGACTACATATTATTGCTTAACTCAAACACAAATTTTCTTTTTGTCTGTGTGTGTGCATGTTGAAAGTTGATCATGTGTCATTCTCATCGTACATAGATATTGTGCACCATCATTATCAACATCAATGTCGCCTTGTTTAGTTTAGGTTATTATTATTTTTTAGTTGATGTTGTTTCCATGGGTTGCGGACTAGTGAGTTAAAGGCATTCTAGTGATGAATCTTTCGAAGCCAAAGGATATTAAAGTAACTATATTTCATCTGTACACACTTTTTCTACAAGCTTGACGTTACTCATGCCAATGAAGGCATCAAACATGCTCATCATGCATGAGGTCTTTTTTTGTTCTTGTCAATGGGTATTATTTAGGGCCAGATTACAACCTTGTTTGTGATTAAAGAGTCATATTCTCTGCCACCCTCAAATAGGAATTGGGAATTCTGGCACGTTCATGGTCTTCTTTAACTAAACAAGTTCCTTCGTTTTGCTTTCCTTTCTTCTGGTTCCCTTTGAGAATGGATTATTTCCAGTCAGTATGTTTCAACATCCATATTATTACATAACAACAGGTTCCATGTTGCTTATGCCTTATTTGCAACATTTGACTTACTCTGCACTCAAAACTCCTATTCCAAATTTCGCACTGTCTGAGTTGTTGTATTCAATACGTGTTTGGTATGAAAAAGTTAAATGCCCCAAATACCTGACATAACATTAAGGCCACTAACTCTTTGGTTTTATCTAAAACCTAGATTTAGCTTTTTCCACCATTCCAAAGTGTCTTCTATGCTAACGACAACACAACTCAAACACAATGTGTATTTTCTTTGTCGAGGAATTGTTGACCTCTTACTACTGTCCCTTTCTGTGATTGTATCCATAGGAATTTCTGCAAGAAGATATACATTCTGAAATTTAATTACAAAGCAAGCTGGCATGTTAGTGTGGTACTGACCCACATGTTAATGATTGTACCGACCCACATGGGCTCTTTATCTATTCATTTATTATCTCATGTCTTCTTTTGAGACACCATGGCCCATTGGGGAGAGCAAGTTGTTACCATCGGACAATTGAATACAACCATCACCACCAATCATCTATGCGGCACTATAATGCCTCCCAAAGTTGGATTCACCTAATTCAGCTGTAGCACCACCTCACATATGCTTCAGCTAAATTACTTGAGACCCTCGCTAGGTTCAAATTACTATAGGATCAGACTTGTTGCACTCACGGAAAGTGGGTAGTGCATGTCATTAGTTTCTCTCACAATGTTGCATATCCTGCAAACATATTTTTTGATTTTGGGAAATTCTCATTAATAATGGATATGTGTTTGCATTTCACATCTCTTTGTTTTGTTAATTATTTTATTTCCAACAAGAGGTGTACTTGATTTCAAAAAAGATACCATATTCACATTTTCTTTTTTTTTCTAATATGCAAACAAATCTATTGGATACAATTTGTTTTGTTTCATATGCTTTTGGCCTCACTCACTTTTAAATATCTAACCTCACTCACTTTTCTTTTTCTAATATGTACAAGTCTACTGGATACCATTTATTTTGTTTTATATGCTTTTGGCCTCACTCACTTTTGAATATTTTTCCTAGTGCTAAATTCATTATTCGTACTTTGTAGGTTATGGAAACTCCTAAACACTTTTTTCATCCACAAGAAAGAAAGTTGTACTAATTCCTGGCTGCCACCTAAGAGAAGCCTAGGCAGTTCTAGGCGTGTTCCATCACTCCTCCACTGTCTCTTTGAAGCTGTTCCAGCCACACCACATGTTTAAGAACTTGGAAGGGAGGGCAACATGAGAGCCTGAGTTCATCAGTACCTTCATCCAAGCGCGATCACTGAAGTTATGGGCACCCAGCTTGACAATAAAATTGGGCAGCACCTCCATCCAGTTGTGAAGAAAGAAGAACATTACCTTCATTCAATTCATTTCAGTGTGCAAAATATCTAGGGTATCAATTAGAAAAAAAATGAAGGTTGTAGGTTGGCAAAAGGAAACTAAAATGAGAAGAAAAATATTACTACAGTTGTTGTCCTCAACTAGTAGTTTGCGATATTTTAAATTTGATTAGAAATTTGCCATTTTTTAAATTTGATTATGTATACACATATGTTGTATTAGTTTTTTTATTTATACTTCCATCCTCTTATTTGCTAACAAGTTCTCACAATTATTTTGATAATAAATTCATATTTTTATACAGTGTCCAAAGCAGCCGAACAACATAAATTGTGGGATTTATGTGTTGAAGTACATGAGAGACATCATTGATGTGAGAATTAGAAATATTCCTGATTGTGTAAGCCACTTATCATTATATTATGTTAGTTTGTTCGAATTTCTAAATAAATTGAAAAAGACAATATGTTGATATATTTATCATATGATTGCATTATTATTCAAAGTATGTTAGCAGTTGCTTCAACCAAGAAGAAATCGACGAGGTCTGCGTGACATGAGGGGAGACATTTAGTCTTTAGCAGAGACCAATGTAAAACTTTATTTGTTTGTTTCCAGTTCGATTCTAGAGTGGATACTCAGTACTTTGTATTATTCAATCTTTGTATGGATGATAGAATATTTATTAAATTCAGTACAAGTTTCTCTCAAGGTTTGATGGAGAATTTGTTCAATTATGTGCTTGTTTGTGAAATGAAAAAGTATTATTTCATATTTATTTTAATTTATTTAATAATATGGTTAATTTGATTAATCAAATTGGTTCGATATATGACCTGTCAAACTCTAATCAAAGACAACAGTTAATGATATGTTGTAAAATATATGATACTATAACAAACAACACATGTTGTGTTATCCATACCTATTACAACAGGTGTGGCCGGAAAAAAGACACCTATTATAACAGGTGTTTCCAGTGAACTACAACATGCATAACATGTTGTATAAAATGTGTATATTACAACAGACACACAACTTGTTGTATAAACAACCCTATTACAATGGTTGAATGTATGGAAAGACAACATGCTTCAATTGTTGTATAAGCCTACCTATTACAACAAGTGCACAACATGTTGTAATAAACCTACCTATTACAACGGGTGTGTTTAGTGAAAGACAACATGCTTCAACTGTTGTATAATATATATTATAACGGGTGAACCACATGTTGTAAAAAACAGCCATATTACAACGGGTCTGTATAGCAAAAGACAACGTTGTTCAATTGTTGTAGTATATATATTACAATGGGTGCACCACATGTTGTGTAAAATACCCATATTATAACATGCCATTCATCAAAAGACAACATGTTTTAACTATTGTATAAAATACATCTATTACAACATGCGATCACATGTTGTATAAAGCACCCCCCCCATAAGACCACACGATCTAATACAACGGTTAACACCTGTTGTAAAATGGAAATGTGAACTGTTGTAAAAAGCATTTTTAGTAGTAGTGTGAGGGGAGGAGTGGATTTGATGAAGAAACTAGAGATCATCTATTGATACACAGGAAAGATTTGGTTTTCATTTTGTCTTGAGGTGTGTTCTATGTGAGGATTATGAAGAAACTAGAGATCATCTATTCTTTGGTTGCAAATATTTGTTTGGAGTTTGGCTTGGTTTCTAGAATTCCTTCAAGTGCAGTATCCTTTGCCTTTCATAATTTTTGCTTCTAAAGAACGAAGAGAAGGTGGTTGTAGCTTTGGTAATCGGATATGGAATAAAAGAAATCGAAGGATTTTCCTTGATGTCCATCAGAGTTCCGAGAAAATATGGAGACACATTTGTGAAGATACTTCAATGTATAGATAGTTGTGTAGCTTGTTTTCTTCTTTCTTCTAACTTTTTCTTGTTCTTTGTTCTCTTGTTACACACGGTAACATGACACTTTCTTTTTGAGTAATGAGAAAAGGAGGCACGCTCGGTTCATAAAAAAAAATGCACATCTTCTCCCCCCCAAGAATCCCCTTGAATTGTAAGAACCCCTCCTTTCGTGTCTTCCATCACCTATGATAAGCAAAATGAATCTTGTTTGTTTGTTTTCTCTCCTATTAATGTATGACGGTCCGTTTAAATATTTACTACCTAAACTATAAACATTGGAAACGAAGTGTACACGATAATATTAGTAGCTAATATTTAAAACGTATGATGTCTTGATATTTGAGTATAGTTTTATATTGTCTTGTGGTGCTCTCTCGTTTAATTGACGTTGTCGATATTGGGCTGAATCTGGGCTGAACAAATATTTATGCAATTACTAACTAGAAGGGACGTCGAATACTAGAAACAGGTCTAGTCCGACATGCGAAATTGCACAATTCAAAATCTTGAAACAAAAGTGCATGTTCTGAATGTTTAAAACTGACTCTGTTTATCAAGAAAATGCTAATTTTGACTTTATATTTTGTCAATTCACACTAATTCCAAAATTTAGAGCTCATATATTGCAACTGAACATGAATCGATTGCAGGTTTATAATCCAGCCAATTCGGAAGCAATGAATGACACGAATTAAATATATTCTTGAGTTGTTTACATATCAACACTATAATTATAAGTCATGCTTAACTATTATAGAATCACACTATAAAGTGATAGAAATATCAATATCAATGTGTCGTTTTAATGCTTATTTAATAAATATATAATGACGCATAAAGTTTATAGAATATGGATCTGATTACGTTTAAGGTGAAGGGAGGGGTTGGATATATGATTTAAGGGGTTGGTTAGGATTTACTATTTGGTAAAGAAAGTAGGGGTATTCGAAATTTTGGTATATGAAGGAGTCTTGACAGAAGAAAGAAAACTCGATTTGCTTAATCGTGTGACAAAATTAATATAAAGTATTAGCTAAACTGATATTATATTAAAAGTAAAACCGAACAAATCCTGTCTCAGTTCGAGGAGGACTGATATGCTGCTCTCGGTTTGATTATATCACGCTATTCCTCATATCTGTGCAATTTTTTTTTATTCAGGCAGATTAACACCCACACGTTTTCAATTTGAGCCTAGATGAAACTCCTCAATTTCTAGTAGGAAGCAGCAGGAAGCACTGTCCTTACAGAATTCAGCAATTTCTGAAACTTCCACGTACAGACTTTCCTATTTCTTGATACTCCCGTCTGCTCTTCGGGGTGTTGGCGCCTTTGCTAAGGAATTGGGCTTATCTCCGGCGGCATATCATGCCGATCAAGTACAAGGACTGCCGCAGCCGGACGACGAAGTACAGGGAGCCGGGGACGTCGTCGCTCGTCAATAATAGGGTTTTAATCCGTTGCACCGACTCTGATGCCACGGATTCCGACTCGGAAGGCGACCCCGACCCCGCATTGCGTATCGTGAAGCGCTACGTTTATGAGATCCATATCTTGCCCGGCGACGACCCTGGGTGTAGTGCGGCGGCGAAGTGCAGGCCATCTAAGCAACGCAGGAGAATGAACGCGACTCATCGGACTCAGTCGGCGTCAGCAGCGGAGACTGTCTGTGGTGGCGGTGGATTGGCAGAGGAGCCGCCGCAGCTGCAGCCTCAAGTACAGCCGAAGTACCGTGGTGTCCGGCTGCGCGGCAGTGGCAGATGGGGTGCGGAGATACGGGATAGGAGGGTGCCGGGCGCGATCAAGAGGATGTGGCTAGGCACCTACAACACGGCCGAAGAGGCCGCCAGGGCATATGACACGGCAGCGATTGAGATCTACGGTGACGACGCGAAAACCAACTTCCCCGTGCCTCAGGGCGCCGTCGGTCCCGCGCCGGTCGGAAGAACTGCAGCTGTAGCGACCACAGGATCTGACAGCACCGGCGTGGTCGTGAAACGCAGCCCTTCGCCAAAGTCAATCTCGGAAATCATACAGGGGAATGAATTAAGAATCAAAGCAGAACTGGAAAGAGAGCTAACTCGCCTAGAAACAAGGCCGCAGTTGAAGTGCGGCGACAAGCAAAACTATGGGAGTGCACGAGATCTGCAGGCATCAATGGTGCGGAAACCACAGGGGAAGCAATGTGAGCCACAGACGGCAGTAAAGCCACACAAACGGCATCGCCCACAAAAGGGAGGGAAGCCATGGCCTCCGAAACCACCTGCATTGACGGAGAAAAGCAACATCGTGGCTGCCTCATCCATTAACGGAGAAAAGCCCCAGCAACAGCCGCCAGACAGACCGATAGAGCAGAAGCCCCACACAACTGCTCCTGGTCTCCTCGAACCAGCCTCCGACGATCTTGACGACGTGTTCAACCCGCGCTACTTTCAGGACGACATAGAGGAAATCATGGCCATATTGGACTCTCGCGACCTAGAGCAAGATTTGATTGATTTCTTCAACGACCTGCCTGAAACTTAGCTTGTTGTTGTTGTTTAATGGGTAGTGCTATATAGCACCAATACCAACCCAAACCAGACTCAGCCCACCTCGACCAAAACCAGACTCAGACCCACACTGAATGACAAAATAAGTCCTCAACTTTCTCATATGAGGATGGATGAGGATGAGTCGCGTCTTACCGTTACCCCAGTCTCCCTCCACTTCTGAAACCAAATCCATTCAGATTTGGAAGACCAGGAGACCACATTCCATAGTTGCCAACACTCAGAGATCAATTGTAAGCGCCAAAGAAGGCAACCTCCAGCGACTAGCGAGTTCGGCTTCAGCTTCAACTTCATCTCCAGCTTGAAGAGCTCCTCCGCCCTCATCTGCTCAGCCAACGTCCACTTCTCCATCGACAAGGACAACATGACATCATTATCAGCTTCCTTTGACCACCTCATCCCTCGCACCGTCTCCTATTCTAACACACATGCCTCCACCTCCGCCAAAGCTTTAAGTTGCAACATCAATCGAAGACCTAGTTGCAGAGCTCACTGGAAAGCTTTGGCTATGACTTCGACACACTCATGGGCGACCTCTGACTGCTATGTCCTCCGCTTCTCCTACTCCAGCTCTTCAACAAACGAAGACCCAGCTTGCAAAGCTCGCCATCACAGGAGCCCCCCAAAGTCTATACCTTTATAATCAATTTTTTCTGTTCAAAGAATTATGGTCCTCCAAATGGCACTAATAATCTATTTCATCCTGTTACACATGTATATATCCCCCATCTGATTGGGTTTAGTACAAGTTTGGGGTATGTGGGTTGATCTATATGGGTGTTCAACAATTTCTTTGAGTTTGCAGGTTATGATTAGCACACGAGAATGGGTTAGCGCCTAACTTTACTCTTTCAAATTGATATTTCTTTATTTATGAATCAATATTAAAGTTATTACACCAAACCAGATTCAACCCACCTCGCCCAAAAACATACTCAACCCAACTTCATGGAAAAATAAGTTAGGTTGTCTTTCTCCACTTTCTCCGATAATGATGGATGGTGATCGGTCGCGTCTTACCGGTACCCTAGTATCCCTCCACTTCTGAAAATAAATCTATTCAAATTTTGAGGATCATGGGACCACATTCCATAGTTGCATACACTCGATATCAGCCACGAACGCCATTGAAGGCAACCTCCAGTGACAATTAAGTTTGGCTTCGAATTCGACTTCATTTGTGGCTTCGACTCCCTTCGTCATTCAAAAATCTAGTTGAAGAGCTTTCCACCCTCATCTTCTCTGCCACCGTCCATTCCTCCTCCATCGACAAGGACAACAAAACATCATTTGCAACTTCATTTGACCACCTCATCCCCCGCATTGTGTCTTACTCTAACCCATAGTTGCAACGTCAATCGAAAACCTAGTTGCAAATCTCTCCAGAATGCTTTGGCTACAACTTTGATACAGTCATAGGTGACTCCTTTGACACGACTTTGATTTCTTGACCAAAGCCCCTAATAGGTTATGTCTATGTTGACATTGATACTCGATCTCAAAATCTTGATTTAAAGACGATCTTGGAATATGATGTCGTTGACTATAGCTAGTGGTCAAGTACCTAGAAAGACCTAGGCCTAGATCATTCATCAACCAGGAATATCATGAAAATAAACTCGATATTGATGTCATGAAATGTTAAATAATGCTCAAAATATTGCTCGATTGTTTTATGTGGATGAATGATCACAACTAGAAGGGTATGTTAATGTATTTATTTAAGAATTGAGATAACCTCAAATGTCACCTAATGTTTAGAGGGTTAAGTATACAAGCATAAAAAAATAGATATTGAGTATAATTCTTTAAACCCAATGTGCCATATCTAAGGGATGTAAGGAAAAGTCACTGTGGAAGTGGCTAACGGTAGGTGACCAAGCCTAGGAGGGAAGGTCACCAAGAGGCCAAGCCCAGGAGGGAAGGCCAAAAATGAAGACCATGCCTAGGAGGGAAGGTTGCCAAGGGGTCAAACCCAGGAGGGAAGACCAAGCCCTAGAGGAAAGGTCACCAAGAAGATCAAGACCAGGAGGGAAGGTCACCATGATCCCAATGCTGGGACATAAAGTAAATGATGCACACCTAAGAGATGGAGAATTTGGGTTAAAGAATTACATAAAAAATGATGCGCTCAAATGTTGCTAGAGAGACCTCAAGAAAATGAGAATGAAATCTCAATAAAAACCCTGGGAAAGGTAGAGCCCTAAGTCACCCTTAAGGTCTAAGACAAGAATCTAAAGCCTGGCTTCAAATGTTTGGGCTTATGGATTTGATGTCCAAACTTGATTCTTGACATTCATTTATGAAATCTCAACTCATGATTATTGATCCCAATCATGATTTGACTCCTACAATCACTCTATTTGGATCTTTAGATCACCCTCGATATATGAGTAATGACTTTCATCTTCCTAAATCTCAAAAGCTTTAAATGATAACTATGAATATTTGATCGATTTATGAATTAAGGGTCAGCTCCATGTGAACTAGGGTGGGACCTTCCATCGATTTTGAGCACAAAATCACGATTGTTGAAATATGATGTTGGTCTTGAATTGTTGAAATATGAAACCTCGATCATGGATGTATAACCCCATCTAGGCCAATGTAGAGGCTAAAACCCTAGTTGTTGGGAATGACGACCCTTTTTGACTCTTGACTCAAAGAGCTCTATTTGTTTGACCTAAAAATGTGATCTATCCAAATTTGTGATCTTTAGGACGATCTCTCCTGATTGGTGTCTCATGTGATGATAATTCCAATTTGACGATCTATTACTATATGTTGACGATGATGCTCGATTTCTCAATTTTAGAATGAGATGGATATTGTAAGTGGTGATGATACCTTATGATAATACTAAGATGATATTGACAATTTAAAAATAAAATCTCAAATATCGACTTATCAATTGATTTAATTTTGGGGACAAAATTCCTTTTAAGGTGGGGAGAATGTGATAACCTTGATTTTCTCTCTCAGTGTTCATCATGATCCATTTAATTCTCTAATGTAGTCAATAACCACCCTCAACCCCACTTTGATGAATTTTAATCATTTAATGCCCACTTGAAGATTTGACCTTGATTAAATATCTCTTTGCAATTATGTATTACACTAATTTGAGTTTTGAACTAAATGTCATGTTTATTGTGTACCACCAACTTAATTTTCAAATAGAACCCATTAAATGAACTCTTCTTTCTACCAAATATATTTCATGATGTGGAAAATTAGATTATCTTTCCAACGACATAAAAATCGCCTCAATGAGATCATCCTAGCTCAAGTTATGGCCTTTTGAACCTTGGTGATTTAATCCTTGTTTTATCTTGTTTTGTCCCTAATTGGGCCGTTTCAGGTGCATTCGCGAGTCCCACTACTCCCTTTCTTTTCTCCTTGCTGTGTGATGACTATCACCCTTTCAACCAATTAGGAGTCTCCTTTTAGTGGGCCACATTTTTGGGCCATCATATGGTATCACTGCGGATTGAACAGCTGATTGAACAACCACAAAGTCATCTTCGACCTCCGGTACAACTATCGACAAACATGGTGTTGCGCCCCCACCTACTCCCCTTTTCCCTTTTCTTTGGCACTTTTTATCCCCCTCTTTGCTTATAAGACCTTGTTCTGAAGCTGATTGCCTCCTTTTACCTTGCTTCCCCCTAACCCTAGTACCCTATTCTGTGTTTCTTCCATTTCCTCTTTCTGACAACGCTGCCGCTAGGTCAGTCTGGGCGCTTCCACCCTAGTCACCTTTGGCACTCAAAAATGGCAATTTAGGGCTCAGTCTGCCATTCCGAGATCAGACGACCAGGTTGCCAGCTCTTTCGAGGGTCAGAGACCCATCATCAGTTGTTCTCCAGTGAGTAGTGTCGTCACGTCTACTAGAGGTTGGCTCAGGAAGAACCTGTGAATGATGGGATGGCCACACCGTTGGATTGAATCCTTAATCAAATGGTTGATCGGACCAGTGGTCTAGATTTGAGGACACCCAACAGCGCCTGGGTCATGGACTGATGCATCAACGCGAGTGGGTGGCGGTGAATGTTGGGTGTTCTCAGGTGGTGGCAAGCGGTCACATGTTCAATCGTTTGCAGTATAGGAGAATAATAATATTAGTATGAACACAAATTTTTAAGAATAAAAATGACTTTTTTTGTCTTTTTACATAAAAAAACAAAGAACGTAACAAATAAATCATGTTATTTATTGTTTTTTATTTTTTCTTAGTGGAAAGGGACAGGTGTGTCCCATGTTGAGTGCACAACCCTATAGAAAAAGTGTTATCCAACACATTATCTAAAAGCTCTCACCTTCGAAGGTCCTTCGAAGGCCCCGCTAATGCTCCTCCTTCTTTCTGGATGCTCCTCCTACTTCCGTCGCTGTAAATTTTGTTGCTGGCACGCTCGTTGGCTCACAGCAGTGCGCCGCTGCGCAGCGTGTCGCGGCGGCGGATCTGCTTCGCTGTCGCGCACCAAGCAGCTGGCAGGCAGCTACAAAGGCCGGGGCGAGGAGTGTACTCGGCCGCAACGCTGTTCAGGCTGTGGAGCTGAGTAACTAAGCGAGAGAGAACAATGGACAAGGCGCTGAACAAGGTTGGCAGCTTCTGGATCTCTAAGAAGGCCAAGGAGACGACATCTCCGTGAGCATCTCCCCTTTACTTCATTTTCTTTATAATGCTAGTGATGTTTGGGCTCTAGATTTATCGGTCTTGACTCGTCGTGTCGGCATGGTAGTTAGCTTGAGCTATTCGTTCTCTGTGAATTTCTGCTCCTTAGCCTCGTCCTTTGCTTGCATCTTTCCTGTGGATTGTGATGGAGTTATGGCGGAACGGAATTGTCCGAGGTTTCTTGGTTTTGTGGGGTCTAATTCAGACTGCCTCTGTTGGCTTGGTATGGGGGGTAATGTTGGGGTTCGAGGAGGGAGTGGCATTACCTTCTAATCCTTGTTCCGGCATTAGCTGCTGCTGAACTCAATTGTTTACATCTTCGCGTCTGGGTAGCCGTGTTGGAGATCACTTGTCTTCGGAGCTCGGGAGGTTCCTAAAAGTGAAATGGAGCGGAGCACTTGATAGGTGGGTGTGTCCTGGAGACCCGATTGAAGACCAAGACGCACATGCTGGGTAAAACAAAGGTCAGCTTGCTTTGACTCCTTCCGGTGTGTCCACTTGAAGCGTGACTTAAGGGTTGGTATTGCAATGGACCCCTTTCCGGTACCCGATGCATGTCGTCCCCATAACTTCGACCCTCTATTCCTCTTTATTAGGCTTGTAACCGTACATCTGTGTGGAACGAATCTCTTTGACGATTGTCTTGTATACAATTAATGCCGGAGTCTTCCAACTCTTGGGATCCTATAGCACAAAGAACGAAGACCCAAATAATACCAAACAGTTTAAAGAATCAACCAACTTAGCTACAAAGATAGATTAAATGAAAAGTTTGGTACATAATGTACATACTGTAGAGTCTAAGAAGATGAAGCCTATAGAGATCCACAAGCGTATACTCATTTGATCGATCCATCAACTAGAGTTAAGAAGAATGTGGGATATACGAATAAGAGGAAAGAAGCATGGATTGTATACCCGCCATATGCTGGGAGGCCCCTGATCCACCACCCATGTAGAAGATGGGTGGGAAGCAATAAGTGATGCCCTTTGGTTACCTGCGTGTGGAATAGAACATGAATCTAGATGCACTTTAGGGTTCCAAGCTGTTCCATAACTAGGATTTGACCAAACTATTACGTTTCTGCAATGTAGAGTAGTTTTTGTCACTCTCATCAGGAGCATCTGACTCTATAATACCAACTTTATGTTGAGATTCAAGAACGGTGTAGATGACATTCAACCATTAAAGATATTCTGTGAGTTGAGCTTCAAACAAGGTATTTGTGACTAATCATTGTAGACTATTGTCATAGAAGTCATTGCCTTTTTCTTCTCCACAGTGAGACCGTATCAGTATGATTGCAATAGCAGAAGTCATGGGCAGCAACACATTGTGTGGATTAGAGACAGACTTCCTTTGGACACACCTTGTGGAGCTCTGACATGACGTATGAATCTTTGGGACGAAGATGATCGGCTCCGAGCAGCACATCGTGTGGGAATTTTACATAGCATGTAAGGTGTGGAAGACGAGAGCTACTCTTCCACCAACACGCTGTGTGGAAATCTTACATGGAGCATAAGATGTCAAAGACAAGCAACCTTCCGTCAACACATTGTGTGGGAATATCAAATGACAGATAACTTTAGGTCCAAACGAAACCCTGCGCCGCCGAGGGTAATATATGGACTTTGACACGCCGTGTCGGTTGGGAAACACGTCGTATCCAATGCCGCTGGCACGATCTAAACGGGAATTGGCGCTGTCAAGGAGAAAACAACTCTGCGAAAACTCACAGGGGGGTGATGGAAATTAGCACTGTCACTTGTGACAATGGATGATGTGAATTTGATGATGCATCAATAAACCCTAAAACCTTGGGTACTTATCCATGTACAAGGAATACGTGGAGAGGAAGAAATATAGGGAGGGGACTGTTTGTCCCTCTCTATGTAATAAAAAGGATGGTTCCCTCCTCTCCTTCAAGCAACCACCTTGCTATAGCGGAGACAGAGAGGTCGTCAGTGCCCAACCATGAGTTACAACAGGCGACACTCTACAATGTGAGAGAAGTGGCGACGGGCACAAAGTGGAGGAGAGAGAGAGAGGAAGCTGGTAGCTCCTAGGGTTATGTGCCCAAGGTTTGATCTTAACCATGTGAAATTATTGAGCCAAAAGCGATACCTTATTGTAGCATGTTTTCCTTTCATTATATAGGAATAGAGCATTTAGATAGTAGACCCACTACAAACAAAAATAAGGAAAGAATACATGAATAGTCTCTATTTTTTAACAAGACCTTTACAAAGTAGAAAAAACATACATATTAAAAATTTCAAGGAAAAAATAATCTAGATGCCTGATGTTGTCCTAGGCACTGAAATATTTTCGACCATTATTTCTCTAGGTAGAGAGGCCTAGTCAACCTTGCGGACATCTGTGCCTATAGCCCGCCTAAAAATATGGTCGCTCCTACCTATGTGAAGGTCTACTCATTGTTTTTATAATTATTTTTGACCTTCTTGCCTCTTTGCAACTACCACATGCCCAAAAGTATCTTTTAATTCCCGATTAGAAATTTCCATAGGTCTTTTATGATATTGGTATGGTGCTTAAGACTAGGGATGACGATAGTGTAGATACAATGGGGTTTATGTAAAAATCATAATCACACAATAGTAAAAAACCTAGACACCATATCCACACCATATCTACAACGGTGTTTGATATGAGAAATCATATCCGCACCATTAAAAAATCACGGTTAACCGCACTGCACCACCCCACACCACACCACACCCCACCACATCGGGAATTTATTACTCGTAGTAGCACTATACATATATGAAGAAGCTCTACACAATAAATATAAGTAACACCATAGAGATATGAACAACAATAACATAGTATTACATAGCAAAAACAACCAAATTTTTTATTCATGTGTACAAACGTTCAAACTTTTTTAAAAAACTAGTAAACACATGGAATAAAATTTCGATCAAAATTTTGAAATTTTGATTTTTTTTCAATCGGACATCGAAACCTATGATCGAACACGAAATGCAGGGAATGGGACGTAATTTTATAAAAATTTTGACCCTAGGTGCGAAATTTTGCAAAATAGTGTGAAATTTCACAGCAAAAAGGCCAGTTTGGGCCATAATTTCGCGAAATGGTACAGAAACACCACTTAAATTTTGAGAAATTTGTTCCTAAGGCTGCAAATGCTACATCTTGGGTATTTTGGCAATTGTTTTAAAATCTCTTGCATCTAAAGCCTATTTTCCTTAATTCTAAGGCATGTTTCCGCTATCTCTAGACCATCTATACATTACCTTCATCAATTTCTACACTTCTATAGAGATAAGAAGAAATAATTCAAAAATAACAAAGTTCTTTCTTGGATCTATGTATAAATGTCCCATGTAACCTAGTTAAATGCAAACACTAGACTTATACAACTTGTAGTTCGTAACTTCGTAACTTGCAATTGTAAGTTATACATTCTAAGTTGTAATTTAAAGTTTTTAACCGTCTAACTGTCTAGTAGACTTGCCATTTCTGATCATTTGTGCACCCAATCATCAAGACATGCATCCCACCCTAACCTCTAAACATATAGCTTTAATATATAATCTAGTGTATCTTTGTCTAAACATTGTGTATGCAAAATTTCATAATCTAATTCCTTCATTTTGTCATCGAAATTGTCATCGAAATTCTGTCGAAATTGTTCAGCTTCCTTCACTTACAAATGTGGGAGACGGGAGACCCCCCCACCCCACATATCCAATATGAAATATTATTGCATATTTGACCCTTAAGATCAGTCTAACCCAGGGTTCAGAATATTGTTATTTACTTTACATGATACTCATAGGAAGTTTATAGTTTGCATAAACTAAATAAACAAGCAAGCAGTTTATTTGTCTTTCAATCTCATCGAGAAACATCGGCAATCTCGGAATTCGAAACATGTATTCATAAGCGTAACCACATACCTTATGTTATTGCAGAAACCATGCAAAAACTAACATGTACTTCACGAGTGCATCCAAACATCCAAGAAACAAAGCATGTAATAAACAAGTATCTGAAACAAAGCATACTACATATGCGTCACCATGTATTCATATTACATTATTCAGATCTAGATGTGCTCCTAAACTAGGGTTTAGGACTATCTCATGTTTGGAGTATAAGTTAGGGTTACAAACCCTAATCTGATCATAATATGGTTTCTAAGATTATCAATTACATTATGCATATTAGGTGAAAACCTAATCATCACCTTAAACATATAAGACTACTCATGATATCTATATCGCATTATCAACATTAGATCATTTTAAGATGTCGACATTGGTTTTAAAACCCTAAAACAACATGTATAAGATTATTAATCTGGAATCATCATTATCAATCACTTTTCAAATCAAGGACTAACTAGCTTTCTATTTTTGGCCAAGAGAGCCAACAACCTTGCAAGGAAAATGCATGAACTTATCCAAAAATCTACTTCTCTTACCTTCACCTTTGTCAAGGAGAAGATTCAACCACCAAAGGATGCCTTCTCTTGCTACAACCAAGTTTCCCTCCAACTCGTCTTCTTTAGCAAATTGTTGTTTCACCAAGGGGTGCCGTCCTTTAGAAATGGTCACCTACCATTCTTCTTCTCTTAGCCAAGAGAAATAATCAATCTTTAAGTGATGGAGAGAGGTTGGGAGGTACATAAGGGAGAGCTTCACAAGATATACATGTTGGGATATGTCTCTTACAAATCTCATGTTCATTTAATTAGATGTAAATGATTAAGCTCATAAGAGAGGATAGGGGATCTTTGAGCACAACCTCTAAAATAGAATGTAGTAGCATGCAAGTGAACCTTGGTTTTGACAACTCATGTTTTGTCAATCATCCAAAGATCAAATTTCGACATTCCTTATGGTCAATGATGGAATTCATCTTAGTTTTTCCACATATTTCACATTTCCTCGCATATTGAAATCACCCATTTTACCCATTTCCACAATTATAGGTTCACATACATATAGTATTTTTCTAGACTCAAGGCACAATTTTCATTCCAATTGATCTTTTAAGAGCCTTTTTCGATAAACTATCCAGTTGGATTTTCTGGAATATAATATTCATTTTTTAAATACCACAGAATATTCAATTACCATTGTGTTAATTAAAAATCCATATGTTTTGATAGAAAGGAAGACTTGGCCCTAAAGTTTTAATATCTTATCTTTCTTATTATTTTAATTGATTTTTATTCATCATATGACTCAAGCTTGTGATCCAAATGACTTTTTAATTGAGATATCTCCAGTAAATTTCCAAAATTTCCAAAAGCTCAGATAATATCTTTTCTTTATTCTTCTCAAAGACAGTTGGTCCAATCACGTGTTTCTCTAGGTTCCACATAGCAAAATCTTACATTCCACATGTGACTAGCCCCACAAAATCTTGTGTTCCACCAAATATGATCTAGAACCTTCATCCTAAATGTTGGACTCCCTAACCTAAATTACAAACTATAAATATCCTCCATTTCAACCAAATGAGATTTCACCTTTCAACTCTCTTAAAGACAAAGAGTAAATTATTCCTCTATTTTATTTTCAGTTGCCTAGTTGAGTAGAGGAGTACTATTCAAGAACAAATGACTCTCATACACCAAAAAAGATGCTAAGATGGTTAGGATGCAATAGGTCAACTAGTTTTTTATATGTCTAAGTTGTTGATCTAAACTGTGGCGCACCGAAGTCACACAATGAGATAACTGAAAACCAAAACATGCAAACAACTACTAAGCGATCACATTACCAAAAGAATGGATAAATAAAAACTGATCTCATATAATCATTATGTGCGGAAACATATTGCATCAAGGTCCACAAACTATACCATATCACATATTAGGATATGTATGTACATCTATATTGTGTCTAACTCTCATGCACCTATTCAAAAGATAACATATTCACATGTAAAAGCCATATGTACAACCAAGGCATACTGCTAAAACACGTATTGTGGTACATATCATCTACAAAACACTACCCTTATGAACCTGAGAGTACAGGGATGACACATAGGACTCTACAACACAACACAACACAACAACTTATCCGACCTTCATCATTCACTGATCTCTGAGATGCTCCTCCTCAGCAGCACGATCTCTACCACACCATACACGACCACCTAAAATGATGCGGCGAACCACAGGGGTGAGACTCATGTCCCAGTAAGAGATATAGCTCTCCTCCAACAACTATCGCGAACACAGATTATGCTTAAGCAGGAAGTAGCATTGTTAAACAGGATGAGCATATTCAACTAAATAAATAATTTATAAACTGATTACTCATACTAATCAAGTTAAGCAGCTACAACATATAAGTAGAACATGTTATGTATGTAGAAGGAATATGAAAAACATGTATAACAATTGATCTCTCTTATCGCATCATAATACAAATGAGAAGTGTAAGAAACAAGTCAAGGGTAAACATTCAATGTGAAGCGTGTTTAACCCTAAACAAATATTATACACAATTTTATTACATCTTTTATTAAGTCTTGGGGAATTGGATTTGTACCACCCAAAGTCCAATTCAACACTGCTTGGTTAAAATCAATTCCATACAAGATCAAGGAAGAGCCAGACTCCAAGATCTTCTTTGGAACTACTCAATCAGTACGAGTCTGCAATGCAATGACATATCAGTCTAACTGCCAACAACGACATATAGTCAAGTTGAAAACACGTAGCCTACCTTGGTACAGGTCACATCGCTAGAAACTAGGGTATATAAACCCAATCACTTTTAGGTACAACAACATTTGTCTTCCACTCACATTTCAAACAAATATAAT
The DNA here is from genome assembly GCA_963693085.1 of Alisma plantago-aquatica. NCBI lineage: Eukaryota > Viridiplantae > Streptophyta > Magnoliopsida > Alismatales > Alismataceae > Alisma > Alisma plantago-aquatica. Next base: position 568,955,093 of record OY856411.1, read on the forward strand.
CATCGGGACACGACTGCAGCTGTTCTCAAACAATTGAGTCAAGTTGACAAGGACACACAGTCACTTGCACCTCATATACTCAACAATATGCGCTCCTTAGGAAGACTCCTTTCACCACCCATTAAGTTCTAAAATAGAATAGATCTATGGCACATGTCACTACATGATAAGGGTTCTACTTGATTAGTTAAGCCAATTGGGTGTCTTCTATACTACATCAATCAAGTTACATAGAAACCCTAAAAAGATTCTACAAAGATAAGGTAGATAGAAAATTTAGAAGCTACAATATGTATAAGATATAAACTTGTCACATAACTGCTTAACACTATTGCAATGCCATACACAAGGTCATCACCATTAACACATTATTAGGGGACATTAATCCCTTATCAAATCACCAGAGGGTATCACCTCAAATAGGCACTGAGCCTCTGTCAAGGTCATAAGACCATTCTCATTATTCCCACAAAACATCATTATCTATCCATGTCACATCAAGGGCCATAATCACAACACATGTGTCAAATAAATATTTTCACAAGAAAGCATTAGCTATGATGCTTATTCAATCAAAAAAATTAGGGTTACCACAAGTAGGAGAGAGAATACTTTGCATATATGGATAAAGTAGATTACTTTGCATATGTAATGTGTAGTGACGTTCGCTAGCCTTGATATATGGATAAAGTAGATTACTTTTGCATATGATATCTCACTGTCTCATTTGCCATATTTGGTTGCCTATTATCTATTGTGTTATTTCCATTCAGATGTTTTTCTAATCCTTATCCAGGATCAAGTCACCTTTGGATTAACTCTTTTTGCCGAAACTTTAGGTCAAGTTACGAAATAGCCCGAGCATTTTTGCATGCAGAAGGAGAAGCCACGATTTGTAGGCACTCTTATACACATGCGGATTAAACATCAATGCCAACCACTGTCGAAGTCTAAGCTTTCATTAGGCATAGGACTGGGATAATTCACTTTGGATTGAGTAAGTCAATGGGATTAGGATAAGTCGGTCTAGACTGAACTCGGTTTAATTTGATTTCAGTATGATTTTTTTTTTGCTAGCAACCACAAACACATAGTTCACTCATAGTACAATCTAATTTCAGTCTAATTTTATGTGACTAGCAGCCGGGATTGTAGTTTGCGGTTTAATACAATCTAATTTCAAACTGATTTCTGTGTAGTTGGTCCTCAAAAGTGTATGGTCCAATCTAATTATGGTCTGATTCTATTTGGGAAGAAGACTGAACTACGTAGTTCAATTCGATTATATATGTAATATCCTCAATTTTAATAAAATATTGATGGAATAATAATGTTTAGTCACTTTGCAGTATGGGTGCAACCCATGACCCAAGTGAGGCCCATGATACAATTTTCCTTGCAAAAGGTCCTTTTGGTAAAAAGAAATAGAAGGAATTCATACATGAACAAATAAATTGGGTTTTTGATATGATAAATGAAATATAAGATAATTGTCAAGTTTCCAAAAAGAAAATAAGATACATAGTATTTTAGAAAACCAAAAGAGTAATTATCTAGCTAATTTGGCAACACAAATTGTGAGGCATCTAGTGGTGTTATTTTAATTCGACTTTTTGTATATAATAATAAAATAAGAAGATTCTAGAAATTAGGCAAAACATGATATTCCATGAGACAAAGGTATTGTATTAAATAATGAGTAAGTTTCGGATATGAATAAAACCCCACAAATTAGATATGAGATGGAGAAGATATAAACAAGTTAATGGATGTATCAATGAGAGATAGGCCATAAAGTATTTTCCTTAATGGATTAATGATAAGTTATTCATATGACATATGATCATACATACTTTCCTTGATAGTTTTTCTTTGGTAACCAAGTCTCTTCATACCAAGAGGGTTGGACAATTCCAAAATAGGAAGGAGCAAGACTCTTTGATGGAATTTACATTAATAACATATAGTCGTGACTTTTGAAGATAAGTGGGGGACATGAAGATGGTAAATGAAATTAAACACTTTCCATCCAAGTGAATAAGGTTATGATGAAGACCATGGTGATGTCTGTGACCGGTACCCTGGAAGCAGCCAAGGGCATTGACCTCTAACCCATATATCTTGTAAGAACCCAGTAGGGTTCCTTGACAGATCCTAAGGAACAAGGAGAGATCTAAGGACCCCGACAAAGTTACTCCACCTCCAAGTTGGACACAAGATGTCTTGGTATGGTTTATGACTCACGTTTCCTGGTCATTCATACTACCGCAACATGAAACTTAAATCGAACCCAGTTCCCTATCTCTGGTCATCTCCAACTGTGCCCAACGAACACCCAGGTCCCGCAAGGATGGGAGGAGCCTGTCTGGCCTTCCTTGGGGCTTGTAAGCATGGAAATCCATGGGGAGAACTCACAGTTTCTCTGCTAGGATAGAACTTATCGCATTCGTGGGGTTAGAGGTGAGATAGAGAGAAATGTCTGGTATGCCCCAACATGCACATGTAATGCAGGGGCCGGAGAGTCTTTTCTCCCAATATTCGAGTGGAGCCGAGTAGTATGAAAGAGAAGTTCTTTTGTTGATGTGTCACCTCCTAAATGACCAATAAAAGGATTAACTCAGGAATATTGTAGAAAATAATTGGTAACTCTGTTTCAGGCATGTAATATATGAAAATTGATGAGAAAAATGAGAGGAACACAAACAAAATAGTTTTATACCCTAGATTCTATCCTAATTCCAAGTTTCATGAATTCAAGTTTAGTAAGCTATTGATACATTAAAACCCTAGATTTGGGTATAAAATGTTGGAAACATTAAAATTCTTTAAAGCCTTTTTATGCTATAATCTGATCTTGTAGAGTATAATGATAATCAAGATGGTTATGATAATAATGATAAGATAATTAGGGCTTCTAATGTGGATAATCATTAACATGTGTTAAAGTGGTGTTCAAAACATTAAAAATCTAGATTTGTACCTTGACATAATTGAATACATTAAATGCTCTTAATTCATGTTATAGTCAAATATTTTTTAATAATCCAATATTTTAATATAACCATGACAATCGTTATGATATTTAGGATTCCTAATGTGAATAACCATGCATATGAAGAATTGGGGTTTTGACGTTAAAGATGATAACTTTAATGCAATCAGACTAATCCAAGTAATCATCATGGAAGTATATGTTGGATATAGTAAGTAGAGTTTCACCTAATGGTTAACATGCAATGGAAATAGGTTTTTTACCCTTATTCCTCATCCAAATCCTAAAACTAGAGATTAGGACCCGAGTAGGGTTTAATCTATTTAATGTGATGGTGACACTTTAGGATTTACATACATGCATATTAATGTTGATTGCTTGATTTGCTTGCTTGATTGGATTGTATGCTTATTGACTGCAAGATCTATGTGGTTCTACATTGAGGCACGTGGTTACATTTATGGCTATCCGCATAAGTTTGTCGGTGTTTTTCCGAGGATTTCTCAAGAATTAAACAATTAAACTATTTGATGTTTATTTATATTGTGTTTAATTATAATGTCAATATGAATATCACATAAACGAACAATATGTGAAGAAAAATCTAGTTCTTATTTGGAAGTGATTCATCGAATATAAGTGGTTATCTACTTGCACACTTTTGCATGCACCCCAAGTACAAAATATAGCAATATACTGAGATGTGTTTTTGTTTCATGTCATTTTAGGTACATGCTAAAATAAAGATATCAAGATATGATGGACAAATGAAATTACTTGAATACATTAAAGCTAATTTTTAAGGAGGGTTAGTGACTGGCCTAAATAACATATCCAAAAGGAGAGGATCTATGGTAGTCAAACTCTTAATTTATAGCCTGACACACAGACCCCCGTAACTTTTATATGAGGTCTGATGTAGTAAATTAGGGTCACTCCTCAGGGACAAGGACCAATAAGTGCTAAGAATGTAGAACCTTGGATCAGTTACACCAATAGATCAATTACATTAGTGAAGCATTTAAGACTGAGAGTATGGAGATAATCATTTCTAAGAGCATATATTCATTAGATATAAGTATTTACATGTTGGAAGAGCCTTAGTGGCTACTCCCAATCCAATATAGGTATTTATCCATTCATGTTCATGGCCAGCATTATAGATTTACAAGTTAAGTGAGACATGAGATTGAATGATGAAACGGATGAATTCGATGGAGAAGGATGAAAATATTTAGAGGAGAAGAAAGGATATACACCAATGGGGACCACAAAATGACCAAGGTTGATGCATGTTTCCTTCAGATATGGATCTGGCTTGGGCGTGAAGGAGCGTCTAGTCCTTCTTTCAAAGAATAGATAGATGATGTTGGTGTTGGTTTGGATCCTCTCTCTTTTCTAGACATTCACCTTACAAGATCTAGGAATGATGAAATGACTGGTAATTGGAGGCTTTAGAATGCCGCAACACTTCTTTGTCTTCCTCATGTCGCAACCACTTTCATGGATGAAGTGGGTGTCTATTTATAGGTGTTGGTCCTCGAGGTGATTGACTTAAATCCTCATCAGTCACAGAGGTGTTGTACCTTCATCAATCGATGAGGTTGTGAGCTTAGTGATCACTAAGGTTCCGTCGGTAGTTGATATTGATCACCTTCAGTAGTTTGTTGAACTTGTATTTAGATCAACAGTTGATGATCGTTTAGGCTAGAGACCGCTAAGATGTTGTAGACTACAGGTGCTTTCACAACAGTCGGTTTCCAAGGTGAGATGGCCTAGTGGCCAGTGAGATCTTAAGGTTAGCGACCGCTAGACCTGGTGTAATCCACATCAGTCTCTAAAGTGTCACAACCTCAACGAACACTTGATTTTAGGCTTGGTGACTGCCAAAATGTGGATACTGTGCAAATCAGGAAAAGGGGTGAGTTTGGTTATCTATATCAAATCTAGTTAAAAACACTATGTTTATCTTATAAAACATAATAAAAAACTAGCCAATGTAGTGGCACCCGAGTGCTAAAGTTGATGTTGTATGACTGAGAGGTCACATGTTTGAAACCTCCTAACAACAAGAATAATGAATAGCCAATTTTTCTATAAAAAAATAATAGTGTGAGGGTAAGACAGACACTAAAATATCCATAAAATTGGATGTTATCAACTCCCCCCAAACTTAGAGTCTGTCATCAGGCTAACAAATAGAACTAAAGCATAAAATAACTTCAAAGGGCTTAATTAGATTATTATTTTGGTGAGTATGAAGAATGTCAAAATGCTAGCATTTTGTTGAGGCATGTATTGTGATTGGGAGTTGTCGATCCCAAGACTCTCTCTTGGATCTGGAGTTGTGATACTTGCAATGTCTGCTATGAACTTCTTTTGAGGAAGGATTTCTCTGTAGTGATACATCGATGATCCTTTTTAGGCCATACTTGCACAAGGTTCTATCTGAGGTAGCCTTCCCACCCAACTTTTATTTTATTGGAGATCCTAACTATTGTGTTGGGGTAGGGTAAGGATACAATGTTTCATGTCGTTCTTAGGTTTCTTCAACCATGTTTACTGTAATAGACACAATGCTACTCGATTGGGTCCTGGTGTAATGTCAGGTGGTTGTGTGAGGTTCCCTTTTGAAAGGTAGGTGTGTAAAAGTTTGGATTCCAGTCCCCACTATCGAAATTGGCATATTTGCATTCTTCAGTACAACAATACACCGGTCGGGGTGAAGACTTTCAACGTTTTACCAGACACAATCTCATGATTTTATTCCACTCAACTTTTATTCTTGCATTCAGGCTTGGGCATGATTGGATTTCAAGGAAGTTTTGGGCCCCCAAGCCTCTTTTGATCCTAAAGTAGGATTTTTTTGAACTAGAAGGGATAGTTCTTTCCTCCTTGTCAAGATTATGTGCTTTCCTACCTATACTTGGGAGTAGGGTGATTAATCATGAGTGTATTATATAGAGTCCTCCTTACCTTAAGGATTCATCTTGGGGGACAAACATCTTTGTGCATTTTACATTATATTGAGGTAAGGCCGATGTTAAAACACTATGACACTCAACTTTTTAGGGTCATTCTTGAAATAATTACTCTAAGATTTAGTATGAAGACAAGTAAGTCTAAGAATCAGAGTTATGACTATATCCAGAAAAATTGGATCCAAAATTGTCCCTAAAAATTCAATTCTAAATGTTCAGAAAATTTCAAATTTCTCTCACAAATAGTGAATGTTCAAGATCAAAATTAGATCAAAATCCTTGATACTACAAAATAAGGGGGATACAAAATCACGTAGACAGATTAATTGAGAAGAGGGTACAAATGAGGTACCCTTCACACACATTTATGACTCCCCCAAAACTTATCATGCACTCCATCTTGGAGTGTCAAAGATTGAGGTTGGAAAAAATGGGCTAGTTTTACTCTTCATTTCTGGCCACTTTAGTTGCCCATCTAGAACATAGCAATATGTTAGCGTAGACACCTCAGAGTGTGTGGTACCGCCCTTGTTTCTTACTTTTGATCTTCACTCCCTGTTCTACCAAAGATGACATCTAGTAAAGGCAATGGTAACCAAAGTTGTTAGATTGTTGGATCTGTTGAGGGCTTCTATGCAAGAATTTTTGTTTCTTGAAGTCTTTAGTGGGGTTTAGTTTGCATCCTCTTCCATGACCCTATATCATTGTGATTACCACTTCTTCATAGGTTTGCATTTTCTACTCTGTGAATCTCTTTGGTGTTGTTGAATTAGTATAGTTCTTCAAGGAGATGGACGTGTTTGAGTTGTTGTAGAGGAATGTGATCTTTGCCTTGATGTTTATTGCTAGGAGCGTCTAATGATTGTCATGCAATATGGACATGAATAAGAATTTTTCCACAAAATCTATAGGCATTGTAGAACAGTAACACATTAGTTGGGTCAAACCCTTACTAAAAGTGAGTTTTCTAGTGGTGCATGTACGTCAAACAGTGACCCACCACCCACCCATTCCTTCATCATGAAGAATACAACTAATTGGTTGTGTATGTGACTGAGGGCATTGGAGGTCCACACTCGATATATATATAAATTATTCATCCAATTAAGTTCCTTATCTTCATATTACCACAAAAATGAGTTATGTAGCATATTTTATATATCCATTTAAATATAAGATTAATGTTAGAACATTAGGGTACATTAAGGTGATCGATACATGCATTAAATCATTGGGGTTATACTAAACATATATTTAAGTCTAACCTTCAACCTTGTTTGGCTAAGTCCAAAATGTCAACTTCTAGGGTAGGGTCTGAGATCTAGTATGTTATAGTCGATAAAGACCTCAGTGTCATCAAAAATTGGAGACTTAGATTTAGGAACCCAAACCTTCTTTAGCTTTAGGTTTTGGAATCTTATATTTTAAACAAAGAAAAAATTCATTGCCCAAAGTCCCACTGTCAATGCATATACTAGGCTCCCATTCATTTTCAAAAGAGATGGTATCATTCAATCCAGCATCACTTTATATCTACAATTCCTTGAGAAATGTAAAGTCAACTTGGATGATGACACGAGGTTTACCGTGTGCAAAATGCAAGTGAACGTATCAAAGTAATATGGCCCTATGAGTCCTGAGTTGAACACGGGGAAGCATTTCTCTAGTAGACTACTACTAACTACAAATCAATCAGCTAGGCTAGTGATGATTGATTGAATTGAATTGAATTTCCAAATGAACACTAAAGTAAATGAATTAATGGTTTAAGTAAATCAAAGGGAGAATGATTCGTTAGGAGGTGATTTCACCATGGATACCACTAACAATCAATCCCACACACTCATATTTATTATCTCAATCCCTAGATAAGGAGCATGTAGCCAGAATTACCTTCTCCCGTAGTGTATTTCACTACCTAATCTAATGCCAATCCCACTCCCACGGTTATTGGTTTGATTAGTTAGGTTCTTTATACTTATACTCTGGGTTTCTCCTCTCGTATATTCTCCCAAAGTGTGCAATATATGAGTAATCCTATGCTTTCCAACCCTTAATCCCTCTCCTGAGATGACTAAGCATCTATTAATCCATTCATGGTGATCAAGCACAAAAGGAACATGAAACTTTCATAGAATTTTATTCAATAACAATGAGATAATTTAGTATTAATGCATAGAAATCAATTGCAGTGTATATCTGGACTACACAGGTCCTAAAGAATACAAGTTTTTAGCCTTGCATAGTTTTCATCACAAAACACAATGAAGGGAAGAAGAAAAATGTGGGGAACATAGTACAAATTATGGTAACCCCTGGATCTTTACCCGTCCAGATGATCCCCTCTGTTGCACATGCGTTCTGTTGCCTTCTGACTACAAAACCGTCCTCCGTAGGTGCTCAGATCTTCTCGAGTGAAGTGTTCGGTCTTCTGTCCTTCTCTTCTCTCTCTCTGGTCATCGTACAATCAAAATGAGGGCTCTCCTAGGTCTGATCATTGTCCCCCTAACTCATAGCAATCACTTAGGGTCTGAAATTACGTCCACCGTTGGATTACAAATAGATCAATGGCTGGCTTGATCAGACAGACTCGATAGTATTAACTAGGTGAGTTCGTAGTACTGACTCACTTAGGTTTAGTCACTTGATCCCGATCCTATTGGTATGATCGTATTAGACTCAATAGCACTGACTTTTTGCAATTTGGAACAACCTATATGACGTCAACTCGATAGCACTGAGTTTTCTCAATTCACGTTGGGTTTACTGATGCTATCTCAAAAGCACCGAATTTTTTTGTCGATAGCACCGAGTTCTGGCTGGTTTTTGAGCACATAACTGAGGGGTAAGTTGGTAGCACCGATGTATGTAGAACTTCCTTGTACCTGAAATCACATAAAAGCATCATGAGTAGCTTAGAATGCGTAAAATGCTAGTAAAAATGGTTGAAATCATATAATTTGATGCATTCAAGGAAATTAGGCTATCAATGACATTCCATGCATAATAGGTCAAATAAAGGACCAAACTACACATGAAAATAAGGGAAAATGAGCCTACAATAATGACTGAAAACACATGCATCAAACTCCCTTAATCTTAAACGTTGCTCATCCTCGAGCAACACTCTCTCAGATTTGTTTGACAAAAGTCAGCAAAAGGACAAAACACATACATTCTCTTCTTAAACAACTCCACCTAGCAAGCCCTAAATCGGCCTTCAATGACCACTAAACTGATAACCGCTCTAAAGTGACCAAAAACTTCCATAAGAGATGTCCACCCTCAGACAATAACACTATCAAGAAAGCAGTTAACATCATAATTACTCAGGCATTCGCTTGGTGTATTGTGTGATTCCCTACACTAAATTGCTCTTTCCTAACTACCAACTAACAGGAAGCATATCTCCATATTAGCATGTATGAGGAGAGAAATCATTATGGGTGGCCTACCAATAAGAGCAATTAATGATGAAAGATGGGTGGCAACTAAAAATTTATGAGTACATTCAAGCTATTTAAGCATAAGAAAAATGAACCTATAAGGATGCAAAAGAATGTATTGCATGAATCCTAATGCCTAATTTTTTTTCTTTTTGATGAGATGATGCATGTAGAACGAGTTGAGAAATTTTTTTTCAACTCAGAAAACTGTACATGTGGATTATACTCTTTCATATAAAATGATGCAGAACATACTTCAATTTTTTTTCTTTTTTTCTTTTGAACTTTATCATCATATTTTCAACAAGCCTCACTTTGTGCCTCTTGTTTTCATTCAACCATTAAAAAAATTATTTTCTTCTTTTTTTTTCTGCATTTATTCTTCATAACCTTGAATTTGAAATCCACATGGAAAAGGAAATATGTGTGCTATGGTGAAATGTATGCTACTATATGAATTGTGTTATGCAAGCTAATATGGTGTGCAATATAGTTAATGTGTATGAATGCAATATTTTTTTCTTTGCAAATGCAAGTAAATTACCCAATATGTCCTTATTCTACTATGCAATGCAATCAAAGAAAATAGCTTGGAGTACTCAAGAATTTTTGAGTGGTGGGTCAAAATGATGGGATGGAACAGATGGAATCACACAACTAAGAGACAACACCTTTCATTATATTATGATGTGTCCCTCTTTAATGACATGTTTCAGGTGATTCAAAGTTTTATTTCTCATATATTCATTTAAGATCTCATTATGGTTTGGTCAGTTTAGGCTCAACATCTTCCTCATTCACATTTCATTGTTGAATAAGAATTTCCTTGATGTAGTATGTCCTAATGCTGACTAATTCAAACACTTCCGCAAAAGGTGTTGCAGAAGGATTTTGCATTTTAAGCTTTTAAGGACATGACCTTCATTTCATTAAAAACCATGGAGAGTACAAAACATTCGAGACTAAAAGCATGCAATTACTACTCCACAATTGCACTAGATAGATGTGGATCCTACACTTGCACAACTAAAAACAAAACAAACAACTAAAATGACAAATAAAAATAAAGATAGAGATAAAAACTAGGATAGAATGTTGTTCCAGCACCCCCCCAAGCTTGAATATGACTACGTCCTCATAGTCAATACTCTCACCTAAGAGGTGGAACAGTGGTACCATGATTTAAAATGGTGGAGGTGGCATGTTTGGGTCGTGGGGAGGAAACATTCCCTAGAAAGATAGATATGTAGGAGGCATCAGCGGTGGTTGTGGGTACTCCCCGAAGTATCCACGATTCTAGTAGTCGTCAAAGAAGGGATGCTGATATTGCTCCATCTTCTATAGGTCCATATGAACATTCGCTTGGTTGTTCAAGAGAAGGCGTTCATTGTCAAAGATTGCTTGTTGGTTTTTGTACAGCCATCCTTAAATATCCCGCACGTCGGCTAAAGCCCCATGGTTCTATTAGTGGCCAGTCTGAATCTGCTGCAGCATCTCGTACATGCCCTACATGTTGTACGGGTCATGCTCCTCCTGTGAAGGTGGTGGGTTTGAGGAATTCGAGGCAGCATATGCACGAGCCCTTTAATGTGGGACCACTCTCCTGGTCATCGGGATGGTGGGCTCCACCTCCTGAATGCCTTCATTGTCACCACTATGCTCCTCGTCGTCACCCTGAGCTGCTTCTCTAGGCAGATCTTTAGGTTCTCCCTCATTTAGTTGCCATCTAAGATGTTCAACCCCACTCAAGTTGAAGACAGGGCCGGTTAGATGCCGCTCCCGAAATATGTCGCGGCGGTTGCAATGCGCATAAAGGATATTATGGTGATACCTAAGAAGATGGCCTTATAGAAATGAAGGAGGTCCAACTTTCTATTATACTCTAATGGCTTGAGGGTGGATAGATCAAGGCACATGTGAAGAGCTATAGGGATGATGAGACCCCCAAATAGGATCGTCTCCTTCCTTGTCACATTGCGCCTCACTGAAAGCATATGGAGCAATAGAAAGAATCCAAAACTCATTGTCTCCCCCTCCAGTAGTTAGTATAGAAAGTAGAGGTCTTGCCTATGGACCTTCCCTTGTGCTTGTCCGGACCTGGAGAAGATGGTGTTGATGCAGAGACGGTGCATCATACGAGCAAATGGATTCTCAATATCAGTCACATAACTGATGTGCCAGTTGATGCAGAATCCCACAGGCACCTCAGTCAGCTGCTCCCAGGCCAGGTCAAAGTCAAAATCAGATGGCTCTGAGCATTCTGGGACATGAGACCAGTTGAAGATATGATTGAATGCTCTCAGCATGAGGGAGTAGTTTTTGTTGAATAGGCAAAAGTTGACCTTGCCCTCCTGCCATTCACCTCCTATCTTCTTCTCAGGGGCGACAAGAACGTCAGGCAATGCCAAGAACTCCAAGACAAAATTTGGGTAGGTTTGCCAGTCGCTAAAGAAGGGATTGTCTCCCTCCATGGCTTTCTATTGACATACCTAGTGCATGTTCTCTGTGAAGCCCACCATCTCAATCAACGTTTGATCACTGTATCTCGTCGAGATGACTTCCCTTATCTGCAACTCCTCATAGAGCTTCCTTATCTCTGTGGATGGGTGTTGGATTTGTGTTGGCCGGGGGACCAACTCACCCTACTGGGGAACAACTCCTTTCCTAGGAGCAATGTCATAGATGCAAGAAAGAGATTAGAAGAATGGAAGCTCGGGGAAGACCGTCGGCCCCTGGTGTAGCCTCTCTCTGAAATGTAGGAGGAGTGAGTGTAGAATGTGTGAGAAAATGGCTCCACCACCCCTCCACTTTTAGCTGGTGCCACAGAGTCGGTACCACTGACTTTGTGAGTCGATGGTACTTGGCTAACACAATCTGTGATCAGTTGTATTGACACTTATGATTGGCTGGCGTACAAGGCGTGGATTGCCCTACGTCTTTGGTACTGACTTGTGTCATGGATCAGTGCCACCGACTGCTCGATGAAGTGCATCCTAGTTGTTGGATCACGACCATATGTATTGCTGATGTGGCAAGTCGATAATACTAACATTCATGGTCAGTAGTACCAAGATTTTTTAAATCTGTCGGTACTTTCGAGAAAGTGGATTTGGTATTCCAAACCTGGGAGCGTCTAGAAGTTGGTAGCACCGAATAAAATTGTCGATGGTACTGTGTCCTTATTAGTGAACCTTCAAAAAACTTCAAAGATTCGATGGTACCGACATTCAGGGTCAGTGGCACCAAGTTTTTGTTGTTGTTCTGCCAACACACTAACCTCTTCCTGGTACCATCGACCAATAGACTCAGTAATACTGACTTTTATGCCCTGCATACTCAACAAAATGAGTCAAGGTACCTTTTTTAACAGAAATAATCAAATTGGAAGAACATCTAAACATAAAAATTGAACCTAAAAAATGCAATAAACATTGGGTTGCCTCCCAACAAGCATCATTATTTAACATCCTAGACTAGACGGACCTTAGAGAGAGCATCTATGGAATGGTGCAAAGTTGCACCTCCTCTATCGTGGCTCTACTTCCCTCCAATATAGTACATAAGTCTTTGGCCATTGACAAGGAATGACCTATTCCCATCTACAATGTTCATAGCACCATGGGGAAGAACTTTGTCAATCACAAATGGTCCACTTTACTTAGACCTTAATTTTCCTGGATGCAATCTCGGCCTAGAATTAAAAAGGAGGACTTTCTTACCAGGGAGAAACACCCTATTTAGAATGTGTCTATCATGAATTTTCTTTGTCCTTTCCTTATATATCCTATATCTTTCATAAGCGTTCATCCTCAGCTCATCTAATTCATTTAGTTCCGGAACCTCTTCCTACCTGCTTCATCAATGTTGAAGTTCAGTTTCTTCATAGCCTATCTAGCTTTGTGTTCAAGCTCTACATGTAGGTGGCATGCACAACCATAGATCAGCCTAAAAGGTGTTGTTCCTATTGGAGATTTGTAAGTTGTTCTATAAGCCCAGAGTGCATCATTTAGCACATAACTCCAGTTCGTCTTGTTGGTTGACACATTCCTTTCTAAAATTTTCTTAACTTCCCTATTTGACACCTCAACCTATCCTTGAGTCTAAGGGTGATATGGAGTACCCACTTGGTGTTTCACCCCATATTTGCTCAAAAGAGCTCTAAACTACCTATTAGTGAAATGTGAGCCACTATCACTAATTATTAGGTGGGGGACACCAAACCTACAAAAAATGTAATCCTTCACAAATTTTCACACTACTTGTGCATCGTTAGTGTAGGTTGGAATTGCTTCCACCCACTTAGACACATAATCAACTGTAAGTAAAATGTAAAGGTATGAATTAGATGACACAAACGGGTCCATAAATTCTATTCCTCAAATATCAAAAACCTCAACCTCCTGAAACACATTTAAGGGCATCTTGTGTCGCTTGGAGATAGTACATGCACGCTGACATGTATCACAATGACGAACATAGTCATGAGCATCCTTAAACAAAGTAGGCCAATAAAACCCACTTTCGAGGACTTTGGCAGCAGTCTTGGAACTAGCATGGTGCCCACCTGTGGGTAGAGAGTGACAATGTGATAAGACACTCTTTACCTCATACTCGGGTACACATCTTCCTAACAGCCCATCCCAACATTATTCAAGAAGGATTGGGTCATCCCAGATATAAAATCTCAATGAATGGAAAAACCATTTTTTCTCCTAGTAACCCCAATCCATAGGCATCTCCTTACGATCCAGGTAATTAATAATATCTGCAAACTAAGGGTCTTTAGTTTCAACTGCAAATAGTTTTTCATCTAGAAATTCCTCAACTATGGGGATAACAACATCTCTTTCATTCGACCTTTCTAACCTAGATAGATCATCAGCCACTACATTCTCTACACATGCCTTGTATTTAACTTCAAGATAAAATTAAAGATAAGGAAGGTGTAGAGAATGTGGTGGTTGATCATCTATCTAGGTTAGAAAGGTCAGATGAAAGAGATGTTTCTATCCTCATAAGAAAAATGAACCTATAAGGATGAAAAACATTGTAGTGCATGAATCCTAATGCCTAATTTTTTCTTTTTTATGAGATGATGCATGTAGAATGAGTTGAGAAATATCTTTTCAACTCAGAAGACTAGATTATACTCTTTCACATAAAATGATGCAAAACATACTTTAACTTATTTTTCTTTTTTCTTTTGAACTTTGTCATCATTTTTTCAGCAAGCCTCACCTTGTGCCTCTTGCTTTCATTTAACTATTAAAAAAATTATATTCTTCTTTTTCTTCTGCATTTATTCTTCATAACCTTGAATTTAAAATCCACATGCCAAAGGATATGCAAGCTATGGTGAAATGTATGCAACTATATGAATTGTGTTATGCAAGATAATATGGTGTGCAATATAGTTACTGTCTACAAATGCAATATTTTTTTCTTTTGAAATGCAAGCAAAATACCCAATATGTCCCTATTGTGCTATGCAATGCAATCAAAGAAAATAGCTTAGAGTACTCATGAATTTTTGAGGTGGTGGGTCAAAATGAATGGATGGAATAGATGGAATCACACAACTAAGAGACAACGCCTTTCATTATATTATGATGTGTCCCTCTTTAATGACATGTGTTCAAGGTGATTCAAAGGTTTATTTCTCATATATTCATTTGATATCTTGCTATGGTTTGGTCAGTTTAGGCTCAACATCTTCATCATTCACATTATGTTGTTGAATAAGACTTTCCTTTATGTGGTATGTCCTAATGCTGACTGATTCAAACACTTCCTCAAAAGTTGTTGCAGAAGGATTTTGCATTTTAAGCTTTTAAGGACATGACCTTCATTTCATTAAACCATGGAGAGTACTAAACATTCAAGACTGAAACCATGCAATTAGTACTCCACAATTGCACTAGATAGATGTGGATCTTACATTTGCACAACTAAAAACAAAACAAACAACTAAAATGACAAATAAAAATAAAGGTAAAGATAAAAACTAGGATAGAATGTTGTTCCAGCCTTTGCAGGCGCATATGAACATTTTCTTAGTTTCCCAAGAGAAGGGTTCCGTGTCGAAGATCGCCTGCTGGTTTTCATACGACCATCCTTGAATATCCTGCACGCCGGCTAAAGCCTCCCGGTGCTATTGTTGGCTAGTCTGAATCTACTACAACATCTCGTACATGCCATGCATGTTGTATGGGCCGTGCTCCTCCTAGGAAGGTGGTGGGGACGAGGAAGTTGAGGCAGCATATGTGTGGGCCTTTTTGCGTGGACCGCTCTCTTGGTCATCGGGATGGTGGGCTCCACCTCCTCAATGTCTTCGTTGTTGCCACTATGCTCCTCATCGTCACCATGTGCTAATGCTCTGGGAGGATCTTCATGTTCTCCCTCATTTAGTGGTAATGTGAGATGTTCCACCCTGCGTAGTTTGAAGATAGGGTCGGGTAGCCTCTGCTCCCAAAATATTTCATGGTGGTTGCAATGCACATAATGGATATTGTGGTGACACCTGAGAAGATGTGCCTTACAAAAATGGAGGTCCAACTTTATATTATCCTCTAATGGCTCGAGAGTGGATAGAACAAGGCATGGGTGAAGAGTTATAGGGGTGATGAAACCCCCAAATAGGATTGGCACCTTCCTTATCACATTGTGCCTCACTAAAAGCATATGGAGCAACAGAAAGGCTCCAAAATTATCTATCTCCCACTCCAGTAGTCGGTATAGAAAGTAGAGGTCCTACCTCTAGACCTTCCCTTATGCTTGCCCAGACCTGACGAAGATGGTGTTGATGCAGAGACGGTGCAGCATACAAGCAAATGGATGCTCAATACTAGTCACAAAACTAATGTGCCAGTTGATGCAGAATCCCATAGGTACCTCAATCAATTGCTCCCAGGCCAGGTCAAAGTTGAAATCGGATGGCGCTGAGTGTTCTAGGACATGATCCTAGTTGAAGATATGATTGAATGCTCTCAGCGTAAGAGAGTAGTTGTTGTTGAATAGGCAAGAATTGACCATTCCCTCTAGCCATTCGCCTCCTATCTTCTACTAGGGGATGATGAGAACGTAGACACCAACAACTCCAAGACCAAATCTTAGTAGGTCTGCCATTTGCTGAAGATGGTATTGTCTCCCTCCATGGCTTGTTGCTGACATACCCAACGCATGTTCTCCATGAAACCTGCCATCTCAATCAGTGTGTGGTCATTGTATCTCATCGGGATGACTTCCCTTGTCTACAACTCCTCATAGAGCTTCCTTATCTCTATGGATGGTTGTTGGATTCATGTTGGTCGGGGGACCAACTCACCCTGTGGGGGAACAACTCCTTTACTAGGAGCCATGTCATAGATGCAACAAAGAGAATAGGAAAATAGAAGCTCGGGGAAGACCGTTGGCACCTAGTGTAGCCTCTCTCTGAAATGTAGGAGCAATGAGTATAGAAGGTGTGAAGAAAAAGGCTCATCCACCCCTCCATTTACAGTTGGTCACGACAGAGTCGGTACCATCGACTTTGTGAGTCAGTGGTACCGAGCTGGCTAACACAATCCTTGGTCGGTTGTATTGACGCTTACAATTGGCTGGCGTATAAGGCTTGGATTACCCTACATCGGTGGTATCGACAACACGTCAGTGGTACCAACTTGTGTCATGGAGCGGTGCCACTGACCGCTCGATGAAGTGCATCCTAGTTGTTGCATCATGACCATCTGGATTGTTGACGTGGCGAGTCAGTAATACTGACATTCATGGTTGGTAGTATCGAGATTTTTGAAATCCGTCGGTACTTTCGAGAAAGTGGACTCGGTATTCCAAACCTGGGAGTGTCTAGAAGTTAGTGGCACCGACTGAAATTTTTGATGGTACCGAGTCCTTATTAATGAACCTTCAAAAAATCTTTAGAGACTTGGTGGTACCGACATTGAGGGTCAGTGGCATTGAGTTTTCACCGCTATTCTGCCAACATGCTGACCTCTTCCCAATACCACCAACTCATAGACTTGGTAGTACTAACTTTTACACCCTGCACACTCCATAAAACGAGTGGCACTGACTGAAATTGTAAGAACATTTAAACATTAAAATTGAACCTAAAAAATGCAATAAACATTAGGTTTCCTATAAACAAGTGTCATCGTTTAACATCCTATTCTAGACGGTCCTTAGAGAGAGAATGTATGGAATGGTGCAAAGTTTCACCTCCTCTATTCGTGGCTCTACTTCCCCTCCAAAATAGTCCTTAAGTCTTTGGCCATTGAGAAGGAACGACCTATTCCCATCTACAATGTTCATAGCACCATGGGGAATAACTTTGTCAATCACAAATGGTCCACTCCACTTGGACCTTATCTTTCCTAGATGCAATCTCAGCCTAGAATTAAAAAGGAGGACTTTCTTACCAGGGAGAAACACACTATTTAGAATGTGTATATCATGAATTTTCTTTAGAATGTGTCTATCATGAATTTTCTTTGTCCTTTCCTTATATATCCTAGATCTTTCATAAGCATTCATCATCAACTCATCCAGTTCATTTAATTCTAGAAACCTCTTCCTACCTGCTTCATCAATGTTGAAGTTCAGTTTATTCATAGCCCATCTGGATTTGTGTTCAAGCTCTACAGGTAGGTGGCATGCACAACCATAGATCAGCCTAAAAGGTGTTGTTCCTATTGGAGATTTGTAAGTTGTTCTATAAGCCCAGAGTGCATCATTTAGCACATAACTCCAGTTTGTCCTGTTGGTTGAGACAATCCTTTCTAAAATTTTCTTAACTTCCCTATTTGACACCTCAACCTATCCTTAAGTCTATGGATGATATGGAGTACCCACTTGGTGTTTCACCCCATATTTTCTCAAAAGACCTCCTAACTACCTATTGGTGAAATGTGAGCCACCATCACTACTGATTAGGCGGGGGACACAAAACCTACAAAAAATGTAATCCTTCACAAATTTGCACACTACTTGTGCATCGTTGGTGGGGTTAGAATTGCTTACACCCACTTAGACACATAACCAACTTAAATTAAAATGTGAAGGTATGGATAATATGACACAAACATGCCCATAAAATATATTCCCCAAAGATGAAAAACCTCAACCTCCTGAAACACATTTTAGGGCATCTCGTGTCGCTTGGAGATAGTACCTACACGCTAACATGCGTCACAACGATGAACATAGTCATGAGCATTCTTAAACAAAGTAGGCCAATAAAACCCACTTTCCAGGACTTTGGAAATAGTCCTGGAACTAGCATGGTGCCCACCTGTGGGTAGAGAGTGACAGTGTGATAAGATGCTCTCTACCTCACACTCGGGTACACACCTTCTTAACATCCCATCCATGCATTGCTTAAGAAGAATTGGGTCATCCCAGATATAAAATCTCAAAGAATGGAAAAACCATTTTTTTTCTCCTGGTAACTCAATCCACGGGTATCTCCTTACAAGCCAGGTAATTAATGATATATGCAAACCAATGGTCTTTAGTTTCAACTGCAAATAGTTTTTCATCAGGAAATTCCTCAACTATGAGGATAGAAAAATCTCTTTCATCTGACCTTTCTAACCTAGATAGATAATAAGAACTACATTCTCCACACATGACTTGTCTTTAATTTCAATATCAAATTCCTACAGCAAAATAATCCGCCTAATAAGTCTTGGTTTGGCATCCTTCTTTTGTAACAAGTATTTAATAGCGGCGTGGTCAGTCTAGACTATTACCCTAGCTCCTAGTAGTTATGGTCAGAATTTTTCAAAGGTAAAAACTGCTGCTAACAACTCTTTTTTAGTAGTAGTGTAGTTCATTTGCACATCATTCAAAGTTTTCTACACATAATATATAACAGTTGGAGTTTTGTCCCAACGTTGACCCAACACCGCTCCCACTGCATAATCTGATGTGTCACACATCAATTCAAATGGGAGGCTCCAAACATGAGCCTGCACAATAGGTGCATAGATAAGTTTTTCCTTAAGTATCTCAAATGCTTTCAAACAATGCTCATCAAAAGAAAAATTGGCGTCTTTCTCTAAAATCTCAGATGAAGGTTTGGAAATCTTTGAAAAATATTTTATGAATAGGAAATAAAATCAAGTGTGTCCTGGCAAACTCCTATCTCCTTTCACCGATGTCGGTGGAGGTAGTGAGGAAATAACCTCAATCTTCACCGGATCAACTTCCATACCTTTGTTGGACACCTTGTGTCCCAGAACTATCCCTTCACTCACCATCATGTAACACTTCTCCCAGTTAAGCACTAGGTGATTGTCCTCACATCTTTGCAACACCTTATCCAAATTGTGCAGGCAATCATTAAATGAATCCCCATAGATAGAAAAATCATCCATAAAAACATCTAGGCACCACTCTGCCATATCAGAAAAAATGACGAGCATACATTGTTGAAATGCGGAAGGGGCATTACAAAGATCAAAAGGCATTCGGTGGTATGCAAAAGTGCCATAAAGATAGGTGAAAGTGGATTTTACATGGTCCTTAGGCTCTATGGAAACTTTTTATACCCAGAATACCCATCAAGAAAACAAAAGTGAGTGCGGCTAGATAGTCGTTCCAAGATTTGATCAATAAAGGGTAGGGGAAAATGGTCTTTAAGGGTGGCTACATTTAACCTGTGATAATCAATACACACACCATCCTATCACTAGCCAAGTGGAAATAAATTCATTAGCTGCATTTGTAGTGACTGTGATCCCTCCTTTCTTTAGAACGATCTGTGTAGGACTAACCCACATTGAATCAAAGATTGCGTATATTATACCTGTCGATAGAGGTTTGATGAATTCCTTCTTTACTACCTCTGTCATGATCATGTTGAGACTCCACCAAGGTTGTACAATTGCTTTCACCCCTTCTTCAAGTTGGATCTTATGTTGGCATAAGGATGGAGAAATCCCTTTTATATCAGCTATCGACCAACCAAATGCAACTCGATGGTTCTTCAGCACGATGAGTAGCTTCTCCTCCTCCTCACCACTAAGAGAAGATGAAATGATCACCAGAAGTTTTTCTTCTACAGTGAGGAACAAATATTTCAAGTGTGGAGTTAATGGCTTCATCTCCAACTCTGGTGGGCTCAAAAGAGACGGGACCAATGGTGGGTCGCGGTCCTAAGTCTTCAAAGCGCCTTGCATAGTAGCAAGGTACTGCGTTCAACAGAAAGATGCACTCCTCCATACGGTTGTTGCATAAGATTCCTTCCATTCTATTTATCAAGCATGACTCTAAGGCTAGATGTGGAGATGTCTCTATCACAGAATCATCCATAGCTTCTTCTTTTGGAGTTGGGTCATAGTCCTCCATATCATCTCCTGGGTAGCGCATAGCTTAGGTCATAGAAAGTACTTTTGTGTTTTCTAGTATGTCCATAACTAGAGTGCCTTTATCCAATCTGGTCATCACATGGGCCATATCCAGGAATGGCTTTCATAGAAATAATGAGAATTTGTTGTCCACATACTGAAGCATATTGCACTGCACCTTATCTCCCATACCTTGAGAGTGCTCCAACATCTTTATCTCAAAACTATCATCTTGGGTTCCCATAGTGAGACGTCCTCTACCCATATCAAGTATCATATCTGCAGTAGCTTGAAATGGTCTTCTCAATAGAAGTTCATTGTCGTGATCGTCTTGCATCTCCATCACTCAAAATCCATAGGGAAGACAAACGTGTCCACCTTTACCAGAACATCCTCGCATATACCATATGTCTTCACTATTGAATTATCCGCCAACTCAATTTTCATGTTTCTCTTCCTGGTTTTCTTGAGTCCAAGCTTCTTGGATGTAGATAAGGGCATCAAATTGATTCTTGCCCCTGAATCACATAATGCCTCTCCAAATTTTGTCTTCCCAATAAAGCACGTGATTTTGAAGCACCCTGAATCTTATCTTTTAGGTGGCAGTGTACCCAAAATGAAAGCACTAACTGGTTCCTTGAGCACTACCACATCAGACTCTGGGATCTTCCTCTTCTTTATAATGATATCCTTCATGAACTTCCCATAAGATGGTATTTTCTCAATTTCGTCAATCAAGGGAATGTTCACAAACAACTTCTAAAAGTTATCTAGAAACTTCATGAACTGTTTGTCCATCTTGGTAGCCTTCAGACTGTTTGGAAATGGCACATGAATCACAGGTGCTCTCTAGAGAGGTGGTATGTAGGCTTGAGTTTTGTTTCCTACATCCTCATCAACTTGCTCCTCCACAGTCTTCTCTTGGGCTGACGTGTCTGGTTCTTCCATTTCCACTAGTTTAGCTTGAGTTTCTACCTCTTCTGTGACTGCACTGTGTGGTGCACCATCCAGTAGCTTTTTTCCACTATGAAGTAGAACCACTTTTACATGTTGATTTTTAGAAGGTACATTGGTATTTACCAGAAATTCTTGCCGAGTCAGTTGCTTTAAAGCACTCACATCTGCTGCTATCTGGGATATCTGTGTTTCAATGTTTTGAATATGTGCCCCCTGATTCTGAAGGTCCCTCTACATCTGTGCAATCTGCAACTCATTCTGACTCACTAGCTTATCCAGCATTTGTTCAATCTTATCAATCTTTTGTTGTTCTGGTGGATATTGGAATTGACCCCCATAATATTGTGGCCCTGGTTGTTGTTGTTGTGCCTACGATGGATCTTGTTGGAAATTATTAGGGTCTTTCCACGAGAATTTTGGGTCCTTCCTCCATGAATAATCATTATTCATGTATTAACCCTGGTGCACGTACTTGCACTCTTCTTCCTCTTCTTCAGCAAAGCCTCTATCTAGAGCACATAACATCTTGGCAATGAGGTCTGACTTTTCATTTAAAGCAGATATCACCTTAGATTCTCTAACACTCTTTATGGTGGTTGGTAGTTCTCTTTCTTCCACCCATGATTGATTATTAGACATGTTCTTGAGGATTTCAAGGTAGTGAGAGGGCTTGTTGTTGAGAAAGAACCCTGCTCCTGTGCTGTCAAGGGTTGTTCTCTCCCCTTAGTGTAGACTATAATAGAAGATGTTGGGCTGCCCCTATAGATCAATGCCATGATGAGGCACTTTTTTAATCATGTTCTAAAATCTTTCCCATACCTCTTAATATGACTCATCAGCCTACTGCTTTAAGATATGAATCTTTTTCACTAGATCATTCATCTTTTGTGGAGGAAAGTAGCATTCAAAGAATGCATCTATCATCCAAATTGTCAAACCAAAACCTCACACCATTTGCATGTGACGATGAAAACAACTTGAGGTAGATTGTGTCTATATTCATCATATCATAGCTTTCCACGAAGTTTCTGATATGTGTCATTGGATCCTCAAAATGGTGACCATGGAATGCCTGGGATTTGACTAAAGCAATGAGTCCAGACACTATCTTGTAGTTTCCCACATTAATAGCTTGTCTTTTGATGGGCCCTTTCTGGGTCGTGGATGATGAAGCCTTTATTCTCTCCAATATTGTCTGTTCTTCTGGTTAGTCTTCTCTATCCCCCATTTCTCTTGGTTTGGTGACTGTTGGTGCCTCTGGTTCTTCAATCAAAGGAGGGTTTGGTGAAGGCATTTTGTTGAACCTGTCTACAGATCTGCCTAGCTCTCTTTATCCTTGTATAAAGCTCTACTTGTCTAAAGCCCAGTGAAGATGGTTCACTGTAGTCTAGGGCTCTAGTCCGCACCATACACTACGATCCCTAAAAAAATGAGAATGGATGTCAAGTCCAGAATTACTCAATGAAGAAATTATAGTAATTCAACTTCAAATAAAGAAATAAAATTAAAAAATAAATAAAAATTGGCCTAGAGTGGCTGACTACAGCACTCGTAGTGGTGGATTTTTCCGCTTCACTGGCAACAACACCAAAAACTTGACACGCAGTTTACCGTGCGCAAAACGCAAGTGAACATATCAAAGTAATAAGACCCTATGAGGCCCAAATCAAACATGGGGAAGCGTTTCTCCACTAGACTACTACTAACTATAGATCAATCAGCTAAGCTAGTGATGATTGTTTGAATTGAGTTGAATTGCCAAATGAACACTAAAGTAAATGAATTAATGGTTTAAGTAAATTAGAAGGAGATTGAATTCTTTAGGAGGTGGTTTCACCACTGATACCACTAACAATAAATCCCACACACTAATATTTATTATCTCAATCCCTAGATAAGGAGCACTTAGCCTGAATTACCTTCTGCCGCATTGTAATTCACTACCTATCTAATGCCAATCCCACTCCCGCAGTTATTGTTTTGATTAGTTAGGTACTTTATACTTATACTCTGGGTTTCTCCTTTTGTATATTCTTCACTTTTCCTAAAGGGTGC
Organism: Alisma plantago-aquatica; assembly: GCA_963693085.1. Classification (NCBI taxonomy): domain Eukaryota; kingdom Viridiplantae; phylum Streptophyta; class Magnoliopsida; order Alismatales; family Alismataceae; genus Alisma; species Alisma plantago-aquatica. Next base: position 568,978,869 of record OY856411.1, read on the forward strand.
AATATACGAGTGATCCTATTCTTCCCAACCCTTAATCCCTCTCTTGAGATGACTAAGAATCTATTAATCCATTCACGGTGATCAAGCACAAAAGGAACATGAAACTTTCAAAGAATTATATCCAGTAACAATTAATGCATAGAAATCAATAGCAGTGTATATCTGGGATACTCTCGGGTCCTAAAGAAAACAAATTTTTAGCCTTGCATGGTTTTCATCACAAAACACGTAGAAGGGAAGAAGAAAAAGATGGGGAACACAGTAGAAACTAAGGTAACCCCTGGATCTTTTCCCGTCCGGATGATCCCCTCCATTGCATGTGCATTCTTCTATCTTCCGACTACAAAACCATCCTCTATACGTGCTCGGATATTCCCAGGTGAAGCGTTCGGCCCTCCATCCTTCTCTTCTCTCTCTTCGGTCATCATACAATCAAAATGGGGGCTCTACTCGATCTAGTCATCGTCCCCCTAAGTCATAGCAATCACTTAAGGTCTAAAATTACGTCCACCGTTGGATTAGAAACAGATCTACGGATGGCCTAAGCGGACAGACTCGGTAGTACTAATTAGGTGAGTCGGTAGTACCGAGTTACCTAGGTTTAGTCACGTGATCTTGGTCCCCTCGGTCTTATCGACTTGGACTCGATAGCATCGACTTATTCCAATTTCAAACAGCCTCTCTGACATCAACTCGGTAGCACTGAGTTGGAAACTCCATAGAATCGAGTTTTCTCGATTCACACTGTGCTTACTGATGCTATCTTAGAAGCATCGACTTTCTCTATCGGTAGCACTAAATTCTGGCTGGTTTTTGGGCACATCACTGAGGGTAAGTCAGTACCACCGACTATTATAAAGTCAGTAGAACCAAGTTGTGTAGAACTGCCTTGTACCTAAAATCACATAAAAGCATCATGAATACTTAGAATGAGTAAAATTCTAGTAAAAATGGTTGAAATCATATAATTTGATGCATTCAAGGAAATATAGGCTATCAATGACATTCCATGCATAATAGGTCAAATAAAGGCCCAACTACACATGAAAATAAGGGAAAATGAGACGATAATAATGACTGAAAACACATGCATCAGATGAGTACTTGAAATCTGACATATTCCAATCTAGTAAACTGGACAATAAGCATATTAGGACAAATCAGCTTTCCCAAAAAAGAACTTATTCGATCAAACATTTCCTTATCCCAGAGTTCCAATTGTTGATTAAAAAAAATTAATCTAAAAAGGGATTTATGCTAGCTTTAGTTTCTCCATTGGCTCACCTCTTTACCAATTCTTAAGAATTAGTCATTTCCCAACAACAAACCACATACCACCTTAAAGCATCGTGGACATATCTTCATTGTTTGAGAACATAACAAGGAAGAAACCTTTGCCTCTAGATCTGACTTCTAATGAACCTTTAACGTTCTAGATCTTTTCTAGATGAGTAACTAGGGTCTACTAGTGGGGCTTCAGATCAACAATGTACCCTGTAGCCACCCTACTCCATCTAGCTAAGTTCCTTTACACAACAATTTTGGGATATAAGAGTTTACCATCAACCACTTCAATATTTATTTTGTTTAGAATAATAGGATTTGTAGAGTAGACGTCGAGTTGGGATTGAACATTACCGACCAAAGCTTGAACTCCTTTGAGACTAGAATCGACGAAGAAGAAGAAAGATATCCTACTTTAGGCTGAGACTGAGTAGTAGAAATATTGTCTACACCACCTTCCAATGTTCTACAGACCAGATCAATAGCATTGGACTCTCCACTTGTTGAAGAAGATGTTGTATCCATGTCTTCAACCATGCCAAGAACTCAATCCCCATAAGGCTGCCAATTGCAGCGTCAGTCGCCACAATGGTTATAGAATACACTCACCTGAGTAATGCATAATGAGATGCGTATTACTTCAAAATAATGAGAAATCTTCAATAAGATCAAGTTTAAGGTCTTAAATGACATGCTTGGTTGTCTAATGTTGGTTATACTCCATGTAATTAATTGGTTTTGAATAATAAAAAAATTGATCAACCATAAAGTTTTATTATTTATCTGAATTATGTTGGTTTTATATAGACGTTGGTGACTAAGTATGCATTACAGGAAATAATATTATTATTTAATAACGGAATAAAGAACAAACACATCCCTGTGTTTGGCTTCAAGTAGGCACACATTACTGTAGTGAGCTATGCCTATACTATGTACATTTCAATTCAAAACATAACTAGTCCCTAGCCTAGATAAGCAAGAAGGAGTGGTGGTAATGTTGGCACCACATAATTACTCACTCATCAAAAATTCATGATTAATATTCATTCTATGGCTAGTGACAGAGTCCATTCTACAACACATAATTTATCGTTTTCATGTATTTATCCTTATTATTGACATTTTAGTACACATTCAATCCATTCACTTTCACCAACTTTTACTCATTTTGGGATTTTCTAAATAGAAATATTCTTTTTAGATTAAAAGTACAATTTCCTCACCAATTCTACTTCTATAAGTCTTTTTCATAAATTGGAATTATCCTAAATAAAACATTTTTTAACATGGATATTCACTTGTTTTTCTTGATAAATACATAGGTAGTCATAAATTATCTCTCTCTATATTTTTTATGATTTTCTCTAGAATATTTCTTAAATTACCAAAAAAATAGAAAACATGTTGCATCAGACATGTTTCACTTGGTGGATCAAAGCAATTTGCCTATGACACATGGAAAATCACCTCAATTTTTGTGCCATTATGTGTGACGCATTGGGGCAATACGTCATATTTTTCAGAAGGTTATGTCTAGAACCCTAAATCCTAATTTTGTCCTATAAATACCCCACCCATATCCATCGTCTTTTGGGCCATTTTTTTAACCTCCTAAAGCCAGAGGATCTAACTACTGTCTCTTTTATTTTCTGCATTATTTGTGATCGTAGGATCCTTCCTCTAGCACCACCTTCTTCTAAATTTTGTTAGTCTATGAAATTAGTAGTCTGGTTGTATTGCTAACTGCTACTGTAGCTTTTGATTTAATTGTTTTTACTGGATACAAACGTTCATACCTTCTTAAACTACTTATGTGATTTATCAACATATCCTTATTTATTTGATCTTATGAAAAAATAGATCTTTCTTGTAATTATATATTATTATCGTCCTCTATAGTTTTCAATGCATCGATCTTAATCTCCATTGAGGGATTTACCTCATGGGAGATCCAAAGGTGATTAGGACCCCAATACACTATATTAGAGCAACGATGGGAAGTGTATGGATATTTCCATCCCTAAAGGCTCTCCCTTAAATGTTTTCATCACTTTCTTTTTCTTTAATGAACCAAAAACCATTTTTATTTTAAATTAGTTAAAAATGGTTTCATATCAATTCACTAAGCGAGATGGGGGTATTAAACCTTCCCCGCTGATAGCAAAATTGTCAAACCTGAATTTCTAATTTTTCATTTTATCTCTATTATTTATCGGACTTGGATGTCTAATTAGTTTTTGGTCATGGATTCACAATGTGACATTCACTTTTTTCCCATATTCAATACAAAACTTGGTGGTGACTCTGAATACCTTCTTTTCTAGTATTTTTAATGTGGCCACCGAACTAAATTTCACTACCAAGGATATATGTCAAAAGCATATTATCTTTTAGGAAGGGTGCGACAGATTGGAGAACTGGTCGGAACTGTCAAGACAATCTGGGTCAAATTCCCATTTTATTTTTCTTGAAAACATTCAGTGTTTATGCTTGTTTAGGTTTTTTTCTTTCTATTTTTTTGCATCTTGTTAGCTTTTTGTGCGTTTTCCTATTTGACCCAGGGATAGGGTTGCACATCACTGTGATATGTGAGGCCCTCGACAGACTAGTCAAAGTGATTTATAGGTCCCCTACCATGCTATCTCTGCTCAGTTTTGTAGTTTCATCTTTCCACTGTTGTTTTCAATTTTCCTTTTCCTTTTTAGGGGGTTATGAGTGTGCTTCCCTTTTTAGGGTTTCCAATCTGATTGCCTTATGTTGTCTGTTTTTTGTTTATTATGAAAAACAAATAAGTATATTAAAATTACAGAATAACGAAAGGGTAAATAGAAGATATGGATAGGAAAAAATCTCTTCTTTCTTGAATTGTATTGTAATTGTTTGTTTATCTACATATTTTTTTTATTCTTTGTGATCTTGCTTCTGAAAAATTACACTTGCACCATACACTCCTACAAACCTATATGTCATGGAATGGGTGCTAACCTCAAATTGGATTCATAGATATAATGTGGGATGTTAGTAAAGGTATCATGACAGTATTAAGATAGACGTCTAAAAGCTTTAAGAACACCCTCCTTTCTTATCATTCACAATATTTTATGTTTTCATAGTCATGAGATGTATTGAGAGTAGTACCCATGACTGTTTCACCCAAGTTACCCCTCAATGAGCATCATGTTTCCATATAAAAGTTAAGGACCACCTCCTCCTATACAAGTCATGTTTGAGTGAGTAGATAAGTCAAATCTGAACTCATGGGCTAAAATGGGGAGCATTCTTTTCTTCTTGTGCATGAATATTTTGTTAATTATTAAGAAAATAGAAATTGTTCCCAACTCCTTTGTTAATAGGTTAATGATCTATTGAAACTCAAACATTTTTTTAAAGGTTAACGACCTTTTCAAAATCAAACAATCTTTTCAAACAATCTTTTAGAACCAGATAATTTCTAAATATAAACAATATTTTAAAAATCCAACAATCTTTTTAAAGATTAACAATCTTTTCAAAAATCAAGCAATCTCCCTAAGATTAATTATCTTTCAATTCTTCTTCAAAACCTTTTTGACCAGTCTTTGAAAGAGTAAATGAGTTTTCTTCAAGTGTCCTACCTCTAAACCATGTCAAGTTAGATAGTTCTTCACATTTGACTGAGACGCCACTTGCCAATATTGATTTTTCCCATCACCACGGTCAGGAATACACCCTACAAGAAAACCACCTAGATACTTTTAGACTTTTATCTATGGTCATGGACTATGACCTTAACTATACCATAATGTGTCTTTCATGTATGTATTTATGAACATGGACTATGATCCAAAACTATACCACAACATATACCGAATTTCATGAGGATGCCTCCCAGTTGATTGTTTTCCACTTCCATGGAGGCAAGAGTCATTATGATAAACTCATTAAACTAGGAGGAAAATATTGGCATCATGAATGTTGCCAAGGGTTTCAATTTGGGAACCCTGTTGGATGATGACACCCAAGGGAGGAAAGTGATTGATTGAGAACATTCAATACTCGAGAAGGGACTGCCTTAATCTTAATTAACCACTCAAACTCCTTCCCCACTCTTTTAAATAACCCTCTTGGTACACCTACCTGAGGATTTTCATACCTCCCTAACACCAATGCATGTCATCATACTTTCACATATTTAATTTTTCCCCACCATGGCATTGGTAGGCATATCTCACACTAAAATTGAATAGCCCCTCCATCTCACCCAAGCTAGGGGTAGGTGTCATCACTTAAAATCAACCATTAGAAGAGACTATCACATGTATCTTTTGCCATGAGAGGACAATGAAGGACCAACAAGTATTTTTTCCAATTTCCTAAAATAAAAGGGTAGCCCTCTTAACTTACTGGATGCTATAGAGCGTGTGGAGGGGTTCATCCCAAAACAGAAGAAATTCTCTCATTTCATGTTACACCCCACTTCTGGATCATGTTGACCTAAATTTTAGGACGTCATATGAAGATCAAGAAGCCCATCCTTCACACCAGTCATGTTGACAATCAGCCTAAATAGTTGGAGGCTTCCTAGACTGATACTGTGATAGAGGAATCAAAGTAGATACTAGTAGTAACAATCAAGATAAGACAATTGGAGGGCAGAATCCCAAGGAAGCCATGATACTAACTGTAGCCTCTACCTCTCAGAAAGTTCCTCAAAAAATCACGTCGGAATAGTCATTAAATGTCCCCTTCATGCATTCATTGAGTGGTGGGAACATAAGAGGGTGACATTATTTGGGTTCACCAAGAAAGGAGATTCATAAGCCATCTCATAAATGTTATTATTCCCATATGGTACGTCGATCCCCCATTATCTATAGCCAAATTCATTTCAACCAGAGACATTCTAGTGTATGTCATTCATTATCACTAGGGTAGTCCTAGTATCTCTAGAGAAAACATCCATCTTGATTCTAAAGGTTGAGGGTGAAGGGAAAAAGGAGGAAGAGGAAAAAGCCTCAAAGGAATATCCTAGTAACACGGATAAGGCCAACATCACAGTGAAGGTTCAAACACAATATATGAATGGCCTAGGATCCATCGCAACATGTATTCCTTTTACCCACCTCCACGCTCCTAGTATAATCTGCATGCAGAAGGAATGGATGGATTCCCACCACCAATGTGTACGACACCACCTATGACAGTCAAACCATGAGTGATGCTAGTGGTGGCTTCTCGTTAAGAATTTGTAATTCTAGACCTTATTGTTGAGAAGCCCCTCATGCTTGAGATTTTATACATAAGATCGAGCATCTAGAAGGGAAGAAAGGATGTGGGAAAAATTTCAACGACTTCTATCATGTACCATATGAAAAGTTGTATGACAACTTCAATATGCCTATGTTCCATAAGTAGTCTGAGAACGGAGATCAGATGCCCCACATCAAGGCATATTCCTCGAACATGGTGGGGATTCAAGATGAAGATAAAGTGTTTATCTATTGCTTTGCATGGATCTTGATATTCCTAGATTTATCATGGTACAAAAAGCATGACATGAAAAGTTTCACCACCCGGGATAAGATGGATAAAATATTCATTGACCAGTATGCTTGGAATATAGACCAAGTCCCCACCAAGGAAGACCCAGAGGCACTATAGAAGAAGACGTAAGAAAGCTTCTCTGAGACTCTTGTATCATGGAGAGAGTTGGCCACCCGATAAGAATTGCATTAGCATATATGATTTATGCATTATTTTGTATTATGTGTTTTGTTATGTGGTATGGTGTGTTGTTTGTTTTTTATGTGATTTAGACTTGTCTTGTCTTTAGAGTTTCTTTCGTCCCATATTTCCTAGTTTTATTTCTTCCTTACTCACTTGTGCTATAAAAGAGACTGCTTTGTAATTGTTTTAGATAGATAAAATATAGCTTTTCCATTTCTATATGGTATCATATGTGCTTTTTCCTCTTTATCCTTGACCACCTCATCGACCCCCTCCCATCAATCTCCACTTCCACCACCTTCACCTTCACCTTCCCCTCTAGCATCTAATTAACCTCTACCTTTGTCACCTTCACCTTCATCATCATCACCACCCATCAATCTCCACCACCACCAACACCTTCTCCACCCATCATCCTCCACTACTCACTGACTTCCCATCGAACTCTTCAACTTCTAATACCCCGTCGACCTCCCATCAACCCTTTCTGCTTCCATAGACCTCCATTCAACTTCCACCACACATCAACCTCCAAACCCATTGACCTCCAACTCCATTGTCCTCACCACATCAACCTCTACCTCCACCACTCCTCGACCTCCACTTCATCAACCTCAACACCCTCATAGACATCTACCCTCATCGATCTACACCCCTCCTTGACCTCCACTACTCCTCAACCTTCAAATCATCGACCTTCACCCCTCACTGACCTCCTATGATCATCAACCTCCACATCTCATTGACCTCCAACCCATCAACCTTTCCTCCCCTTATTCCTTTCACCTAATTCCACAATACAAGTTGAAGACCTAAAAGTAACACCTTTTCTACCTACACCACAGGGTGAAGTAAATGTCACACTGTGGTGGACATAGGTCTTTCATTGTGCTATCTACTACCCTATGTGGGTTCTTCAAATCTACTAATCCAAATATGGTGTTTCTATCTACTGCCCCTATGTGGATTTTTCAATTTTGTTGATCTATATCTTCTACTTGTAATGTTGTTTTTTCCAATTTCTATTTGCACATCATCATTGTAACTTCCATGGATACTAATGATCCTCCTTGATCTTTGTGTGATGACTGTGAATCTTGATGGATCAAATCACCACCTTTGGTCTCCATCCTTTGAACTATATGTTAAATACCAAGGGTGGTTTTCTCATATGTTCGATGATGCTCTGATCCCTCTTGTTGCTATTGCTAATGAAAAATCCAAGCAATCCTACACACAATGGTTTAAACATGATTCACATGTTATTACATGGATGGTTAGTAGTGCTAAACCAAAGATCAGTTTGTCTCTCCTTCTCCTTTAGAATGCCAAATCTATATGGGATCAACTATCTCATGTGTATTATCACCAGTAGAACCCAAAGAAGGTCTTCAAAATCTTCATGAATCTAGCAAAAAAGGAGTATTCAACTGATGGATTTGTCAAATACTACTACAACCAATGTTCTTCTCTATGGGATAAATACAAAGTATATCATCCCCTCTCTTCCAACATCAAAGGAGTTTAGTGACAACATAGCAAATTTCAGTTAGTTCAATTTCTTACTGGTCTCCCTTCATCTTTTCTGGTGTTGTTGAGAAAATCTTATCTAACGATCCCGTACCCACACTATGGTATATTCTCAATCACATTCAATGCCTTCCTTCCATATTTTAACTATCTGCTACTTGATTTTATCACTCGGTTCTTACCATTTGCTCCTATGACTCAGTCTAGGATGTAGATGTTGGTGTGATCATGGTCACAAAGGTCATTCCTCTGGTGATCCTAGACATGGCCCTCCTCCAAGTCCTGGACGAGGCCAACATCAACTTACTAGGTAATAAATGCTTTTACAACTTTTGTGGGCGCACAAACCACACTAAAGACATTTGCTAGAAAAAACATGGTGAACCTACCTAGGAAAACTAGGTATTGTATGTTGCCTGTGAAAATTTGACTCCTATTGCATCCAATTCATGTTATTCCAATTTTGAATGGATTTTATCAAAATTTGAGAAACTCCTCCAAGATCACCTTACCTCTCCAATACCTACTCCAAAAGGAGGTTCATTTGTTTAACTTACATCACATGCTACTTATGGTAAAAGTAAATGGGTCATTGACTCAGGTGCATCTGCTCATATTTCAAGTTGTTCGAATCATTTCATTGTCTTATTTAAGACTACACAAGTTCCTCTTGTGACCATTGTGGATGTGACTCAGTCTATTTTCCATGTAATTAGAACTATATCTCTCTTTAAAACTCCACCCTTGAAATATGTCTTATATGTTCCAAGATTTCCTCTAAATCTACTATCTATCAGTAAAACTGTTAAGAGCCTTTAATGCTCAATCACTTTTGATCTTGAGGGTTGTGTTTTAGGATAGTCGTATGAGGAAGAGGATTAGTTCGGGCCTTGAGGAACCAGATGGATTGTAGTACCTAGATGTGCTGAAATCTATTGAAACTCTGCTATCTTCTTTTATGACTGGTCTACAATGACACTACCCGATGGGACATCCTTTTTCAGAAAAACTACAATATTTATTTTCTTATATTTCTCAGAAATAATTTTTGTGTGAATCTTTACCAATTTGGCAAACAGACTCGAGTTGTTTTTCATAAAAATAAATAAATTGGTTCTAAAAACCTTTTTGATATTGTTCATGTTAATATATGGGGTCCCTTTCTAGTTACTAGATTTTCTAGCTTTTGCTATTTTATGGCTCTTATTGATGACCATTCTAGGGAAATGTGGTTGTTTGTCTTAATGGATCACACTTATATTTTTGCAAATTATCACTATCTTTTCTTTGAGATCCAAACCCAATTCAAAACAACTATTAAAATCTTAAGTAATAATAATGCCTTCAAATTTATGCAAAAATATGTGGATCTATTTTGTACCACTATGGGTATCATTCATCAAACTTCATTCTCTTACACACCACAAAAAACTAGCATGGTCGGACAAAAGAATTTCCATATTCTTGAAGTAGCACACACTATTCTTCTTCAGTATCATGTCCCTAAACATTTTTGTGTTGAATCTATTTCTACCGTGTGTTACTTAATTAATCGTATGCCTTTCTTTGTGTTGCATAATCCATGTATCTCTTCTGTGTCATGATGCACCATTGTTTTATGTTCCACCCTGCATCTTTGGCAACACTTGTATTGATAAGAATCTCTACCCTAGGATATCTAAACGTAACCCCCTCTCCATTATGTGTGTCTTTCCAAGATATTCACAGACTCAAAAAGGATATCGTGGTTATGATCTTGTTAACAGATAATGGTTTGTGAGTGTGGATGTTGTCTTTTTTGAACACATGCATTACTGCTCTTATGAGGGGTATGCTTTATCATGTGATCTAATATATCTGACTCCACTTTCTAAGGCGGTAGAACATGATCACACAGATGTAATTGAAGAGGTGTACATGACAAGACCACAGTTAGTGTCCCCTCTCTGGATCCTCAACAATCAATTCCTCCCTTGCAGAAGATCACAACACTTCCAAGATTTTCTCTGACCTACATCTTCCTATTAGTAAGAAAAAGTGTTCATTCCTGCACTCAGCATTTGATTAGTGATTTCTTCTCTACCACTGATCTTGGTGCTATCTTTGCATGTTTTACTACTGCAAGTTCTACTATTTCTATACTAAAGAATGCTACACAAGATCTTAAGCATCCTACTTGGCATCAAGCTATAAAAACTAGAATAACTATCCTTCGATATCGCAAGACCTGGGATCTTGTTGATGAACCTAAAAATTGTTCGACTATTGGTTGTCATTGGATTTAATTGTCAAATATAAGTTATATGGTTCAGTTGAATGGTTGAAGGCCTAACTGGTAGCAAAAGGTTACACTCAAACCTATGGGGTTGACTACTTTGAAACTATTTCTCCTATTTCTAGACTATATTATGTAAGAGTACTTATATCTATTGTTGTGAATAAGGATTGGCCCCTTTTTCAACTTGAGGATAGAAATGTCTTCTAAAATGGTGACTTAAATTAGGAAGTCTACATAGAGCAACCACCTGATTTCATTAGTCACAGTGAGTATTCTAAAGTCTATAGACACAAAAAGGCAATCTATGGACTAGAACAAAGTCGACAGGCATGGTTTGATAAATTGTGTTAAATACTTTTCAAATTCCAATTTTGACACACACATTTGCATCATTATGTTTTTATTAAAAAGATCAGATCTAGGCTTGTTATTCTTATTATTTTGATGATATAATTATGTCTAGTAGTGATTCTGAAGGTATTGTTTCTACCAAAAGATATCTAGAACAGCACTTTATTACTAAAGATCTTGGTAAACTCCAATACTTCTACAAAATTGAAGTTTCTAGATCTTCTTTTGGTGTTATCCATCACAACAAAAATATGTTCTAGATCTACTCATGAAAATAGGAATGCTTGGTACTAAACCTTCTAATAATCCTCTAGATCCTAATACCAATTGGGATAATGAATCTTCACCACCCTATCTTGATAATTACCAAAACAGAAGATTGATTGGTAAACTTATATATCTGACTATGATTTGAATTGATATTACTATTGTTGTTGGAATTGTCAGTATGTATCTAGATAAACCTTGACAAAACCATTGTGATGTTCTCTGCCATATCCTTAAATATCTACAAACTTCTCCATGAAAAGGATTACTGAATCAAATATGTGGTCATTGTAAACTCATTGGATATTCTCATTTTGAGTATGCCAGTAGTAGATGTGATAGGAAATCTACCTTTGGAAGTTGTATCTTTTTTGGAAGAAATCTAGTCATATGGCACAGTTAAAAAATTCGACTGTGGTTTCTCAGTCGAGTGTTGAAGTAGAATATAGGGTTGTGGCTCGTAGTGCTTGTGAATTAATGTGGGTCCAAGGACTCCTCAAAGAATTTGATATCTCTGATTCTTCTCCTATTCCTATGCATTGTGACAATAAAGCCTCCATTTTTATTTCCAACATTCTAAAGTTTCATGAACACACCAAGCACATAGAGGTGGATTTGCCATTTTGTTCATGAATTTGTTCTCTCTAGACATATATGTACTCCTTGTCTGTGGACAGAAGATCAGGTTGCTGACATCTTTACCAAGATACCTCCCAAAACTCACTCTGCTATACTGATGGACAAGATGGGCATGTTTGACATCTATGTTCCAGCTTGAGGGGGGTATTAGTATATGTGATTTATGTGTTATCTATTTTTGTGTGTTTAGTTATGCGTTGTGGTGTGTTGTGTGTTTTTTCGTATGCTTTATACTTGTCTTATCTTTAGCTTTTCTTTTATCCCATATTGCCTTTTGTTTCTCCCTTACTCTTGTATTATAAAGAAGAGTGCATTATAATTGTTTCAAACTATATAAAATAAAGCTTTTACGTTTCTATAAATGCAATCCTACAAAAAAATAGACCATGGATATGGCAATTAGAGCTGCCACATTGACCCTCACAACCATTTTATATCTACAAAGGTATAATATTTTCCTATAATTAATACAAGTAGAGTCTGGATCAAGAATTCCATCAAAAGGGGGTTTATCAAAACATAGGCCTCACCTTTTATCCTCAGTTCACCTCTATAGCAACCAATTAGAAGCCCAATTGGAACAAGGATAAAGAAGCAGATTCAACGGTGGGAGTTGTACTAATCCCTATCAGCAATAGCAAGAGACAACATCCACTCGTCCAAATATGTCCAGTTTATGCTCCATCAACCCACATAACCAACATCATGGTGGCCCACTAGTAGCATGCTCAGATAGTGTCACCCAGATATCAACCTTAATATATTCCACAACATTATTTGTGGCCACCAAATATCATCCTTGGGTACACGACACCATCCTTCCAACTACTTGTATAGCAAGCAGTAGCAGGCATCCCTCCTACAATGAGTAACCTACCACCTGAAGCAGAGGTGCCAGCCTCTACTCCTACATCAGAAGAGCCTTTCAAGTTGAAGAGGATGTTCAAACCCCTGAGAGAATATATTAGTTCCATCCTTCTAGATATGAAACACCTATTGAAGTTTCCAATGATAAGGGAACCATTGAATCCCTTACCAAAGAGTTACAACACCAACGCCTTATGTGACTTTTAGCAAGCCAAGGGGAACAATATGAATTGATGTCTTGCACTTAAGCATGTCTAACAAGATTTATCAAATATTACAAGGCCAAAACAGTCGCACCATAGGTGATGCCTTCATCTTCTAACACGACAATTGTCATCTCATTGCCAGAAGTTACAATAATAGCCTATCCTTCCTTTAGAGTAATCCATCAAGAATTGGTCTCAAAGTACATGGATTGTCAAGAGAGGAAATTGTGAATCCATGTGAGAACTAGCAGGACAACCAGAATAGCAAGGGCTCACCCAATGGCAAAAGAGAGATCAATATGGGACTGTAAGAGTCATGGGAAAGGATCAACTGAGTTTAGTCCCTTGTCCTATTGTGGTGGTACTAATTGTAGTACCCAACCCAACAATGACACTAGAGATGGCCCAGAATGTCATCCCGACAAAAGTACCTTCATTCCTTAACAAGAACAAGCAGAAGGTAATCACATATGTAGGGGTCCCTACTAGAGCACCAGAGCACTTTTCAAGCAAGGTTTCCCTCCCAACACTCAACACTAATAAAGTGTCTCCCACTCTAGTTCTCTACAAAGAAACTAATCCAGAAGTCTCTGACATTTACCCATTCCTAGAAGAAACCAAAGAGGAAGTATCACATATTGAAGTGATGAAAACTCACATGCACACATGGATGTAGTTGTGAAGACACTTAAAGGAGCTTACATTTCCAAGGACATAAGACTCAAAACTATCCCTACCACCATTGGTTTAATGACTACCCTCACCTTATCTTATTTTTTGAGGGTGAGATACTTGTGGGGGGGGTCACAACAAGCCCTTACTAATCACATAATCTACAAGGTCCTCAAGATTCCTTCTTGCTTTGTTGACAATTGAGCATGCCTCAATGTATTCCCCCTCCATATGCTTATCATCCTAGGGAGATATCCTTCTGACATGAAGAAAACAACAAAGAAAGACACCACCTACAATAGGGTAATCAGAGACACCTTTGGGGCAATCATCCTCAAACTATTGATTGGACCATAGACTACAGAATTATTGTTTGTACTCATGGAGTTGAATCCCTTTTTAAAAATTCTCTTTGTAAGTATGTGGATTCATCACAATAAGGTGTCTCACACATCACTACATCATAAGTTGAAGTATCAACTAGGACATGCAATCACCACAGTACAAGACGATACTCCTAGAACAATATCTTGCATGAGGAAGACGATCTCTAGTTTTATGTCAAGATGTTGCATATCACCAACATAATTTGGGTGATTCCATGAAGAATATGATCCTTCCATATCCCTTATGACCCAACACTATTTGCATAATAGTTATGGGAGATGCACATCCCCCCAGGACAAGGTGTGGGAGTTATAAGCTAGGGATGTACAAAGATCATCTACATTCCTCCAAGAGAAAAGGGGTTGGTCCTAGGATTCTATGGCCCATCCTATGCACAACCTCATATCACCAGGTGGATGCTCTAAGTGGAAGGAAACATTATGGCCCACTATGAAAGATTTGACTAGGAGTGGCTATCTCAAATGTCTACCATTGACTCAAGATCTGAACATAGAAATTGGATGCATTCAACTAGATGAAGAGGGTGGACTCTAGGTATTGTAATTGAACCTTAGCCCTGGGCATAAAGGTCCTCATCCTTACTTTCCTTGCATCGTAGCTATAATCCAAAAAGATGTCAATGTATCCAAGACTATCATCCCCATGATATTGCCTTACCTTAAGAAACATGCCAAAAATGAAGAGTAGGATGACAACCCTAGTATTTCCATAAACATAGGGAAGATCACCCTCATCACTAGAGACCCAAAGGGCACGTGAAATTCCTTAAACAACCAGCAATCCAAAAACCAGATCATTTGTTCCAACAAGGAAGCAATCAACCTTGTGTTTATCCCTACAATCGACAAGCTATGGGTAGAGCACCCTGATACTGGAGAAAGCAATGAATGTTACCATCATGATAACATTGGAAAGGAGAATATCACCAAATCAACACTTGAAGAGGTGGATGCACCATCTGATACAGCTAGTTATGATCCTCTCTGGATATTCTCCAACTGGTCAAGCCAATATGACTCTGAGACTATAGCAACCTGATGATATATAGAAAGACCTCAATATTTTGTGGGATGACTACAATGCCACCTACCACGTGATTGAAAGATGGGGAGTCAATGCCATCTTTGACACAGAAGATAAGGAATACCCACAATATCTCATCTACCCTATGAAAAATGCAAACAAAGTCCAGAAACCACATTGTCCAGAGGACTACGTTCCCTTAGACACCTAAAAAATCCCTTTAGAAGAACAACACCCTAATGTGGTAGAGGTCCTAGAGTGGTTGTTTAGTCATGATCTACCAAATACATGTATCCCCTAAAAAATCCTAAAATTTGCAAAATCCTCAAAATCACAAAATAATAGATTCAAAAAACCTAAAAGTTGTAGAGAAGTTGTCTCTCTAGGAGTTTGCTAACTATTTTATCGAAATAGCACAAATTTACAATAATGAAGATGTTGAGTTTGAAGATATCCAAAAGAGCATCAATATTTTCATACTGAAGGTGAGATAAAAATGGTAACTCTCAGCTCATACCCCAAGAAAGACAAAGTCAAAATAGGGGTGTGTCTACCTCAAAATATCAAAGACTACTTGGTAGAGCTCCTATGCCACTTCATCAACGTGTTTTCATGCTGCTACCCTGGCATGCCTTAGTTGGGAAAGGCGATTACAATTCACTGACTACCCATCATCCCCAATGTTTTCCCTATCAAGCAAAAGGTTAGGGTACTCAAGATCAAGGAAGAAGTTTAGAAATAGTAGACTATTAGTTTCCTTGAGTCGATCAACTATTTCACATCTCTCACCAAAGAAATATGGCAAAGTACAAATGCATTTGGACTATAATGACCTCAAGAATACATCCCTTAAGGATGGAATTCCACTTCCACACATAGATGAATTCATGGACAATACATCCAGCCATGCACTCCTCATCTTCATGGAGGGTTTCTCTTGTTACAACCATATTAAGATGGCCAAAGAAGAAAAAGAGAATACAACCTTCATCACATACCCCAGAGTATTCTACTATTTGGTCATGCCCTTTGGTCTCAATTATGGTAGAGCTAAATATCAATAGAGATAGTGGGTATGTTTCATGATAAGATGCATATAATGGTGGAGTTTTATGTCAACTACATGATAGTCAAGTGTAAAAGTCTAGAAGATCAAATCACCAATCTTGAAAAGGTGTGCCAATGACTATGATGATTTTCTTTATGCCTAAACCCAACCAAGTGCAACTTTGGGGTTACTTTGGGTTACCTACTTGGTACATTATTAGTCATAGGGGAATCAAATTCAACCACTAGAAAGATCCAAATATTTGGGAAATGTCCTTCCCCTTATTAAAGAAGGAGGTATGATGCCTGTTCGGTCATCTTCCATGTATCAGCCACTTCATCTCCAAGTTTCCACATATATGGGAGCCTATTTTCAAGCTACTTAAGAAGAATTCTGACTTTAGATGGAATGGGCAATGTGAAGAGGTGCTCCAAATGATTAAGGACTACCTCTCCAATCCACCAATGCTAAAGCCAACAGTGCCAAGATACCCTCTTACCCTTCGACTATTAGTCTATGAAATATCATGGTAGGGGTCTTGATCAACCAATGATTGATGGAGAGCACACTATCTACTATATGTCTAAGAAATTCAATTATATCAAGGCCTACCACACTACAATTGTGAAGTATTTTCTTACCTTGATATATGCAACAATGAAGGTATTATTTGATGGTGTATCCTCTATATCTGATTTCCAAGAATGACCTTCTCTTCTACATGTGCAATCACCCTATCCTTATTAAATGACGCACCAAGTGGTAGGTAATATCATTAGAATTCAACACCACATATCTACCAATGAAGGCAATCAAAGCACAAGATTTGGCTGATCAGTTAGAAGATTTCTTGCTCCCTGAGGAAGAGACACATGAGCATTATTTTTCAAATGAAACTACGGGATTCTTTGAACAGAATGAACGACCGTAACGGATGTCAGCTCAATCTGAAGGAAATTATGTGGAAGCTTTATATTATGTATGGTCTTGGCCAAGGGCATATCGGTTGAAGTGGATTCTTCTTTTTCTCAATAAAAACCCCTTTACAAATTGTACAAGCTTCCCTCCTCACATAGTTATCCTTCTAGATCTTGATTTGTGGAAAATCTTATTTGATGTAGAAGACAATCATAAGGGGAGTTTCATGGGTGTTATCCTTCAGAATCCTTAACAAAAGCACATGCCAGTAGCATGATTTTAAGTTCAAAACCATAGGCAATGTGGCTAGGCATGAGTCGTGTATCGTAGGACTTCAGCTCACCCAATAGTAAGGGAATGTCGCATTTAAGCCTATAGATACTCCCTTATTGTGATATATCAAGTCTATAATAACTAAAATATGCACCATCAAAACTTAGTTCCTTACCAAGAACACATGTGCTCCCAGGATCAAGACTTTGAGTACTTCTCATTTCATTTCATATATAGAGAACACAATGCATTTGTTGATTCCCTAGATACCCTTGCTTCTAGGACCAACATTCAAGGAGACCAGACCTTCTCTTTCAAAACATAAACACTCTTTCAACCTGCCTATGGCATGGTCATTATAAATCATTAACCTAATGGAGAAGGCAAGGTTAGGTTTCATGACATCAAGGCATATCTAGAAAGTCAAGCCATTCCTAAAGGCCTCTCTTTGAGAGAGCAACAAACTCCTAAACAACAATCCATGTAGTACATCCCATGGGCACGAGATTTGTGTCAAATATGGATCTCCTGTAATGCATTGAGAAGACAAAAGCATAGCCTCTCGTGAAATAAGTTCACATAGGTTCATGTGGTACACATATGAGTGGTGTTATGCTAGGTAAGAAAATACAACTTTAGGGGTACTACTACAACAACCATGGAAATAAAGTGTTTCCAATATGTTAGAAAATATTGAGTCTGCCAGATCCATC
Source organism: Alisma plantago-aquatica (assembly GCA_963693085.1). Lineage (NCBI taxonomy): Eukaryota > Viridiplantae > Streptophyta > Magnoliopsida > Alismatales > Alismataceae > Alisma > Alisma plantago-aquatica. Next base: position 568,997,055 of record OY856411.1, read on the forward strand.
TTGACTACATCCATGCACCTACTAATCAGCTATATAGCATGGCCATGGCTTGGTCCTTCTCACTTGGGGAATCAATATGATCGGATAATTCAATACTAAAATGGGAATTGCTACATTTTGGTTTCAATATACTACTTCACAAAGTGGTTGGATTTCGTTTCCATACCAACGCCTCATATAAACTCATAATCAAGTTCCTCAAGAAAAACATTTTAAGATGGTATGGGATACCACATGAAATTATCTCTGACAATGGTACAGACATCATTGATAAAACCATCAAAGAATACCCGAGCTCTTTAGAAATCAAGCACCAAATGAATAGATTTATAAAAGCTACCAACAAGAAATTAGTAAATATTCTGAGGAAGATCATAAGCTCCCATGTGAATAGGCATGAACAGCTCCCAATGACTCTCTAAATGTACCAAACTTTTATCACAACTTCCACAAGAGCTATGTCAAATTCCCTGATGTACAAAATGCACGCAAGTTTTTATAGTCGAGGTCTACATACCTTCATCTGCATACTACACAAAGTAGATGTTATTGAGTTAAAATAGTCACAAGATCAAATCTATTGCCTCAACAAACTTGAATAACAGAAAAAATACCTATGCATCATGCACATTGTTATCAAGCAAGGACATCTCAAGAATTCAACAAGAGTGTTCATCTCTACAACTTCCAGAAAGGTGAACTGGTACTATGTGTCATCTAGAATACTTGCCCCATGGGAAAGCTTAACCCTAAATAGGAAGGGACATATATCGTCCATGACATATGTGACTAGGGTGGTCTATTCTTAAAGGACATATATGGAGATATTCATCTACACTACACAAATGACAGGCTCATCAAGAGCTATTGCTTTTGACGAGCATGCTTCAACAACTGCAAGCCTCTAAAAAAGTGCCATGTAAATGAGCAAAGGCTCATACCCCTCTCAAAAATGCACCAAAAATCTACTTATACATGTATGTGTCCCCCCCCCCGTGCACCCTGAAGCAAAAAGGTCAACGCAGAACGTAGGGCCTAGGAAGGATAGAGCATGATCATTATCCTAAGGCCCCAATGGTTTGACAATCTAAAATAACTCCTCAAAGTAGACCAACTCTATTGTTCATAATTGCAAAAAAGGTAAGATGAATCCATGAAATATCTACCACATGAGTATTTAAAATATATGACGCACTAGAGGCGAGTTAGATTCGATCCTCATAATAATTAATTTGTGACAACTATATCTAGGTAACTTCCATAAAACTAACATCTATTGGGGTTTACTGAAAAGGGGATGGCTCGAGGGTGAAAATAGAAGTTGAAGATCCTTGTGTCTATCTACGCCTTATGTCTTGAAAATAAGTGAGACTAACTTCTACATGGACTTACCTGGGAGCAAAGAGGCAGACAACTTCACTAGTCAAACCCCACTTTTTCCTCATGGAATAATAAGCTCTCATATTAAAATCCTAAGCATTATTCCATTAAAAAACATCTACAAAAAAATCTAAGAGGAGTGGAAATCTCACAAATAAATCACTAAATAGCCCTTTGACTAGGTAGACACATTCTTCTGGTGGATTTCTACACTAGAGTGTGCTAGAGCAAAGCCTACCTGGTATCTCTAACCCCAGGTTCCTTGGCCCAACTATGTAGGCATTTTTCATTAATATACCCATTACATGGAACGAATTTAACACTTAGCATGACATCCAAGTCCAACATATCCCTAATCCATGTCTATCCCTAGAATGAATACCCCACGCATGGCAAAATAGTCTACAAACATTTGTAGGGAAGAACCATTTATTATAAGGAGACTAAGGTGGGTGGTAGCTTAAAATGTGTGGGGTCTCAGCTTACTAGATTCACAAAGAAAAGAGGATTAAAATGAGGTATCCTTGTGATATGTTGTTTTCTTAAAGTACATATACCCCTAACAATCTTAATATAAAAAGGCATATAGATAAATTGTGAGAGTCATATTTGTCAAAAGAAGGCTCATAGTGATATTCACCTCAAAAATCAATACAGACCTAAGTCCAGACACATATTTTAAACATCATGGGGGAGTACCCACAGGTTATGATGGACATTAAAATTGAAAAGTAATTATTTTCATATAAATCTCTTACAAAAACTTGTCATCTCATGATAAGAAATAAAAAAAGAGATAAGAAAAACATTCCAAGAATAAAAGTCTAAATGAATTATCACACTTGTACTTTTGAAGAATTACAAGTTCCTACCATAGAAGGTGTCACTCCAAGGTATACTAAGTACTCAATAGAATAGTATGTGCCAATAGGGAAGAGATCATGAGTCATATTCTGATGATTCAATCACATATTCACAATTGGCTCTTGAACTTTCCTAGAGTCGCCATCAACTTCTTGAAGAAACACTAGTACAGAAATGGGTTATAATGTCACTACCTATAGGGTCGGTTTTTCCAAATAACCGACCTTATATGTCTAAAAAAATGTGGGCACCACTTAAGACATCTTGGGTCAGTTTTCTTACAAAAATCGACCTTGTAGTGTAACTCTATAGGGTCGGTTTTTCAAATAACCGACCTTTATATGTCTATAAAAAATGCGGGCACCACTTAAGACCTCTTGGGTCGCTTTTCTTAAAATAACCGACCGTGTAGTGTATCTCTATAGGGTCGGTTTTCCAAATAACCGACCTTATATGTCTATAAAAATGCGGGCACCACTTAAGACCTCTTGGGTCGCTTTTCTTAAAATAACCGACCTTGTAGTGCATCTCTATAGGGTTGGTTTTCATAAAATAAGCAACCTTATAGAAAATTGGATTAGAAAGTCAAATACAGTTTCCCGCGGCAAAAATTTGCTTGATTTTGGCTTCGCGCCTCGATCTATAGGGTCGGTTTTTCCAAATAACTGACCTTATATGTCTACAAAAAATGCGGGTTAGACATCTTGAATTCAGTTTGCCTTCACACATGTATAAACACCTCTACGGTCGATTTTTCCCTTATAACTGAACCTAAAGGGCTCCTCGGTCGACAAATTCATTGACCGAATAAGAGCCAGATTTCACATCTATAAGCACCTTTAGGGTCGGTTTTTCCCTTATAACCGACCCTAAAGGACTCCTCGGTCGACAATATTGTCGATCGATATCAATTTTGGATCCAGTTTAGTTCATCACCTCTAATGTCGGTTTTTTACTTTTAACTGACCCTAAAGGGCTCCTCGGTCAACAAATTCGTCGACCGAATAAGAGCCAGATTTCACGTGTATAAGCACCTTTAGGGTCGGTTTTGTGCTTATAACCGACCCTAAAGGGCTCCTCGGTCGACAAATTCGTCAACCGAATAAGAGCCAGATTTTACGTCTATAAGCACCTCTAGGGTCGGTTTTTTCCTTATAACCGACGCTAAAGGACTCCTCGGTCGACAATATTGTCGACCGATATCAATTTTGGATCCAGTTTAGTTCAGCACCTCTAACATAGGTTTTTTACTTTTAACTAACTCTAAAGGGATCCTCGGTCGACAAATTCGTCGACTGAATAAGAGCCAGATCTCACGTGTATAAGCACCTTTAGGGTCGGTTTTTCACTTATAACCGACCCTAATGGGCTCCTCGGTTGACAAATTCGTCGACCGAATAAGAGCCAGATTTCACATTTATAAGCACCTCTAGGGTCGATTTTTCACTTATAAACGACGCTAAAGGGCATGTCGGTCGACAATATAGTCGACCGACATCAATTTTGGATCCAGTTTAGTTCAGCACCTCTAACGTCAGTTTTTTACTTTTAATAGACCCTAAAGGGCTCCTCGGTCGACAAATTCGTCGACCGAATAAGAGCAAGATTTCACGTGTATAAGCACCTTTAGGGTCGGTTTTTCACTTATAACCGACCCTAATGGGCCCCTCGGTCGACAAATTCGTCGAACGAATAAGAGCTAGATTTCACGTTTATAAGCACCTCTAGGGTCAATTTTTCCCTTATAAATGACCGTAAAGGGCATGTCGTTCGACAATATTGTCGACCGATAACCTTTCGTATAAGCACCTGTAGTGTCATTTTTTTTCCTTAAAACCAACCCTAGAGGGGTCTTCGGTCGATAATATTGTCGACCGATAACCTTTCGGTTGACAAATTCATCGACTGAGAATTAGTTTGAGTGTTTTTAAATAACCTGACACGGGCACCGCTTATATTTAGCGTCGGGTTTTTTGTGTTAACCGACGCTACAAGTCTTTCTCTCCGTGAAAAAGCTGAAACCTAGTCTTTTCCTCCTCCCATGAAAACCCTTTTGGTTCTATTTTTCTCTCCCGTGGTGCCGCGAAGCCCTTGCCTTCTTGTGTCATTCCGTCGCGAAGCCCTTGCCTCCTCTCCGTGAAGCCGTTGCTGTGAAGTCGTGCCACCTCTCCGCATCGCCAAGAGGATCGTGGTGTCCGTGAAGTCGTTGCCACCTCTCCACGCCGCCAAAGCCCTTGCGTCCTCTCTGCAAAAAGAGTTCGTCGTCGCCGCTTCTCCACTCTTCCACGAAGGTCGTCGCCTCTTTGTGAAGGTCGTCTCATCCTCCACAAAGGTCGCTGCCATTTCCAAGTAAGTTTGCCGCTTCCTTCGTTCCTTCGTTCCCGCCTTCCTTCGTTCCCGCCCGCCGCCATGGTAGCGTCCAGGTCCACTCTTAGTCGACAATTAGTCGACCGAGATCCCACCTGCGCGCAGCGTCCAGGTCCACTCTCGGTCGACGAATTCGTCGACCGAGAGTGGACCTGGACGTTGCGCGCAGGTGGGATCTCGGTCGACTAATTGTCGACCGAGAGTGGACCTGCTCCTTATTTATGTGGGAGCTATATTTATTTTAGTCATATTTGTTGCAATGTTCACAAATAGATCTAAATATTATAATGATTGCAATCTTTGTACTGTTGGAAACGGCCTTACTTTTCTAATTTGTACAAGTATTTTCCATTTTATATGATTTGATAACCCAATAATAAAAACATGTCTTTTTTCATATGTAATCATTATATAAATTCTAGAAATTATTACAAGATTAGACATGTGTACTCCTAGATTGACACTTTAGGGTTGATGCATGATGTTTAACTTAATATATAAATATGAAAATAATGTATTTATATATTAACTTAGAAACCCCGTTCAAAATTTACTCATTACGAGTAAACTTTGGATAGTCCCCGGCTTGGGACTGTTTTTGGATATTTAATCTCACTTAGGATGTACCTGTATAATGTATGTTTAGTTTTGTAGAAAATTTCAGTAGGATTTCTTCATTTGTTCTCTGGTTACATATGTGAGTGGTTGTTTGCCATTTACATCGGTGTACTTGGAGAACTTAGGGGAAATGTTGTTGAAATTTTTTTTAAAACTAAACATACATTATACAGTTACTAGTGAGATTAAATATTCAAAAATGGGATAGGTGGTACACTTTAGTATATAAGTAATTAACTTCCTATCAATAAAAACTTACAGATTATTATGGTATCAATATTAAACGGTTTGTTTTATAATTAATTTTAATGTGATATAGAAAATGGATCGAAGTTGGATGTCTATCAAGAACCGTTGCAGTCCAAAGTTTGCCAAAGGTCTTGATGAATTTATCAGATTTGCTAAGGAACATAGGAAACTACCTACAGATAGGCTATATTGTCCATGTAGAAATTGTTGTAACAATTTGAAAGTTGATACTGGTGAGGAAATTAAGAATCATGTCATATGCAATGGGATCATACAAGGTTATAATGAATGGAATTGGCATGGAGAGAAATTGAATTATGGATCAGAAAATGTCGATACTAATAGTTCTGGCATAGAAGATATAGATAATGATGATAATGTTAATGATGAACTGATTCAAGATGACCAGATTCAGGATGATATGGTTGATGAGATGCTACATAGTTGTCGGGACAATGTCATTGATCCACCTTCTTTATTTGCAAACGTTGTACATGATGCTAAAAAACCATTATATAAGGGTTGTACTAAGTTCACGAGGTTGAGTGTTGTGATGCAATTATATACTCTTAAAGCTCAAAACCAGTGGAGCGATAAGAGTTTCACTTCACTGTTATCTTTGTTAAAGGAAATTCTTCCGGAAGGCAACAAGCTTCCAATTTCAACATATCAAGCGAAGAAAATAATGTGCCCAATGGGAATGGAGGCTAAGAAGATTCATGCATGTCCAAATGATTGTGTGTTATTTCAGAAGGACTATAGTGATTTGATAAATTGTCCAAAATGTGGTGCGTCAAGGTATAAGACCACAAATTCAGCTAAGGCTAAAAATGTCTCTCCTACCAAGGTGATGTGGTATCTACCAATAATACCACAATTTCAACACTTATTTGCTAATATAGAAGATGCACAAAATTTGTCTTGGCATGGGGAGCTAAAGGCCAATGATGATGGAGTCCTATGACATGCATCTGATTCACCACAATGGAAAAAAAAATTGATTTATTATACCCTCAATTTGGTAAAGAAGCAAGAAATTTAAGACTTGGACTCTATACAAATGGAATGAATCCCTATAGTACATTAAGAAGCCAACATAGTACGTGGCATGTTATGATTGTTATATACAATCTTCCTCCTTGGTTGTGTATGAAAAATAAGTATGTGATGTTGTCAATATTGATATCAGGGCCCAAGCAACCTGGAAATGATATTGATGTTTACCTTCAACCTCTAATTGATGACCTAAAGAAACTATGGGAAGAAGGTATTATGACATATGATGCTTCACGTAAAGAGATCTTCAGTTTGCGTGCTATGTTATTTTGCACGATTAATGACTTTCCAGCTTATGGAAATTTATCTGGATATAGCATAAAAGGATACAAAGCATGTCCTGTTTGTGAGGAAAATACTGATTCAATCAGACTGAAACATCGTGGTAAAATTGTATATCTTGGTCATCGGAGATTTCTCCCACCAGTGCATCCTTATCGAAGGCAACACAAAACCTTTAATGGGTCAACTGCGGAACGAAGTGCTCCTAAACCTATACTAGGAAATGTTGTATATGATAGGGTGAAACATATTGTTAATGAATTTGGAAAGAGTTCAAGTAGTCGTCCACTCGCATGTGACAAATCTCTATATAAGAAGAGGTCAATATTCTAGGATCTTCCTTATTGGAGATCTTTGACAATTAGACATTGCATTGACGTCATGCATGTTGAAAAAAATATTTGTGATAGCATCATTGGTACACTATTCAACATACCAAGAAAGACTAAAGATGGCATCAATTCTAGAAAAGATTTAGAATTAATGGGTATTAGAAAAGAATTATCAGTGGAGATCATGGGTCGCCACACATATTTACCACCAGCTTGTTACACTTTGTCAAAGAAGGAGAAAAAGACTTTTTGTGATTGCTTGTATAATATTAAGGTTCCACAAAGATACTCTACTAATATTCGTAGATTGGTATCAATGAAGGATCTGAAGTTGATAGGTCTCAAATCTCGCGATTGTCACACCTTAATGCAACAAATTTTACCTGTGGCTATTCGATCTATATTGCCGAAGCATGTAAGGTTTGCAATCACAAGACTCTGTTTCTTCTTCAATGAAATATGCAACAAAGTGATACATCCTGATACTCTCGATAAATTACAGAAAGATGTAATTGTTACCATGTGTCATCTTGAAATGTACTTCCCTCCATTTTTTGATATCATGGTTCATCTTGTAGTACATATTACAAGGGAGGTGAAGATGTTGGGTCCAATTTTCTTACACTGGATGTATCCATTTGAATGCTACGTGAGTGTTTTTAAAGGTGATGTTCGGAATCATTATCGTCCTGAAGGGAGTATTGTTGAGGGTTACGTGGCTAGGGAGGTGATGGATATTTGTAATGATTTTTTGAGTTGCAATGAAACTTCTAGCGATCTAAAAAATTCCCATCACACTGATTCTTATTGTGGCAAAGGAACTCTGGGAGGACGAGTGAAAGGAATCAGTCGTGAGTTGTGGGAACAAGCGCATTTGTATATTTTACACAACATCGATGAAGTTAGTAGCTACATAACAGAACACAATGATCTTATCAAGAGAAATCATCTGCTATCCAGTTCAATGTGGCTTGCAAGAGAGCATAATCGAACATTTATTCGGTGGTTTGAAGAGAAAGTATTTAATCAATTATCTGAATCACCGAATAATGTTGCTGAGAACTTAAAATGGCTCGCCTTTAAGCCAAAAATGATGTCATGTCATATGAAGGTTATGACATAAATGGATTTTCATACTACACAAAGCGTCAAGATGAAAGTAGTGTGGTCCAAAATAGTGGGGTCACTGTTCAAGCTTGTTCATTGTATTTTGCTAGTACTAAAGATAAAAGACCATGCAAAGTTGAGATGTCATATTACGGCGTCATTGAGGACATATGGGAATTGGACTATACAAATTTCAGAGTTCCTATCTTTAGGTGTAATTGGGTTGACAACCACAAAGGAGTTTTAGTGGATGAGTTGGGTTTCAAATTGGTGAAATTTGTAAAGATTGGTTAGAAAGATGAGCCATTCATCATGGCTGACCAAGCAAAACAACTATTCTATATTGATGATCCGGTGAATAAAAATTGGTTTGTCGTTCTTCATGGAAAAAGACATTTTACTATAGAACCTATAAATGAAGAAGAATACTATGAAAAGTATGATGATTACAGTCCATTCTCAGTTGGTTTGCCAAGTGTAAATGTTGAAGATAATACCAATGAATATTATAAATGTCATGACCATGCTGAAGGAATTTTACTTGACTAACAACTCAACCAATACTAAAGGCATGTATTCTTTGAATTATTTATTTTATTATCATGTATACCTTATCACTTGTGCTTTTATTATCACTTATTTTTTTTATCGTGTATACTTGCAAGTTCTAAAATGGCGAGTGAAGATGAACATGCTGAGCATGAGCACCATGAGGATGGTAGTGGTGATGCTAAGAAAAGTAGAGGTCCTACATTGATGCGTAGGCTGTAGGAGCTCAGGGATAAAGGGGATAAATTGCCAGTCCAGTTTGATATGACAGGAGCACCTGTTGGGGAACATGCTAGTGCTTTCAAGCATTACGTAGGGGCGACCGCACGTACTAAGGTGGCAATAGATATAGAAAATTGGTATGATCTTCCTAATACCAAAAAAAAAACTCATATGGAAAGATATATCTGTGAGTGGAAGTGATATTATTTTAATATGTTTTTTATCTATTGATTCTAATTTAGTTTGGTTGGAATTAATTCCTTTTCAAAACAACATTATTAATTGCTTCTTTTGTATGTATAGGGTGTTTTTCATCTAAATGAAAAAGATCACAAGAAAAGAGTGCTACAACGTTGTGGTGTACGATGGACGGGTTTTAAGACATATCTTGTAAGGGAATTTATAAATAATCCTAAACAAAAGAAGAAAGCTAAAGATGTATATATTTTTATGTATCCTGAGGTGTGGGAAAGATTTGTTGCAGCTAGGAGATCAGAAGAGTTTCAGGTAATAAAGATTGTGATGTATTGTATGAATATTTAAGTTTATACAATTAAGGAGGTGAATCTTTTTATACATGTTTGCCAAGTCTAAATTGCAATACCTCATTTTAAATGATCAGGCTATTCACCAGGCTCAAAAGGAAAGATAGGATAAAAATGTACATGACCATCACTTGGGGCCTGATGGTTATGCCTTCCGCCGCCAACTTCAAGAGAAGCAATCCACTTCTGGAGAAGAATCTAGTACAACTCAACTTGAGCGACCACCCCGACACTTGACATGGATTGATGCTAGAAAGAATCGAGCCGGTGAAATTGTCAACCCTGCAACTAAGGAGGTGGCACAAAAGATGGTAGGTTTATCCCAACTAAGTAAAGAGTAACTCCCACAAACTTAGATTTATTTATATCTAATTGATATTGTGATTTAATATTTTTATTAACTATGAATAGATTGATCTCCACGAGAAAAGGAAGGAAGGAAAGTTCATCCCAACTGGCTACATGGATGAACTAGCAGTTGCTCTTGGTACGAAGGAGCATCATGGCCGTGTTAGGGGATTAGGAGCTGGCATAGGATTCAAGTCTTATTTTGGCCCTTTGCAATCTAAAAGAGGTCGTGTAGGAGGTCTTACACAAGAGGATGTTGAAGCATTAGTAGCGCAGAAAGTAAAAGAAATAATGTCTTCATATTAGCCTACTCAACCTATTCATACTGCGCGTCTCTCAAGTGATGAGGTACAAGCGCATGCTCTAGTTGTAGAAGGTCATGGGAGCACTCCTGATGACCCACCACAACAATCTGCAGTAGGTTTTTGTTCTATATGTTGTGTTATTAGTATGATAAATATATGATAATATATATAGTTGTAACATGTATCTATTCTATTGTTTCTTATATAACTTATATTATTTCAATCTTGGTTGGTATGAACTGTAAACTTACAGTGGAGGTTCCAGAATATAATGTTGTGGCAGGGGGCAAGGTGTAAAACCTTGGTGGTACATTGCATTGCCAACAAATTACTGATGACATTTGTCGTGTGTCCATCCATCTTGTGTATGACGGAATGGGGGACAAACCACTACCCATACCTAATCCTGAATATAGTACAGTTGAAGAAGCTGAGGGTACTATGGTGGGTTGTCCTAGACACTTGGTTATCAATGACAAGGTACACCTTATTTCTACCATATTATTCATATTTGACTGCATATATGAACTCATGTAATATAGGTATGTAATTTAATTAACAGGTTTGTAAACCAAAAAGTAAAACTTCTGCTAGTCGTCCTCCTATGCCCAAGCCATCTTTCATTCCCGAAGCTACATTCGACGAATTGGGAAGCAAATTTAAATGTTTGTGTGGATACTTAGCCAACCAAAGCTTGGGATCACATATGCTGGTCAATTTAACAGAAGATGCAGCTGGAAGGGACTTTGAGAATTAAATTTTTCTTGATGATATTGTAGAGTTGTTCCGGTATGCTTGGTTGAATGCATCGATAATAGAAGTATGGATAAGGTAAGGATCTATCAATATATATAGAAAATTCCAATACACATGTTTAGCTTATTTCTACATATGAAAATAATTACAAATGTTTAACAGCTGTTTATATATTGAGGCCACAAACTTTGATATAAAGAATGTTGGATTCTTAGTTCCTTCGGTCACTAGTCAGGTGGAGACACATATTGAGGATGTGAATAAGTACTTCTCTGATGCATTAAAATATTTTGCTAGCGAGGGGAAGGAAATTATCCTAATTCCTTTTAACATCCAGTAAGTATTATTATTCAATATAATTTTAATAATGAATAAAATTATTTTATTTAATGTTTGTTTTATTCTTAATCAGAGCTAGACATTGAGAATTAGTGGCGATTGCCCCAAAATTGATGACTCTTTATTATCTTGACCCAATGGGTAAAACAATAAGGAGTCACAAACTAAAATTGCCAGCTATGGAGTAAGCATAAATTTAATCAATGCTTCAACATGATATTTCTATTTAGAATTTCTATTTTACCAACTATCGTTTAATTGATAGGGGTATAAAGGCTTTTCGTGAAGATGGAGGATAAATACCCACAAAATTAAAGACATTGACTTTGAAAAATGTCAAGGTAGCTACTTTGACAACTGCTTACTCTTATATGTATTAATTTTCAACTGTAATATATGTCAACTCTTATACTCTTATCTCAATTGCTGTTTATAGTAGTTTACTAACATTAAGTATAATTTGTTATTTTTAGTGTCCTATGCAAAATAATGACAGGGATTGTGGCTACTATGTAATGAAATATATGCAAGCTATTGTCAAACAAGTATCACATGACATTCAGACTATAAGTCAGGTAATAAAGAACAACATCATAAATTTACAAGTGATTGTAGTCATTTTATAAAATATTAGCATGTGCATTTTCTGTTACAGATCTTTACAACTCAGCCTTACACACATGTGGACTTGGATGAATTCCGAGAAGAGTGGTCAGAGTCTTTTCTAAATGAAGTCGATATAGCACTGGATTAAATATGTCATCTCCATTTATGTATGTGGTTTGAGTACTCTTTCATATTTACTTTGTATCTGTTTAATATCATCTCAGACTTGCACTCTATCATTTTGTAAATTATGATGTGATTATGAATCATTTTTGTTATGAATGTGTGGTTTTGAATGGTGACGGTTGAGCATCAATGCTCCCCTCTCCTAGAATATATGAAACTACTTGTTCTTCTGTTCTATTTCAATTTCTGTAGAAATTTAAAAAAAAATCGTAACTTCTAGCATCAGTTTTTTAAATAACCGACCCTAAAGATTGAATTCAGTGTACACTCTTCGGTCGAGAAAATTTTCGAATGAAATATAACTTCTGGTGTCGGTTTTTGTAGAAAACCGACTCTAAATGTCCTCTATAAGGTCGGTTATTTACAAAAATCGACCTAAAAATTGAATAAACATTTTCAGTGTACCCCTCGGTCGACAAGTATGTCGACCGAAATATTTTCGGTCGACAATTATCTCGACCGCGTGTTACACTGAAATGTTTATTCAATTTTTAGGGTCGGTTATTTCAAAAAAATCGACCCTGTAAACTCTCGCGGTCGAGAAAGTTGTCGACTGAAAATATTTCGTTCGACAATTTTCTCGACTGAGAACGTTACAGGGTCAGTTTTTTTTAATAACCGACCTTACAAGCTCCTTTTTTCTCGCTTAGGTCATATTTTTTACAACCTTTTGCATCGGTGTTTACTCTGTAAGGTCGGTTTTATTTGGTTAAATAAACCGACGCTATAGAGCAAATTCTATAGCAACGACCACTTAGGCGTTGGTTATAAAGTGACGTTACAGGCTTAAAAAAACTGACGCTACAGACCATTCCTGTACTAGTGAAAGGTGGAAGTTCCTCAACATTGTAGTGCACTAGTAGCTATTAACTTTCCTTAATATCGGCACTAGGTAGTAGGAAACACTGTAATACAAACCTATCCAAATGATCAATCACTAAAAGTTGATCATTTTCACCCCCACAATTTGAGTTGTCAAGACAAAATTCCATCCATTCCCAATGTACATCTGTTGACATCAGACTAGCAAGCCATAGAGCCAAACTGCCACGTAGTTGTAAAGGTGTACCGACTTGTAAGTGCTTTGACAAGAAATTCTTCACAATAATATAGTGAGGATTTGAAGACTCCATAAACCTAGTAGGACCGATGCGCATTCCCATATAAATCTACAGGACCTTGAAGGGTCCCCTCATCTTCCCCGTCAATTGTGCTTCATCTAAGCACTCATACAGCTCCACCCATATCAAAGGAATGACAATTCCATTCCTCTACATTGTAGTCATGACTCCAGAAGGAATAATTGTGACTTGGCTAACTCTATTGTAAGTTTTAGGGGAGGCAGAGAAGGCAGCGGAAACAAAAATTTTCTCCCCCAAACCCAGAACAAGGAAACGTGTCAACGTCTATACAATAGGAAAGGATGGTTTGTGGAATCATACCTTGTCCTGAGGCTTGCTCGGCGACAATACCTCGCGGCTTGCACGGTCTTCACCTCCGGTCTTGGACGGTGTCTGTGCAGCTCCTGGTCGCACCGGGACTGATGACTCGTAGTCTCACTAGGACTGTCTGGATTAACAATTGTCCTCCGAGTGGCAGAAACCTCCCGCCTCTGAAGTAGTCCACGCGGACCACCTGGAACTCCAATCTCCTTGTCCCACAAGGAATTGGAAGGATTCGCACCCTTCTGTCAGCGTACTAGTCGCCAACACACTCTCCTGCCACCAATTGCTTTCTGCAGTTGTCTTTCCCTTGTTGTGCCTCCCTTATCGGGTAGCACTTGCTTGGGCTCTCTCTCGGTTACCAAAACCAGAGAGAATGACAACTTCACAGAGCAACTGGTTGCACTGAGCTATACTTTGAGAAGCCCCCAATACCCCTATATATATAGGAGGGTCATGGGATAGGGTTCTCCATCCCGAGCAAAGCGGGACTAAAAGTAGGAGTAGAAGGGTTCGAGATTTTCCACAAAACAACCAACTCGCAACCTGAACCGATTGTTTCACAACTAAAACAGTCGGTTGGGGACCTGAACCGGTCGGTTGGGGACCTGAACCGGTCGGTTGGGGACCTGAACCAATCAGTTGGGACCCATGAAACGGTCAGTTCACATGTGAACCGATCGGTTCGTGGTCCTGATCAGTTCCCGATTGACTTTCCATCTTTTATTTCTAATTGGTATCAAATACCAATCCTTGTTCCAATCAAATTGGGCACAAGTGAAACGAAAAGAAAATTCTCACCAATCCTACTTTCCCAACTTGCTCGGTAGCATCCATTGAACTGATCGTTTTCAACACTTGAAGCAATCATTTCACCTTGACCATGAGTTGATCGACTCACAACTTGAGCCGATCGGTTCACCAAGCTGAACCGATCGGTTCATCACATGAGCCGATCGGTTGGGAGTGCAGATTGTGTAGAATCAGTCAATTGCGGTTTCAATCAATCCGATACTCTAATCAATCACTCCAACACCTTGAACATTATGATACTGAGCTATCAATTGATTGAGTGTTTAATTGAACTAATAAACTCCTTTAGTAATCAATCTAGACATTGTTTGTGGACAAAGCTCCTCTTCTAGGTTAAATCCTTTGTGTGTGACCCTGCAGGTCCATTTCACATTGGCAGTGAAAGTCCATAACACTTATGACTTCACAAGCAAAGAGTGATTCCTAGTCACACATCAGTGCTACCCAAGTGAAAATAGAAAGTTAGAGAACAACTTTCAATCCTACAATCTGTGAATGGTGTTACAGCGAATGTATAATTCCTTTATCACTGATATCCCGAATGAACTCGAGGCATGGAACAGTCATCTTGTCAACGTTCATTCACTTTCTTGATCTCAGAGTAGATTGGAAGAGATATGTATGACATCAATATCACATACTGATTCACACATGCGTGCGCACGCCTATTTCAATCCTACTCATCAAGTGGCCTTGGATATCAAACTCCCCCAGGAGGGACAAATCCCATATCTATCACTCACCCCTCAAAAGCCCCATGTGTCAAAGCCACCCAATCATCACCTTTATAACAATCCATGTTTCAGGACTGCGTTTAATGATGTCAAAGTGTGCCAACGACATGTGTTCAGTGTAGTGATTTCAGGTCAAAGAATCACTCTCACCACCATTACTGTGAGTACTGACTGTGACTACCATGTCATGGTTCCATGTGTCAAACTCACGGTGGGTCTGTCTGGTACACTTGTTCTCTAACAAGTACCTATGTGTTTGGTTTGATATCTCTATATCATGACTAATGAGATTCTGTCATCAACCAACACCACAATCTAGTCTTTTGTGTCATTTTTGTCTATCCACCTTCCACAATGACATTCGACTAGGGACATAATGAGAATGTACAAACTCTTAGCATCCGTATGATCTCATCATTCAGGTCCTCAACCTGAAAGCATACGTCATTGAGTATTGTCATTCTCTATACATTCAATCTGTTCTATCACTATCTCATATGACTGAACCAGAAAGAGTTGGAAGCTTGCCTTTGATGTTTATCAAATCAATCTTAATGTATCCCACCAATCATCCCATGATTGGCTCTCAGGGCATACATACCAACAGACTCCCACTTGCACTGTGAGCCAATCACCCTTGAATCATATTCATAGTGATCTTCAAACATGTCCCACATGTTACTGTGCTCTAGTGCGAACATAATGAGTTATGGCAACACCTTGCCAAAGTCAGTATAAATTGCATGGCTCACATCTCTTCGATGTACGTCACACGTATGACATGGAGTTGCCGTAATATGCGATCTAGTATTCCTTTGCTAACCTTTAGCCACATTGCATGATCAAGGATTCCATACTTGTCATCAATGAGCGGAATATCTATAAGTTCATCTCATGAACTTCCAGATCCATATAGTATCCACTGTTGTTCTCTAACACATAGATACTCATCATTTCCTTTTAAATGGTTTTATTGGAACACTTCCAATTATCAACAAACTTTCTCTTTTATATATCTTATATATATTTTGTGATTAATTTTCTGTCCTTTTGGAAGTTCGCATCAATGTAACTCTTTACATTGAACTCTTCCTTATCTCTATAGAACTAGTACTTCTCAAGTACTTATCAAGTTCTCATGGTATTCCAGTAACCCTTACTGGAAGCAGATAGACATCCACTCGCCATGTCTTACATACGAGTTATCAGGATGAGCACATCATATTGCCATGTCCTACATACAAATGATGAATGCATTTTGTTCTTGTCATGTCGATACATGCAAGATAATGGGATGATTACAAACATGATAGATCCATATCTATTCTTAGTTTTCCCATACTTCATAAGAATTGGACACTTGGCCTTGGGATACTAACTCCATGTAACATGGAAAAGTTTTCTCCCACTGAATCTGTGCATACTGAACCCTTCAGTACAGATTGCCAATGTATGCTTTCTCTTTTCAGGTCAAGAGGTTTTTGAGAACTATCTCTATAGGTCTCTATTCCTATCACATAGGAAACATCTCTATCTTCCTTAAAGATAATTTCCACTTTTAGATTTCCATTCTAGAACATTTCCATTTCACATCAACATGTGGAATGTGAACACGCTCCCACTAAATCACAGACCCCTTCTTTATCTTTGACATATCAGTCAAACCCTTTGACTATATAATCAAAGTAAAGATCCAATTATGAGTTGCTTGTACTCAATCAATCACATTGATTAGTCCATTGTAACTTATAGACTTCATTTGTATTAGTGGATTCATAAACCTTATAGGTTGTCTCACGTACACATCCTTGTTTTATTCCTCATAGGAATGCAGTTTTAGTATCCATATGCCAAATGTCTAATGTTCATTAAGTTGCAATCAACAAGCATCATTCTTCTCAAAATGTTATCCATGTGTCTTAACACTTAAGACTCATTTTCACTTAAGGATTTCATCCAATGGGTGCTACCATCAAGGTCATACCTTATGATTCACATGGATGTCATTTAGGATGTAATGGTCATAAACCATAACTCAAAATTTGGTTCCTCATATTCATCTAGATAGTTGACTCATCTCATGAACAACTTATCACATAGATAATTGAGGTGTAAGGATATAAGAATTCACAACCCTTGTGATTCTTAATTTCTTTTATTAGTGAGGGGTATTCATTTATTAAGAAGAGTTCAGTTATTTAATAATCATTCTCTAACTCCTTAGAGTATGATTCCTTCTTGATTTAGACATCACCATGCCTTAATCATGAGTTCACTATGATACATTATCATAATCACTCACAAGGATCTCAAACATTTGGTCCAAGTATTTCATTCATTGATCTCATCAAGAATTAACACTTTACCAAATTTGTACTTCACCTATGATAATCTTGAACACTTCAAGATATTCATATTGGTACTTCTGTAAACACCATTTGAAGTATTAGCATTTGTTCCAATAGGTATGTAAATACATCACATGTATTATACCTAATAGGATAATCATTCTCCCAATACCGTTAGTGAAGATTGATTAATTATGTCCAAGATATTCATGTCTCTTACTGGTTCTCTAACCAAAAGAGTCTAGATTTATCCATCACATGGAAACTAGAAATGAATTTCTCATGATTAATGCTAATTTGATTGTTTGAGTTATCTATAACTTTCAGGTATCATTTTATCTTATGCATATCAAATACCACAAGATAAACAAGGCACTGCCACAAGATCATATCTTTAGAAATTGAAACATCTCTTTATTGATTGCCATCATTGTCATACAATATGCAAAAATAAAGTGTTTCTATCTATTAGCAAATATGAAATAGCAGTTCACAACTGTATTACATGCCTTTTAGGCTGAAAATAAACTAAAGTACTCCTGTCTATGGCAGAAACACTTGCCCCATTTATTAAGTGCTTTACACTTTACATCTTGGTATCATATACCTCAAAAAGTGTTACAAGTTTACTTTCATGACACCTTTAAGTAGATACGGTTGTCGCCTCCTTCTTCTTTTGTTCTTCCAGATAGAGAGGACAATTCCTTTTCCAATGTCTTGGCTTTTGACAATGGTAGCAATTTCCTTTCTTGGTCACGCCTCCCTTGGCCTTGAGAGCTGAAGACGACCTGGGCTCCTGGCTAGCATCAGAACCTTTCTTAGCTTTGCCCTTGCCCTTGCGCTTGGACTTGCCTTTCTTGCTCGTGATCGCCATCACATACTTAGACTTGTCTTTCTTCATCTGTGTCTCGGCTGTCCTCAACATGCCCAACAACTCTGACAGTGGCCTATCAAAATTGTTCATGTTGTAGTTCATCACAAATTGACTGTAGGATTCTAGCAACGATTGTTGTATCACGTCAGTAGCCAACTCTTGGCTCAGTGGAAATCCCAGTCATTGCAGGTTCTCCACATACCCAATCATCTTGAGTGTGTGAGGACCAACTGGATCTCCTTCTATCATGACGCACTTGAACAGTGCCCTTGAGACATCGTATCTCTCTTGTCGTGCTTGATCTTCATACATGTTCCTGAGATGCTGAATCATCTCAATGACACCCATGTTCTCATGTTGTCTATGCAACTCGTGGTTCATAGAGCACAACATCAAGCACTTTGCATCAATGGCATCATCAGAATGCTTCTTGTAAGCGTCCCTTTCTGCATTTGGTGCATTAGGAGCAAGTTCCTCTGGAGTTTGAGTATCCAGGACATAGAGCTTTCACTCTTGAGTGAGAACAATTCTCAATGTCCTATACCAGTCGTGGAAGTTTGTCCCATTTAGCTTGTCCTTTTCAAAGACCGATCGCAAAGAAAAGTGATTGTTGTTTGTTTTCATTTGTACTATAAAAGGAAAAATGCAATTTTAGTCCAAAAACTCATTTTTGACTTATTTGATTGATTTGAAAGGTTGACGATATAATTAGGCCTTTAATTAATTATCGCTCCCACTATTTTACTTCAAATTGATACCCCTCACCATCAATTTGGAAGATTGCAGCGTACAACCTTCTAGTGGGCAAGATCCTAAAATCCTCTAAGTCATGGACCAGATAGGGCTGTCACCCACAACTTAGATCTCTCAGGTAGGCAACTCTTGCCAATTGCATCATATGCAACTCTTGATAAGATGTCATATAAAACTCCTTGCCATGTTCATCTCCATGCCTCAAGGTACTAGATCCCAGCTAGATCACCTTGTTAAGTCCGACCCAAAGCAAACATGATGAATATGCACCCTGCTAGGGAAGACCCACACATTCATCCTTCACGCTTCCACGAGATAGATGGTGCACCACTCTAGGGCTTGCCCATACTTGGTCGATCAAGCTTTTCACGTGTGTCGGATTTGGAAGGCATCTAAAACTTAATATTTAACGAGGGATTTGGTTTTATATACATATACATATCTAATCACCACAATATATAGTACGTATCATATACATGTTATATCCCACAGAAAACATGCGAAACAGTAAAAGCGATGATTATGGCCATCCTTATGTGATTCCTCAAGCCAAGAGGAATCACGGTCATCTAGGTCTACATCACATGCAACCTATACAAGATGAACTCTGTGCTTTGCCTTTCTGGGTTTGATCAACTCATCACATGACTGATCGACTCGCCATCAGGTCGGTCGGCTGGGTGCCACCAGCCGATCGATTGGCTCCTCCAACCGATCGGTTAGCCTGGTCATCATGCATCTCATCATGGCCGCCACCCGCTCGTCTCACTCCTCGAACCGATCATCAACCGATCGGCTCACTCCTTGAACCGATCGTCTGGAACGTCAACCGATCGGTTCACACCTTGAACCAATCGTCTCAGCTGTCGTCAGGATGTCCTCCGTTCTTTAACATAACAGGAAATAAAATTATGTCCTATTTTACATTGCAAAGAGAGAAACCTTGAGTTACATTTGAGGGAAGCAAAGGTAGGAAAGAAATCTCAAATTATTTCGAGTTACATCAGGAATAGGAGAAGGAAGATCAGTGCGCAGACCGAGATGCAAGCAACCACATACAACCATACACATATAGGGTTTATTGGTCATAACCATGCTATACATCCATCACAAAACTCGTTTAAGGGTGACGTGTATCGAG
Source organism: Alisma plantago-aquatica (assembly GCA_963693085.1). Classification (NCBI taxonomy): domain Eukaryota; kingdom Viridiplantae; phylum Streptophyta; class Magnoliopsida; order Alismatales; family Alismataceae; genus Alisma; species Alisma plantago-aquatica. The sequence continues at coordinate 569,017,271 of OY856411.1, forward strand.
TACATTAATAATACATATCATATATGTAATTTGGGATTTGTGGATTTAGGATTGGACATGCATAAAGCCAATTTTATTTGCATCGTATGCAATCAATAAAGGTGACAAACCAAAATCGATCATATCGATAATCCCTAAAGTATAGAGCAGTTGACGTGGCTTTGATACCACTGTTAGGTTTTAGGGGAGGCAGAGAAGGCAGCGGAAACAAAAAATTTCTCTCCCAAACCCAGAACAAGGAAACGCGTCAACGTCTATACAATAGGAAAGGATGGTTTGTGGAATCATACCTTGCCCCGAGGCTTGCTCGGCGACAATACCTCGCGGCTTGTGCGGTCTTCACCTTTGGTCTTAGACGGTGTCTCTGCAGCTCCTGGTCGCACTGGGACTGATGACTTCTGGTCTCACCGGGATTGTCGAGATTGACAGTTGTCCTTCGAGTGGTAGAAACCTCCCACCTCTGAAGTAGTCCACAAGGACCACCTGGAACTCCAATATCCTTGTCCCACAAAGAATTAGAAGGAGTCGCACCCTCCAGTCAGCATACTAGTCACCAACACACTCTCCTACCACCAATTGCTTTCTGTAGCTGTCTTTCCCTTGATGTGCCTCCCTTATCGGGTAGCACTTGCTCGGGCTCTCTCTCGGTTACCAAAACTAGAGAGAACGACAACTTCACAGAACAACTGGTTGCACTGAGCTATACTTTGAGAAGCCCCCAATACCCCTATATATAGGAGGTTCATGGGACATGGTTCTCCATCCCGGACAAAGCGGGACTAAAAGCAGGAGTAGAAGGGTTCGAGATTTTCCACAAAACAACCAACTCGCAACCTGAACCGATCATTTCACAACTGAAACGGTCGGTTGGGGACCTGAACCGGTCGATTGGGGACCTGAACCGATCGGTTGGGACCCATGAAACGGTCGGTTCACATGTGAACTGATCGGTTCGTGTTCCTGATCAGTTCCTGATTGATTTTCCATCTTTTGTTTCTAATTGGTATCAAATACCAATCATTGTTCCAATCAAATTGGGCAAGTGAAACGAAAGGAAAATTCTCACCAATCCTACTTTCCCAACTTGCTCGGTTGCATCAGTTGAACCGATCGTTTCAATACTTGAAGCAATCGTTTCACCCTGACCATGAGTCGATCGAATCACAACCTGAGTCGATCGGTTCACCAAGCTGAGCTGATCGATTCATCACATGAGCCAATCGGTTGGGAGTGCAGATTGTGCAGAATCAGTCAATTGTGCTTTCAATCAATCTGATACTCTAATCAATCAGTCCAACACCTTGAACATTATGATACTGAGTTATCAATTGATTGAGTGTTTAATAGAACTACTAAACTCCTTTAGTAATCAATCTAAACTTTGTTTGTGGACAAAGCTCCTCTTCCAGGTTAAATCCTATGTGTGTGACCCTGCAGGTCCATTTCACGTTGGCAGTGAAAGTCCATAACACTTATGACTTCACAAGCAAAGAGCGGTGCCTAGTCACACATCAGTGCTACCCAAGTGAAAATAGAAAGTTAGAGAACAACTTTCAATCCTACAATCTGTGAATGGTGTTATAGCAAATGTATAATTCCTTTATCACTGATATCCCGAATGAACTCGAGGCATGGAACAGTCATCTTGTCAACGTTCATTCACTTTCTTGATCTCAGAGTAGATTGGAAGAGATATGTATGACATCAATATCACATACTGATTCACACATGCGTGCGCATGCCTATTTCAATCCTACTCATCAAGTGGCCTTGGATATCAAACTCCCCCAGCAGGGACAAATCCCATATCTATCACTCACCCCTCAAAAGCCCCATGTGTCAAAGCCACCCAATCATCACTTTTATAACAATCCATGTTTCAGGACTGTGTTTAATGATGTCAAAGTGTGCCAACGACATGTGTTGAGTGTAGTGATTTCAGGTCAAAGAATCACACTCACCACCATTACTGTGAGTACTGACTGTGACTACCATGTCATGGTTCCATGTGTCAAACTCACGGTGGGTCTGTCTGGTACACTTGTTCTCTAACAAGTACCTATGTGTTTGGTTTGATATCTCTATATCATGACTAATGAGATTCTGTCATCAACCAACACCACAATCTAGTCTTTTGTGTCATTGTTGTCTATCCACCTTCCACAATGACATTCGACTAGGGACATAATGAGAATGTACAAACTCTTAGCATATGTATGATCTCATCATTCAGGTCCTCAACCTGAAAGCATACGTCATTGAGTATTGTCATTCTCTAGACATTCAATCTGTTCTATCACTATCTCATATGACTGAACCAGAAAGAGTTGGAAGCTTGCCTTTGATGTTTATCAAATCAATCTTAATGTATCCCACCAATCATCCCATGATTGGCTCTCAGGGCATACATACCAACATGTATCTCCTAAGAATAGTTCATCCACGATGATCAATGTGTATGCTCACAAATGGGGAATCTAGAGATTCAACACCACATATGAATAGAGTGACCATCGTTTGGTCAACAATGGACCATTAAGGTACTTCTTCAAACTCATGAGACTCACCAACTCAGTTGCCCAACTCGACTTCTTTGGCACAATAGGCCAGTAGTAATGAAGGGGAAGCCATGCAACCTTTGCTACATATTCTTGAGTAGGAATTAGATTGACAATCCTAAAGAAAGAGGAGTGACTGAGAGGACCCATAGAATAGGATCACCACCACCAACCACTCTCTCATAACTTGATGCTAATCTATATGACAAAGATGACAATTCACATTGAAACTCACCACCTTAAAATCCTTCACTTCAAAGGGATGTATAATACAAAAATGCACAAGAAACAAATTCAGGAAAGTATGCCTCAAGAGTGAAATATTAATTATCACTTGGTCTCCCATGACTCAAAATCATAAAATTCACAATGTAGACAAAATCATACAACCTTATTTATAGGCTTCAACATGGCAGACTCACCTCCCAGAGACAAGGAGGCTATTTTTCCATTTTGTTAGCGGAATGGCACAATACGACATAGACATCAACATTAACGGTCAACATAGACATGCTTCCCAAGGACGCATGACTCCCTATCCCATCACCTCATAGATTGGAGAAATCTACCACCTCAACTGGCATGTGGATGGAGATAGTCCACCAGGGGCACCAAGATCTTTTGAAGATTATTTTTCTGAAACCAATTCCAAATCAAAGACTACATAACTTCATGAAACAATTTGACTCAAACTTGAATTCTATTTCAAAATTTGAAAAATTATAATACATAATTTTTTTAGAAAAAAAAATATGATAGGCCATAAGTGCTAAGTACATCTACCACTTTTTCAGCTTCTTCTTCAGCCACCCGGACAAATGTCTAACAAAGGCCAATGACCAGTGGAAGAAGACCCAGAGGACCAGTGCTCCCCGCTTGCATTAGAACGAGTAGCACTAATGGACCACTTGTGACCTAAAGAAGAAATGTTGGATGACACCTACGCAACCAAAGAAGAATACCAATGATGAGATGGGCCTACTGTAACAACTAATGATGACAAATTTGTCTTCTAAACTGGGACCTCTAATAGATAGTTATCTACACCAGTGGATCCCTCAAAATGATGACTATGCTCATATTCTGGTGAGATGCTTGAGCTGGAAAGTTTATTTATCGCACCCACCTATGTCATCTTTCTAGAAAGATGAAGTATGTCCAAAGTCATACAGAAAAGGATATGAACCTCCAACGCCAAAGTTCCAATGAGCCCCAGAAGGAGAAATAAGATTAGGTGAAGGTGGGTGAGGAAATTCATACTTGTCATCATCTTGTTCCTCAATAGAGTCATAATGAACTACCTATAAAAGACACTCGTCAATAAGAAGATAAATCAAACCAAGAACATTTACCACTAGAAAATGATGAAGATGATCATATGCCTTTCTAGAAAGAAGGATGTGTTAATCATGTGTATAATACCACTCAAAGTACTTCATATGCATCACATGGCCCCACATCATCTCCTATGTAGCCTAATGATTCCCAAAACTAGGAGGAACCAATGCATGCATAGATTCAAAGGGGATGTGCTAGCCATCAACCCACTGAGGAGAATCACACTCGTCCATGTACAAAACACTCCCAAAGGGAGACTCAAATTGTATCTGGAAAGCATCAAAGATAAAGCCTCAAAGTAGGCTATGAAAAATGTAGCAACCTATCCGCACTAGAACCTAGGGAAGTCCTCAATCAAACTTGGGAAACAACAATTTATTGGAGTTAGACAAAGTACATACATACAAGGGTATATAGTTTAAAAGTACTACGCGTACCTCAACTAAGGTCATCATGTCCTATTTTCCTCTCCAATGCCTATATTGCACAATATTTCTACACCCAATCTAATGACAATGATTGAGGAGGGAAGCATGCATACAACCCTCAAGACCACAGAGTGATATGTATATGAATCAAAAAGTGCACATTGCTCCCACAACTATAAAATAAGACCAAAAAATTCATCCATTGCATAAGAAATAACAATAATCAATAGGTAGAGATATACCACATTTAGTCCTACAAAGCCGCTAAAACCCTTCATAGACGAAACCATTTCCTTAGAGGAAGTCACCCATAAGAAACCTCCCCAATATCAGCATCGGGTGAGCATACATGCCTCTTCCCCAGTCAAAGGAAGAAATCACATCAAGGTCTAAAGTAAATAAAACCAACTAATTTCTCCCACTTTTTGGGGAATTTTGTTGAACAGGAAGCCAATGATCAACTCAATAATAATTACCAAAACAATTAGTTGAGGATAGAATGGGTCATTGGCACCCTACCTCTCATATTCCTAAAAGAAGGTGCCCCATGTCCAAGTGAACTTGACATCATATGTGACGACCCCAATTTCTATATACTTTCCATAATGACATAAACAGATATGCGTGCACTCATATCTTATAAATATCAAAAGGGAAAATACAAGAAATTAGTGAAGTCAACTAAAACCAGAGATATGCCAAGATCTAGTTCACAAACAACAATTAATAGCCACAATAACCACCATTCATTAAGGATAAATAAAGTCATACATAACTTATTCGAATGGAGAGAAGAGATATAAATAGTTCTAAAGAAATAATAGGGATACATAGGATATTATCATCCTCAAAGTATTGGAAAGGGAAAGACTACATCTATCATGAAATAGATAAGAAGAACAGAAATCTATCTAATATATCCTCCTTGCTCATTTATTATGCCTTCAGGTACTTTGATCATCTCTTTTACTCCATTGTTTCACAAGTTCTTTGTACCTAAAAATACGGGAAACAAAACACGAGTCAAAAGAGTACGTGGTAGAAAAAGATACTATAGTATGGTTGCATAAGGAAAGTAACTTTTGAAATCAAAATGAGATAAGCAGAAATCATATTCTTTAAGCAAAGCGATAATCAGGTAAACATTTCTTTTAACATGTCATTTGATGCGATTGTACTACTTCAAGCACCTTTTCAACATACATCTAATGTGGGCCATAGAGAAGAAAAAGAGGGGGATACATACATCTAACATGAGCCATATTTCATACATCCATGTTAGGCACATACATCCAACATTAGGCAGTGCATGTAGCTACAATCCATCTAACCTTTCATCTTATATTTAGAGTTTTTGTCGGAAAAGGAAAATACACTATAGTGTTTCATACAAGCCCATTTATAAAGTAGTTGCATCCAAGTACAATACTTTTAACAACCATGGAAAACTAGTCATATACTTATAACCACGTACCTTCTAGCAAATCTGATCCTCACACGTTTCTAGATCAAGGGTTGAGAGAAGGTCCTCCTGAAATATGAGTAACCCTATGTTACAATATGTCTTTATCATTTCTTATAACTTTAGAGTTTAGATCATTAGGGTTTAGATCCTTAGGATTTAGATCATTGGACTTGGATCATTAGAGTCATCATTAGGGTACTCCTGATCCTTGAGATCAGAGTTGACCAAAGGAGGTTGATTAATCAAGTTCTTAAAGGGATCTTAGAAGATTAGGGTTTAATATGATGTTTTCAACAAATATTGAAATAAGAAAGTCATATGGGAGAGTCTAGTTATGATCCTTGAAGATTTGATCATATTGGATTAAGATTTCGAGATTCAAGGTTATTCTAACTCATGTCAGGATCAAAGATCAAAAGATATCAACATTTAATTAAGATCATCCTAAAGATAATCATATAACATTGATTAAAATGGGTTTAGATTACATTTTCGAACAAGAATGATCAACAGGGTCTGATCATATTTTATATGAATAGGTCTCATTTTTCTGATCAAAATGATATATAGTTTTGCTATTTTCTGATGATCCTACTATTTTCTATAATTAATTGAAAATCGACCAATCAGGGAATTTCTAGGATTTTAAAAAGAAAATAAAAAAAGGATTTCGAGCTCTGCTTCGCGGATCAAACGAAGGATCTGATTATCCGGATCCTCCCGTTTACCCCCGAGCAAAGGCTCGGCCGAAGGGAGGGTCAAACGGTGCAAAGGACAAAACTGTCCTTACTCGGTTAATTGATGTCATTACCAGAGCATGGGCAGAAGGGTCATTTTATCGAGTTGATTGTTAAACTCACGCGCCCGAGCAGCAGTGAGGTTACAGAGGTGAGGGAAGGGGTGGCTAGCTCGAGTTGAGCAGAGCTTGGAGGAATGTAGAGGGTTGCATTCACTCCGCGGGATCCTTCCGAGCTCAACGAGCTCCAGGTCATCGTCGGAGGTGAAGGATATCGCGATGTCAACGTTAACAGACCAAACAAAGAAGAAAAGGGAAAGTCAGGTTTACCTGCCCCTCTGGCTGGAATGAGGGGTCACGAAGCTCCTCGGGGAGTTCGTGAAGCTCTTCGTTTGATTTCCAACCGTCGATGACGCTCCTAGCTCTCCGGCGAAGAAGCTTTTGGTCGCAGTCAGGTTGGCTTGTCGATGAGCAGGTTGCGGTCTCTTGCGGCTCCCGGTAATGAGACGAGTGCGACGGCCTCGGTCCCGAGATGGTGTAGCCGAGGTGAATTCGCGAGAGGTGGCTTAGAGAAGAAGGACGGGGTCAAGGTCAGTCGGGAGGAAGGAAGGGGAGGTTGATGAGGAAGAGTGAGGTTGGTGAGGAATTGAGGTGTCGTTGTGACTAAAGGAGGGTTGGCGTAGCCTCAGGTGTCCTTAAATAGTCATGGGTGAGGTTGTAGGGTGAAGCCCTAATCTGGGCCACCGCCAGCAGGAGCGGGGGAGATCGTTCTCCCTGATCTGTGGGCGAGAGGAGGGTAATGTGGGGATCGTTGTGATCGTCTCGGTGCGAGGAACCACTCCTCCAAATATCTTGGCACGCCGTTGGGTGTGTTGGACGCACGAGGGGAAAGACGACACATGCACTGTTGCGGCCTTGACCGCGTCCTGCGGGAGGTTAGGGATGAAGTCCCTACCATCGGATGGCGATCGGGCAGCTGAGGAAAGAAAAGATCAGGCGGATAGAGGTCCGTGCGATCGGGATCCAGCGGCTGATCTGAGAACCAGATCTTAAAAGAGCAAACCCTCAGATCTTCATCGGACGGTCAGGAAAAGAGGAAATCAGCGCATCAGTTAGCTTAGGCACGTGACAGGTCAAATCAAATTAAAATGACATGAACTTTGGTCTAAGTCTTTATGATTAAGAGAATAATACACAAAATTAAAATGGGCATAACTCCCAGTTGGTTGACCCAATTGTTACCAAATTTTAGGGGCTTCTAGTGAGGTCAAAGTGTACTTTGTTTACAAATTTGGTAGCAAAAATCGATCTATAGATAGGTAAATTGAGCAATTGTCTCAAAGCATTAGTTTAGGTTAGCAAGTAAACTAGGGTTTGCTTTCTTTTTTCCAAAAGTGTCATATTAAGCTTAGTCATGCAATGATTAAGTTGAGGGTAGTTTTGTCAACAATAAATTGAGAAAAGGAATAACAAGAGAGAGAAAATAAAGTGAAAACTCACTCCATCACATTCTCCCCTCCTTAAAAAGAATTTTGTCCTCAAAATTCAAGAAGCCTGAAAGAGATGTGGATACTTCCGCTCGACTTCAGACTTGAGCTCCCAGGTAGCATCGGTTGGATCATGGTGGCTCCAGAGAACTTTCACCATATCTATACTCCGATTGTTGCGAAGCTCCTTTGTCTTTAGATCGAGAATTCTGACTGGTGACTCAGCATATGATAGATCATCTTTCAGCTCGAGGGGCTCATGATTCAGAATGTGACTAGGATCTTTGATGTACGACTTCAGATTGGATACGTGGAAGACATTGTGCATGGCACTGTACTGAGGTGGCAAAGCAAGACGATAGGCGCATTCTCCAACCCTTTCAAGGATCTCAAAGGGTCCCACATAACGAGGACTGAGCTTTCCCTTATTCTTGGCCAAAGCTCGAATAGGTCGGATCTTCAGGAATACGTGATCACCTTCCTTGAACAGTCGTTCTCATCGGTGAGCATCTGCATAAGATTTATGCCTATCCTATGCTCGCTTCATTCTTTGCTTAATCAGTGCAACTTTGTCTGTATACAGTTGTATCTCCTCGGATTTCATCAAAGTGCGTTCTCCAACATCGTCCCAGTGTAACGGAGATCTGCATGGTCGGCCATAAAGAGCTTCATAGGGAGGCATCCCAATGCTTGCCTGATAACTATTATTATAGGCGAACTCAGCCAATGGCAAGTAATGGTCCAACGAGCCTTCCCAGTCGAGCACACAAGCTCGTAGAAGATCTTCCAAAATCTGTACGGTACGTTCTGACTGTCCGTCCATCTGCGGGTGATAAGCTGTGCTGAAGTTCAACTTGGTGCCCAGCTCCACTTGGACTTGCTTCCACAGCTTCGATGTAAACTTTGGATCCCTATCCGAGACAATGGATGATGGAATACCATGCAGACGTACGATCTCTTGGATGTAGAGGTCAGCCAACTCAGAAACCTTTGCAGTAGTCTTCACAGGAAGAAAATGAGCTGACTTGGTGAGACGATCCACTATGACCCATGCAGCGTCATACCCCTTCCTGGTCCTAGGCAAACCCACCACGAAATCCATGGTAATGTGCTCCCATTTCCATTCTGGAACCTCAAGGGGTTGTAGTAGACCGCCTGTCTGCTGATGCTCGGCCTTGATCCTCTGACAGGTAAGACATCGGGATATGAAATCATCTATGTTGCGTTTCATGCCTCTCCACCAAAACCGACGTTGCAGATCCTTGTACATCTTGGTCGTGTCGGGATGAACCGTGTACTTGGACCCATGCGCTTCACTCAGAATCGTGGTCTTCACGGCTGACTGCTCAGGAACCCACATACAATGCTTGTATCGAAGTCCACCATCAAGTCCCACAGATAGGTATGTTTTAGGCTTTGACAAGAGGGAAGAGAGCTCTGGGAGATCAGGACTAGCCTTCTGTGCTTCCAGGAGTTCAGAATGCAGGTTGGATGTGACCGAGATGTTGTTGACATGCACACGATCTGACAGAAACATCGACTTCCAATCAACTAGGGTTTCCGTATTTCTCCACTCAGGAACAGAAAGAGATGCACAAACTGCTCTTTTCCTACAAAGGGCATCAGCGACTACGTTTGCCTTACCCGGGTGGTAGGCAATAGTGAAATCATAGTCCTTCAAGTACTCGATCCACCGACGCTGGCACAGATTTAAGTCCTTCTGAGTCAGAATGTACTTCAGGCTTTTGTGATCAGTGAAGATATCAAAGTTGCCCCATACAAGTAGTGTCTCTAGATCTTAAGAGCATGAATTATTGCAGCCAATTCCAAGTCATGCGTAGGATAATTGAGCTCGTTAGGTTTTAGATGACGAGATGCATATGCCACTACTTTGCCGTTTTGCATAAGAACACAACCTAACCCATTCCTTGATGCGTCAGTGAAGATGACAAACCCTTCATTCCCAGAGGGAAGAACAAGCACAGGAGTCGACGTCAACTTTTGCTTCAATAGCTGGAAACTGGATTCACATGTAGCTGACCAGATGAAGTACTCGTCCTTACGAGTGAGCTTTGTCAAAGGAAGTGCCACCTTAGAGAAATTAGGGATGAAACGTCGATAATATCCGACCAGTCTTAAGAAGCTCCGGATTTCTGAAGGATTACGAGGAGGTTGCCAATCAAGCACTGCAGAAACTTTGGCGGGATCAACAGAAATAGTGCCTCTAGAGATGACGTGTCCCAAAAACATGACTTTAACGATCCAAAACTCACATTTAGATAGCTTGCCATAGAACTTCTGGGTTCGTAAAATCTCGAGAATTGTCCTCAAGTGTTCCCGATGTTTCTCCACAGAATCAGAAAAGATCAGAATATCATCAATGAAGACAACCACGAAATCATCAAGATAGGGCTGGAAGACTTTGTTCATCAGATTCATGAAGACACCAGGTGCATTGGTCAACCCAAATGGCATCACTAGAAACTCATAGTGTCCATACCGAGTTCGGAAGGCTGTTTTAGAAATGTCGGAGTCTTTGACCTTCAGTTGATGGTAGCCAGAACGGAGATCAATTTTTGAGAAGACTTTAGCAGTGCGAAGCTGATCGAAGAGGTCATCAATGCGAGGGAGAGGATACTTGTTCTTAATAGTAGCATGGTTCAACATGCGATAGTCAATACACATCCGCATAGAACCATCTTTCTTTTTCACGAAGAGAACAGGAGCACCCCAAGGGGAGACACTAGGGTGGATAAAACCTTTATCAAGGAGTTCTTGTAGTTGTTTCTTCAGCTCCATCAGCTCAGCAGGGGCCATCCTATACGGTGCCCTAGAAATCGGAGTGGTTCCAGGAAGAGGTCTATAGAGAACTCTATGTCTCTGTCTGGAGGCAGCCCAGGAAGCTCCTCCGGGAATACATCAAGAAAATCACGTACCACCTCCAGTTTTTCTACAGGCCCATGGGCAGGACTGGTCTCTGAGACAAATGCGAGGAAGACTTTACACCCTTTATTTACTAGCTTCTTAGCTTTGAGAGAAGAAATTATTATATTATTACAAAATCCACTCCCCTTAGGTATCACCATAGGACGGTTATGAGGATGAGAAAGAAGTACCAACTTGTCCCTACAACCAATTGTTGCATAATATTCATATAGCCAGTCCATTCCGAGAATAACACCAAAGTCTTCCATAGACAAGAGGATAAATTCGAAAGGCAGGTCATGATTTCCGAATTTGAGAGGGAGAACATCAGTTTTCTGCAAGGTTGTGAGAATTCTGCCACTAGGAGTTGTCACATCCAAAATATACCCTAGATCCCTTATATTTAGATTTAACATGGATGCCAAATTTTGAGAAATGAATGTGTTTGTAGATCCAGAATCAAATAGTGCTCTAACAGGATGTCCATTCAAGAATACAATGCCTACATATGATAATTTTGAATTTAAGCAATTAAAGGCATTGAACGAGATATTGAATATATGAAAAAGATTTAAAGTTTACCTTCCACAAGCTGATTTGGATTTGCCCTAGCTTCTTCTGCTGTCACTGCAAAAACCCTGGCGTTGCGATGTCCCTGAGGAGGTGGAGCACCGGACGGATGCTTGCCAAGGACTGATGCATTGGGACACTTGGCAAGGAAATGTCCCTCTTTCTTGCAGTTGTAGCAGACGGGCTTGGTGTAGCGACAAGGTCCATCGTGTCCTCGTCCGCAGGTCTTGCACTTGTTGCGATAGTCCATTAGCTTGCTGTTCTTTGGACCTTTCCTTCCTGAACCTCCTCCCTTTCCTGATCCTTTGTTGTGGCTGGGGTGGAACTTCTTGAACTTCTCCTCTTCAGTGGTGGTTAACCCCAGGTACCCCATGCTAGGTGGCTTCTGCAAACCCTGCTCTCTCTCTTGATGAAGGGCCATATCTAGGGCTTCATCCAGGTTTTGAGGATGGGAGGCTATGACTAAGGTTTTTAACTGTTTGGTAAGACGGTCCACAAAGTGCTCAGTGAGACGCTCTTCAGTACGGATGGGGGCATAGCGCTCCAAAAGCCTGAACTGTCTAGTGTAGTCGGCCACTGACAGCTTGCCTTGCTTGAGCTCCATGTACATCACCTCCTTCCTCTTCCTTTCAGCTATGGGCATGAAACAGTCGGTGAATAGGGTTTTGAAGGCTTCCCAACCCATGGCATCCACCTCTCCTCCCCTATTCTCGCCATAATTCTCCCACCATATCCTAGCCCCTCCCTTAAGCATATGGGCTGCAAAGGTGACCTTCTTCTCTTCAGGGACTCCTAGGGTACGGAATCCGTTTTCCATGGACAGAAGCCAGGCTTCGGCCTTGTCCATCACTTCAGGTTGGTCTTCCCCCCAGAAGGAATCAGGGTTTAACTTGATGAAATCTATCACCGTTACTTCTCTTGCCCTAGGGTTACTGGGTTCTGAGATGGCTCGGTTGACTAGGGCTTCCATGAAGTCAAAAAGAGCCTTCTTCTGTTCTTCCCATCTCTCTTGGCCCGTAGGATCAGGATTTCTGGAGGTTTCAGGGTCCTTCCTTTTGAGAGAGTGAGATTCCTCAGAGGATCTGGAGTTTCTGGTTTTTGGAGGCATCCTGAAATTAATTAAACAAATGAGGGTTTATCTCTCAAAAGTTTCATTATTATCATCATTATCATGATTATCATTTCAATTATCATTTTCATTTTTTTTCTCATTATTAAAATTCTTAATGTTACAATTTGCGGAGGATATCCTAAGATGGTCCTTATAAGTCAGTCCTTAAGACTTGTCTAAATAGAGAGACATTTTCTTAGCCTTATAAGGTGAGAAGGAAATTTCAAAGTCGAGATGACAGGGAAATATTCCTAGAGAAAGAGGTAAGAGGGAATTTTCTAGAGATGAGAGGGTCCTAAATAGGATAATCCCAAAAGTAGGGAAACTTAGAGTATCGGCCAGGTAGACTCACACCACCTTATAGGTAGCCTCGTGATTGCCAAGCAAAGTGGCTCAAAGACTTTAGCCAGACCTTAGGCAGATGCTATCCTAGTCACCTCAACCCTTAGTATCCCAAACTCAAGGACTACCCTAGACTCACAATAGAGAGAATGGGTTCATGTGACTAGGTTGTGTGAACCTTGGCTCTGATACCAACTGTGATGACCCCAATTTCTATATACTTTCCATAATGACATAAACAGATATGCATGAACTCATATCTTATAAATGTCAAAAGGGAAAATACAAGAAATTAGTGAAGTCAACTAAAACTAGAGTTATGCCAAGATCTAGTTCACAAACAACAATTAATAGCCACAATAACCACCATTCATTAAGGATAAATAAAGTCATACATAACTTATTCGAATGGAGAGAAGAGATATAAATAGTTCTAAAGAAATAATAGGGATACATAGGATATTATCATCCTAAAAGTACTGGAAAGGGAAAGACTACATCTATCATGAAATAGATAAGAAGAATAGAAATCTATCTAATATATCCTCCTTGCTCATTTATTATGCCTTCAGGTACTTTGATCATCTCTTTTACTCCATTGTTTCACAAGTTCTTTGTACCTAAAAATACGGGAAACAAAACACGAGTCAAAAGAGTACGTGGTAGAAAAAGATACTATAGTATGGTTGCATAAGGAAAGTAACTTTTGAAATCAAAATGAGATAAGCAGAAATCATATTCTTTAAGCGAAGCGATAATCAGGTAAACATTTCTTTTAACATGTCATTTGATGCGATTGTACTACTTCAAGCACCTAATCAACATACATCTAATGTGGGCCATAGAGAAGAAAAAGAGGGGGATACATACATCTAACATGAGCCAGATTTCATACATCCATGTTAGGCACATACATCCAACATTAGGCAGTGCATGTAGCTACAATCCATCTAACCTTTCATCTTATATTTAGAGTTTTTGTCGGCAAAGGAAAATACACTATAGTGTTTCATACAAGCCCATTTATAAAGTAGTTGCATCCAAGTACAATACTTTTAACAACCATGGAAAACTAGTCATATACTTATAACCACGTACCTTCTAGCAAATTTGATCCTCACAGGTTCCTAGATCAAGGGTTGAGAGAAGATCCTCCTGAAATATGAGTAACCCTATGTTACAATATGTCTTTATCATTTCTTATAACTTTAGAGTTTAGATCATTAGGGTTTAGATCCTTAGGATTTAGATCATTGGACTTGGATCATTAGAGTCATCATTAGGGTACTCCTGATCCTTGAGATCAGAGTTGACCAAAGGAGGTTGATTAATCAAGTTCTTAAAGGGATCTTAGAAGATTAGGGTTTAATATGATGTTTTCAACAAATATTGAAATAAGAAAGTCATATGGGAGAGTCTAGTTATGATCCTTGAAGATTTGATCATATTGGATTAAGATTTCGAGATTCAGGGTTATTCTAACTCATGTCAGGATCAAAGATCAAAAGATATCAACATTTAATTAAGATCATCCAAAAGATAATCATATAACATTGATTAAAATGGGTTTAGATTACATTTTCGAACAAGAATGATCAACAGGGTCTGATCATATTTTATATGAATAAGTCTTGTTTTTCTGATCAAAATGATATATAGTTTTTCTATTTTCTGATGATCCTACTATTTTCTATAATTAATTGAAAATCGACCAATCAGGGAATTTCTAGGATTTTAAAAAGAAAATAAAAAAAGGATTTTGAGCTCTGCTTCGCAGATCAAATGAAGGATCTGATTATCCGGATCCTCCCATTTACCCACGAGCAAAGGCTCGGCCGAAGGGAGGGTCAGACGGTGCAAAGGACAAAACTGCCCTTACTCGGTTAATTGATGTCATTACCAGAGCATGGGCAGAAGGGTCATTTTATCGAGTTGATTGTTAAACTCACGCTCCCGAGCAGCAACAAGATTACAGAGGTGAGGGAAGGGGTGGCTAGCTCGAGTTGAGCTGAGCCTGGAGGCATGCAGAGGGTTGCATTCACTCCGCAGGATCCTTCCGAGCTCAACGAGCTCCAGGTCATCGTCGGAGGTGAAGGATATCGCGATGTCAACGTTAACAGACCAAACAAAGAAGAAAAGGGAAAGTCGGGTTTACCTGCCCCTTTGGCTGGAATGAGGGGTCACGAAGCTCCTCAGGGAGTTCGTGAAGCTCTTCGTTTGATTTCCAACCGTCGACGATGCTCCTAGCTCTCTGGCGAAGAAGCTTTCGGTCGCAGTCAGGTTGGCTTGTCAACGAGCAGGTTGCGGTCTCTTGCGGCTCCCGGTAATGAGACGAGCGCGACGACCTCGGTCCCGAGATGGTGTAGCCGAGGTGAATTCACGAGAGGTGGCTCAGAGAAGGAGGACGGGGTCGAGGTCCGTCGGGAGGAAGGAAGGGGAGGTTGATGAGGAAGAGTGAGGTTGGCGAGGAATTGAGGTGTCGTTGTGACTAAAGGAGGGTTGGCGTAGCCTCTGGTGTCCTTAAATAGTCGTGGGTGAGGCTGTAGGGTGAAGCCCTAATCTGGGCCGCCGCCAGCAGGAGTAGGGGAGATCGTTCTCCCTGATCTGTGGGCGAGAGGAGGGTAATGTGGGGATCGTTGCGATCGTCTCGGTGCGAGGAACCACTCCTCCAAATATCTTGACACGCCGTTGGGTGTGCTGGATGCACGAGGGGAAAGATGGCACACGCACTGTAGCGGCCTTGACCGCGTCTTGCGGGAGGTTAGGGACGAAGTCCCTACCGTCGGATGGCGATCGGGCAACTGAGGAAAGAAAAGATCAGGCGGATAGAGGTCTGTGCGATCGGGATCCAGCGGCTGATCTGAGAACCAGATCTTTAAAGAGCGAACCCTCAGATCTTCATCGGACGGTCAGGAAAAGAGGAAATCAGCGCATCAGTTAGCTTAGGCGCGTGACAGGTCAAATCGAATTAAAATGACATGAACTTTGGTCTAAGTCTTTATGATTAAGAGAATAATACACAAAATTAAAATGGGCATAACTCCTAATTGGTTGACCCAATTGTTACCAATTTTTAGGGGCTTGCTAGTGAGATCAAAGTGTACTTTGTTTACAAATTTGGTAGCAAACATCGATCTGTAGATAGGTAAATTGAGCAATTGTCTCAAAGCATTAGTTTAGGTTAGCAAGTAAACTAGGGTTTTCTTTCTTTTTGCCAAAAGTTTCATATTAAGCTTAGTCATGCAATGATTAAGTTGAGGGTAGTTTTGTCAATAATAAATTGAGAAAAGGAATAACAAGAGAGAGAAAATAAAGTGAAAACTCACTCCATCACATCATATCTAGATGCCATGCCAATATCATTAGTGTTTACCCCTAAAATCTCAACAATATGATGAAACCCCCATTCTTATCTAACGGGTAAAAAATAGAACGTAAGCCCACAAAATCCTAACCTGACAATCACAACAAACTCAGTAGGGGTTATGACCATCTCTTCAAAGGAAAAGTGAAAGGTACCAGTCTCAGGGCGGAAGTGATCTATCAATGGAATGAGATAGGGCCTATTAACTATCCTACAATGACAATTGTTACCAAACCTGATTACCTCGAGTAATTCTAACTTCTCGTCAACTAACCTGGCATATATCATTCCCATCTCATTCCAAAGGGTCTGTAAATACACATTTGACAAGACCCTAAAAGATAGAGTGAAAGAAGAAGTCAAAAAGTGTTGCCACATGTGACAAGCCTGATTCAAATAATAAGGAGAAAAGCTTCCAAGTTATACCTCATCACCTACTAGCGACCTCTGTGATGCAAGTTCATACACAGCAAGCCAGATGAACCCCAAACCTCTCATTTGGGAGCAACTCTCCCACAATCCTACTCTCTCTCTGATGTGTCTGCATAATGAAAACACAACTTAGAGATTTCATATGCAAATATAAATTTAATAGATAAAGTGACAATGCATACAGTGGATATGCCTTGGTCCCAGTATCATGAGATATTTCATGCTCATTTACAATGGGGTCCTCCTCATGCCAGTAATGAGTCACCATCTACAAATTTACAACCACAATGACATAATCTTTTCACAAAAATTCAAATTGGCTCAATCTAACACTGAATGACTGGAAAAAAAATGCCAAAACAACAAAAGCAACAGAATACTAAATTAGAATTTGAGTTTAGGATATCTATAAAACTCCAAACTGTGAAGAATTTTAGAAGATGAAAGATTGGATTTCACCAGCAAGGGAAAACATGGCCAAACTAAAGTTCAAAAACGAAAGCTATACCTCTCCAGAGATGACTGAAGCCAAAAATTTCACCAAAATGCTACCAAAATAAGAAATTAGAAGCTCCCACGGTTGAATATATGTTTGTTGTCATGTCATTGAAGTGGGCTTGTAAAACACCATGATCTGTCTGAAGAGAGATGGTAGATCAGTGCAATCCACATGTGTGCTATCTCTCCCCTCGCATTGTTGTTTACATTGTGTGCTCAAGCCGATCTTCTTCGTGTTACATCTTCCTGGGTAGAGGAGAAACGAGAGGGGTGCTTGACCTCTTTTCATTTCCTTTATTTATAGAAACAAAAGTTTCTGCAAAAGTTGCTAGTAGGTCCCTGGATTTTTGGTATGATTTCCAAAAACCTTTAAGAATCACAAAAAATCAAATACACATTAGAAAAACATGAATAAAAACTAAAAACATGTTAAAAACTAAGGTTTCCAGTCATGGCTTAAAAGATAAAAGCTTCCCTATTTATAAGAGAAAATAATTCTTTGATTGAACTCTAATTGCCACTATCCATGCTCATGACCTAAAATGGAGCTAGATCTAAATTCATTTCCTAAACTTTTGAGGGAACTTAGAAGATGACCTTAAAATGGACCAAGAACTCCACCCATTTTTAGAAATTTCCATAGTGGATCATGACCTAAAAAGGAACGGAATTGTTACAAACTTTTTCTAAACCTTTTATGATCCCGGATCATGACTCAAAAATCAAAGTCGAAATTTTACATTTCCTTTTGATAATCGCATAACTCATTGACAATATAAGGGAAATGGATGATGAATTAGTAGTGGAACACCTCCTACATACCACATTTTTACTAGATGCTCACCTAATTTCCACGCTCAAGTTGTTTGAAGGATTGTCAAACCTCTAGAGGGAAGGAAGTTAACTAAGACAATCATTGGCTAGAAGGTTACCTTCAATCTGGAAATCAGTTTGACACTCAGTATTCACTCTGGAGCAATAAAATTCCTATCCTAGATAGGCAAACTCACCAAAATTTCCTTTTTAGGGGTTGTGGACAAAACATTGAATGGATCCACACAAAAAAAGCAAAAAAACTAAAGATGTATAGGACGAAGAAGAAGAGAAAATGATTCTTTCTTAAAGAACTTTTTGTAGTTAAGAAGCTGACAATAGTAATAGACTCCAGATATTAATGAATTTTAACAAACCACAAATATTATAAGGCTTTTACACGTCTACCTTTTTTCTTACTAAGTAGGAGTTAGTGGAAACCGATGTGAGAAATTGGAAAGAATGATGTGAGTCACTTTTGCCTTTGATAAACCACAAATGACTTAGTAACACTCCAGGGAAGTGAATGATTGTAAAGAAGTGAAACCACCTCTCTATTAAACATTTGAAGAACAGAACCTCCACTCCAAACACACTTCAATGGTACGCTTGGAGTGGGTGTAAAATTTTCAAATCTTTATTAATGGTATACAAAACAACCAAAGTGTAACAGAAAAGTATAGATGCTAACCCCCCTCGTTACCGCATGTGCGACTCTCACCGCATACGACTCACACAAAGACTCCATCATCCATCATGAGCTTTTTCTTGGAATAGAAACATTGACTATATTCAATTTTTCATAAGGTTACTAAAGAACATCTTTACTTACATGTAAGGTACATCATAAGGATCCAGGTAGAGGGAAATATAAACCACATCAAGAATGTCTTTAAGCTTTAACTCCTTGAGCTAGGTCCAAATTATATGACATGTCCACCATATCCTTCACCTAGGGTTGGGAGCATACCCCAGCAAGAAGAGGAAATATAAGACATCAACAAAGGCTGGTATGTGCATACTAAAAAGTAAATTGAGCAATATATGAAATAAGTACATCAAATAAAGTGAAGCTTCCCATAGGAAAGAAAAGTACCACCCAAGTGGGTATCAAGAGAAAAGATCACAATAAGGATGATACTTGCAATAAAACAACATAAAAAGATTGTGCCATTTATACATCCACTACCATGGGGGGGGGGGGGAATAAGCACATATCATTATCAACCTGCATGCATGTGAGATAAGCATAGCCCTAGAACTATATAAAGACAAAGAAGGTCAAGTCTCCCAAACTTGAAACCTAATAGAGAATGATATACTGCCAAATTCCCAAATATATAAAATATGGGCCAAGAATCATACATCTTGCCCGGGTATAGGGTAACTTCTCCATCCCAAAAGAGCATCCTACTCGAGTAGGAAATTACACATCTGCCCATAAACAAAACCATTGTAATTACACTACTCTAGTGCTTCTGAATCAAATAGCATATTAAATGTAGAGGCAAGTAGAAAGTATAGTTAGATTTTAAAAAAGTTTCCATCATACTAATGGACAGAATAAACATCCACCTCACAAATGGGAAAAAGGCATCACATGTCACCAAATAAACACCCACCTCAAAGTGGGCTCATATCACCAAGTAAGTCCAACATGCACCAAGGAAAAAGATAAGAGTCTAAGAGAATATCCATGATCACAAAATCAATAACAAAGCAAAGTAGTTGACATGAACTAAGATTTCCAAAAAAAGACATATATGTAGGCTATTGTCCATAGGACCAACAGAAAGAAGCATACAAGTGATTGTTCAACATAGAATAATAGGGTATGCAAACATACCTCAACTTCAGAGTCTAACAGTCCAAGTCAGTCCTAGATCCAAGTCTAGGTCTCCAAAGCACCTATTAAGCATATAGGTAGATATTATGTCAATCACACATTGATTATTCAAACCCTAAAAATAACCTTTTTCTTAATGTGTAATTAGGTTATCAAAACCAACGCACACTTTCGTATATCTTTTTCTCAGTTCAAACATATTTTATTATATTTTTTGACATGCAAATCATCAGTTATGATGTTTACAAGTATTTATCTGTTTGGATTAATGCATGAAAAACCACATATTATTAACATCAGATTTAGACTACAAGATTAGCACCATTAGATAGCTTAGATTTTTATGATTTCAAAACATATTTTAATTTATTTTTCTGAGCTATCAATTATTTATTAAGGAATTTTGGAAATCTTGACCAATCAAAAAATTCGGAAAAGCCAAATAAGCATAAAGAAGCTCGTCAGAGATATTAGGCCCACTGACCTGGCTCAATAGGCGGCGACCACTTTTCGAAGTCAGCGGCAAACATGGCTCACAACAAGACAAATAAAGTGGGGAAAAGGCATAAGTACCCTTGATGAAAAAATAAGGCGAAACAGAAAATGAAAGGGGTAAACAAGGGGAATCAGGATGGGGGAACTTCCCTTCTCGTCATGGCACAATTGTTGCTCGAAGCAGTAGGAAGCCCTAATCAAAATTGGGGGAAGTTGAAGCCATGGCCAAAATTGAAACCTAATGATAATGAACGATCGGAAACACCACAACGATGACTATGACATATAAATAAGATGAAAAAGTGACCAATACTCGAGGAATTGAGATTTTGTTTAGAATTTATGAAGAAGATGACTAGAATGGGAAACTGTGACCCTTACCTCAAAGACTCAAATTGGGGGTGTAGGTAGCCTCCCCAAGCATCCCTGAACCCAAACTGGACCATAACCGACAACTCAAAGGTTCTAGCACAGACACCACAGATGCCCAGTTCTTGTGGGTTGCCAAAAGGTGTAACTGATCAGAAACTCTAAGCCTAAGACTAGAAGGAGGGTGGGTCATTGCATAGATGGAGTTTGAGGTGATGAGGGAGGCTTGGGGTAACTGACACTTCATGCAGAGAACAAAATAGGGGAACAAACAGAGGTTGTGGTGGTTAGGGTTATATAGGGGGTGGAATTTGTAAGAGAAAGAGGAAGGTGATGGAGGAATTTTCTCAGGTAGAGACACAATGAAAAGAGATGTAGAGGGAGGAGTAGTTGGCACGGTATGTAGCTCCATTCCAACTGGGAATCAGGCGAGAGGGAAATCCTACCATCCATTCGTGGAATCCGCAAACTCACATAAAGTTGTAGCCGTCTGATCGGTCTGAGAAAAGGAAAATCAAGAGGAAAATTTGTGTGACAAGGAAATAAAAGGAAACTATATGAAATCAAAAAATAATAAAGTGACATGTTTACATTATTTCCTTTTTCTCTCTCATCAATTGTGGGCCCAAACATTATCCAAATTACACGAAATTTTGCACATAGGCCAATTAAGGCATGTAGATTTCGAATAAGAGATTAGATTTTCCTTTTGAAGACTTTAGATGCATTAATTACCAAACTTTAGCTTCTCTTTCCTGATGCATTAATGTCATTAGGTTTATCCAAATTAGGTGCAACTTCATCTACAAGTTAACTTTGATGTACTGAATATGAATTTGTCTTTATTTCCATCTTTTGAAGACATATATCACATTTGTTTATTACTTATGCCTTTTAGTCATTTCTCTCTCCTAAGTTTAACTTATTATTTCAAGGTAGTCCAAATTAGATGAAAATTGACATGTAGGCTTATTTTGATGTGTAGATTATGAATTTGAAGTTTGTTTTCACTTTTATGTCTTATTAGTGTGAGATATGCCTTATGGCCCACTAATGGCCTACTATCTTAATCACTCTTTCAATTAGGTTCCATCGGGGTGATTTCACATGCATTAGCTCATTAGGTTTTCACTACAAATCCTTTTAGGTCCAACCCTCAATCTTGTTTAGATAAGCCCAAAAGGTCAAAGTTCTAGGGTAGGGTCCAAGATCTGGTATGTTACAACACTCCACCCCTTAAAAGGATTTCTTTCTCAAAATTTATAGATCCAAACATCAACAACCAACTACCCTCCACCCCTTAAAAAGGTTCAGCCTAACAAGTCAAACTAATCTTTGTTTAGGTATTAGGACTACCCACATATCTCCTGGTTGTGAAAGTTTTAGACTTTTATGTTTCTCTTGCATCCAACTATCAAGTCACCGTCTAGGGTTGAGTTTTAGATACTTGTGTATCTGACCTATCAACCCTATATGAACATCCATAAGTCATAAGGTAGGTCAACTTCACCTTTATATCAATCCTAGTCACAACTCCGAAGTCAGAACTAGGGTTAGATTTTAATCAACTAATTCTAGGATTTCAATATCCATACTTTAGAGAATTCTTCATTGTGACTTAGTTTAAGAAATCTTCGATGAAATCTAGAAATTTTTTTGTACATATAGTAGTATCATTGAAAATATATATTTGGCGATGAAATCTATTCGAGATAAAACAAAATATGGATCCAAGATCAATTGTGGAAACCAAGTCACAATTTATCCATATTAAGACCTCCTTAAACTACTACTTCCTCATGACCTAGTCACATTCTCAAATCAAACCTCATTGTATTCAAAGGTGAACATCTCATTTAGAGGTAACTTAGCAAAGTCAAGGGTTTTATTAGGAAGACAAAATTGAAATAGTGAGATTCTGACTAACTTGACTCTAATACCATGTTGTAAAGAAGTGAAACCACCTCTCTAACAAAACTTTGAAGATTAGAAACTCCTGTCCAAACACACTTCAAAGTTGTGCGTGGAGTGGGTGTAAAATTTTTAAATCTTTATTAATGGTATACAAAACAACCAAAGTATAGCAGCAGAATTTCATAGCTTGTTTTTAAGTAACAAGATCATCCTCATCATTGTAATTGAGAAACTCATTTCCAAAGTCCTTGGATATCCTAGGCCATTTATTTTACAACCCCAAATTTTGGTTTCATATGGTTGGAAATGCAATTTCCCCAATAAATGTATGATTATGGAAATTGTATGAATTATATGTATTGAATGGATTTCCTTTGCAATATTTCCTTGGTGAATGTGATTTTGTGAATCATAATATGTTAATGAGTCCAATATGATTAAAAGAAAGAGATGAAATCAAATAAAGCATTATTAAGAAGGAAATTTGGATAATGATGAAAACATAAGACATATGTGGAAAGATGTATGATTGAATCATCATGAATGAGATTTTGAATCCGCAAGGTCTCTAATGGTAAAAGGAATCTAAATAAAGAGAATAAAAGAGTAGAGAGAGAAAATATGCTTAAAATATGCCTTAACAAGTGATAACTTGTTTATGAAGAAAAGTCACTTTCACTTTCGTATAATGACTCCAAACTTGGCATGCAAGAAGATAAAGCCTTTAATGAGTTTCCTTTAAGATTTGAGATTAAAAGGAGTCTTAGTTTGGGAGATAAGAAATTTTAAAGAAATCCTAAAGTGAGAGGGATACGTAAATGTCACATTATTTTACTGATTAAAATCAACATTTAAATCGATGTATATATAAGAGGAAGAAAAAGAAAACATGGGTCGTACCTCGATTCAAGAAGGGAGGAATTGGGAGACCTTCCTCTCCTAAATTCTCGAGACCCCAGCCATGGCTTGACTTGGAAAGGATGCCATCGACTCTGAGAAGTCCTAGCAATCCCAATCATGGTGGGATTGGGGGAACTTCATGGTATGTGTAGTATTCCCCCATATCGGGGGGAAGCACAGGTGTCCATTCCTGAGCACATCATTGTGTTTGCGAGAAGGAGTCGAATTATTCTGTGCAACCAATTGTAGAAAAGTTCTTGGCCTGTACCCTGTCCAGGCTTTGCTTCTTACCAGAGAAGAGCTCCTTCATCCTGACAACTCAGGCGAGCACTGGGGAAATGGAGGCATGCTCTATGTCCGGGGAAGGGAGACAAAGGTGAGAACAACCTTTCTTTGTGCCTAGGGGTAGCTGATCACGGGGTCAACTATGGAGTTGATTGTGGGATGGCATTGTTCTATGTGGGAGGAGCTTCATGAGGTAGAAGAAAGGTTTTGTGGAAAAGACCATTATGCCCTCACTGAGTGTGTGACCATAGGCCCGAGGCTGTGGGGCAGTAGTGTCCTTTCTTCCGGACTCGGCGGTTTATTCACTTGGAGCGAATTGTTGACATGGTCGAAGCCCATTGGCTGGCTAGGGTCCGGATGGAAAAGAGAAGAGTGGGCCGCAACACTAACATGTAGGCTTCCCATAGTAAGTTATTTTGCATAAATCCTAACTATTTACGGGTAACTCAGATTAAGATGTATTATATATAAAAGTTTATCAAAAAAATTCAAGGAATTCAATAAAACTAGTTTTAGAGCCTGAATTTGATCATAGTTCAAAAAGTGCCTAAAGTTGCTAGCTTTAATGCTTTTATAACTAAGATTAACCCTAATTTGATGTTCTATGAAATTGAGAAGATTAATATGGATGATCTATGAGCATATTAACATGTTGCTAATTAAAAGATGTTTTGAAGTCAAAATAGATATTCCATGTGCTTAATAGATTAATTTAGGGTTTGATATGTTAATGTGCATTAATGGGATTAGAAACCCTGATCTAGGTGTTAATGGTTTCTAATTCACTAGTACAGGGATGGTCTGTAGCGTCAGTTTTTTAAAGCCTGCAGCGTCACTTTTTAACCGACGCCTAGGTGGCCGTCGCTATAGAATTTGCTCTATAACGTCGGATTATTTAACCAAATAAAACCAACCTTACAGTGGAAACACCGACGCAAAAGGTTGTAAAAATTCTGACCTAGGCGAGGAAAAAGGAGCATGTAAGGTCGGTTATTTCATAAAAACCGACCCTGTAAACGTTCTCGGTCGAGAAAATTGTCGACCGAAAAAGTTTTCGGTCGACAATTTTCTCGACCGAGAACATTTACAGGGTCGGTTTTAATGAAATAACCGACCCTAAAGATTGAATAACATTTCAGTGTAACACTCAGTCGACAAAATTGTCGACCTAAAATATTTCAGTCTCGACCGAGAACTGTTTACAGGGACGGTTTTTTTTTAAATAACCGACCCTAAAGATTGAATAAATATTTCAGTGTAATAGTCGGTCGACAAGTTCGTCTCCCGATAGTATTTCGGTCGACAAGTGTGTCGACCGAGTCTTACACTGAAATGTTTTATTCAATCTTTAGGGTCGGTTATTTCAAAAAACCGACCTTATAGAGGACATTTAGACTCGGTTTTTTACAAAAACCGACGTTAGAAGTTATATTTTGGTCGAAAATTTTCTCGACCGAAGAGTGTACACTGAATTCAATCTTTAGGGTCGATTATTTAAAAAATCGACGCTAAATGTGACAGTTTTTTTTTTAAAAAAATTCTGTAGAAATTGATATAGAACAGAAGAACAAGAAGATTCATATAATCTGGGAGAGGGGAGCATTGATGCTCAACCGTCACCATTCAAAACCACACATTCATAACAAAAATGATAATCATATTATAATTTACAAAATGATAGCGTGCAAGTCTAAGATGACATATACAAAAGTAAAAATATGAAAGAGTACGTACTCAAACCACATACATAAATGGAGCTGACATATTTAATCCAATGCTATTTTGACTTCACTTATAAAACACTCTGACCACTCTTCTCGGAATTCATCCAAGTCCACATGTGTGTAAGGCTGAGTTGTAAAGATCTGTAACAGAAAATGCACATGTTAATATTTTATAAAATGACTACAATCACTTGTAAATTTATGATGTTATTCTTTATTACCTGACTTATAGTCTAAATGTCATGTGATGCTTATTTGACAATAGTTTGCATATATTTCATTACATAGTAGCCACAAGCCCAGTCATTATTTTGCATAGGACACTACAAATAACAAATTATACTTAATATTAGTAAACTACTATAAATAGCAATTGAGATAAGAGTATAAGAGTTGACATATTATAGTTGAAAATTAATACATAAAGAGTAAGCAGTTGTCAAAGAAGCTACCTTGACATTTTTTAAAGTCAATGTCTTTAATTTTGTGGGTATTTGTCCTCCATCTTCACGAAAAGCCTATATACCCCTATCAATTAAACGATAGTTGGTAAAATAGAAATTCTATATATAAATATCATGTTGAAGCAATTGATTAAATTTATGCTTACTCCATAGCTGGCAATTTCAGTTTGTGACTCCTTGTTGTTTTACCCATTGGGTCAAGATAATAAAGAGTCATCAATTTTGGGACAATCACCAGTAATTCCCAATGTCTAGCTCTGAGTAAGAATAAAACAAACATTAAAATAAATAGTTTTATTCATTATTAAAATTATATTGAATAATAATACTTATTGGACGTTAAAAGGAATTAGGATAATTTCCTTCCCCTCACTAGCAAAATATTTGAATGCATCAGAGAAGTAGTCATTCACATCATCAATATTTGTCTCCACCTGACTAGTGACCAAAGGAACTAAGAATGCAATATTCTTTATATCAAAGTTGGTGACCTCGGTATATAAATGGTTGTTAAACATTTGTAATTATTTTCATATGTAGAAATAAGCTAAAAATGTGTATTGGAATTTTCTAAATATATCGTTGGAGCGTCCCTACCTAGCGACGCGCTGCACCGGCACCCGGGTGCAGTGATAAATATGCAAGGGGTTTCGACACAACGACGCCCGGTTGTGTTGAAGGATAAACAAGGGTTTCCACATCTTGGACGGGTGTGGGTAAAGAAGCTAGTCCCGCTGCATCATCGCCCGGATGTAGTGAAAAATGTGCAAGGGTTTCCACATCTTGGACGGGTGTGGGTAAAGAAGCTAGTCCCGCCGCATCATTGCCCAGATGCAGTGAAAAATGTGCACGGGCAACATTTTCGACGAAGGCAAGTAAAGAAGCAAGTTCAACAAAAAAGGTTTAGAGTTGGATCTTGGAATATTGGCTCTTTGACAGGGAAATCTTTGGAGATAGTGGATACCATGATGAGAAGAAAAGTCAATATAGCTTGCTTGCAGGAAACCAAGTGGACAGGGGAGCGCTGTAGAGAGATTGGAGACACAGGATACAAAATCTGGTATATAGGTATTGATAAACATAGAAATGGCGTAGGTATTATCATTGATAAGATGTTGAAGGATGACGTCGTCAAGATTACAAGGATGGGTGATAGAATCATAGCTATCAAGGTTGTTCTTGGGGGAAAGATTTTTAACATTATTAGCGCTTATGCCCCCCAAGTTGGCCTTAGCGAGGATGCGAAGAAGGATTTTTGGGATGACATGGATGAATTGATGCAAGGAATACCGATCGAGAAAAAGATTATTATTGGGAGTGATTTAAATGGCCATGTGGGGAGTGGTAATGCTGGATTTGAGAGAGTTCATGGTGGTTTTGGTTATGGCAACAGGAACGGAGAAGGAGAGAGGATATTAGATTTTGCAGTTGCATATGATATGATTTTGGCAAACACCCATTTCAAGAAAAGAGAATCCCATAAGATTACTTTCAAGAGTGGGCACAACTGTAGCCAAATTGATTACCTCCTTACAAGGCGGGTGGATCGTAACATATGCAAGGATTGTAAAGTGATTCCTGGCGAAGAACTCACGACCCAACATAGGTTGGTAGTTTTGGATATTAACATGAAGATCAATAAAGGCAAACATAACGGAAACCAAGATAGCAAGATCAAGTGGTGGAATCTTAAAGGAGAAAAGAAATTGACTTTTCATGATAAACTCATCAAGGAGGTAACTTGGAACTTGGAGTCTGATGTTAACACTATGTGGCATAACATGAGCTCCTACATAACAAAAATTTCCAAAGAGGTTTTGGGGGAGTCTAAAGGTTGTGGACCTCCACAGAAGGAGACTTGGTGGTGGAATGATGAAGTACAAAAGGCTATTAAACTGAAAAGGGAGATCTATAGGAGCTTGCCCAAATCTGGAGATGATGCAACGTTCCAAAGATACAAGCAAGCAAAGAAAGAAGCTAAAAAGGTGGTTAGGGAGGCAAGGTCTAGATACTTTGATGATATGTATAAGAAGCTGGACACTAGAGAAGGGGAAAAAGATATATATAAAATGGCTCGTATAAGAGAAAGGAAAGGAAGAGACTTGAGTCAAGTAAAATGCATAAAGAATGAAGATGGTAGAGTATTGGTGAAGGACGGTGATATCAAAAACCAGTGGAGAAATTACTTCCATAAGCTTTTCAATGGAGATACTGCATATAATGTTAGTGACTCGTGTGACATGAATACGAGAGATATCATTTACACACGACGAGTTTCACCATTTGAGGTCAAGAATGCTTTGAAAAAGATGAAAATGAGAAAGGCATGCGGACCAGACAATATTCCCATTGATGTATGGAAGAGTATGGGGGATGAGGGAGTTACATGGTTAACAAATTTCTTTAACAAGATTATGAAGACCAAGAAGATGCCGGATGAGTGGAGAAATAGTATTATAGTCCCAATCTACAAGAACAAAGGTGACGTTCAGAGTTGTACAAACTATAGAGGTATCAAGCTGATGAGTCACACGATGAAGCTTTGGGAGAGGATTATTGAGCAGAGGTTAAGATCTATAACATAGGTATCAAACAACCAATTTGGTTTCATGCCTGGAAGATCAACAACAGAGGCTATTTTTCTGATAAGGAGGCTTATGGAGAAGTATAGACAAAGCAAAAGAGATCTTCATATGGTGTTTATCGATCTAGAGAAGGCTTATGATCGAGTACCCAGAGAAGTGTTATGGATGGTTTTGAAGAAAAAGGGTGTGCCTATCCAATACATTGACTTGATCAAAGACATGTATGATAACTCTACTGCAAGTGTCAAGACTCCTGGAGGAGAGACACCAACTTTTCCTATTACAGTTGGGGTACACCAAGGATCCACACTCAGCCCATATCTATTCGTTCTGGTTATGGATGAGTTAACAAAGAATGTTCAGGATGATATTCCTTGGTGTATGTTATTTGCTGATGATATTGTTTTGATTGACGAAACAAAAGATGGATTGAATGATAAAGTTGAATGTTGGAGAAAGGCATTGGAATCAAATGGATTGATGATTAGCAGGAGCAAAACTGAGTATATGCATTGCAATTTCAGCCAATCTCGCAGTGTGAATGATGGAGCCAAGTTGGACGGAGTAGATATACCAAAATGTGACAAATTTCGTTACTTAGGCTCTATTATTCAAATAGACGGGGATGTCCAAAATGATGTTTGTCACCGGATCACTACAGGATGGTTGAAATGGAGGAGTGCAACTGGAGTTTTATGCGATCAGAAGATCCCTCTCAGGTTAAAAAGTAAGTTTTATAGAATAGCTATACGACCAGCCATGCTCTATGGGAGTGAATGTTGGGCGGTGAAGAAACAAGGTCTCAACAAGATGAACGTGGCCGAAATGCGTATGCTGAGATGGATGTGTGGGAAGACAAGAAAAGATCGTTTGAGAAATGACTATATCAGGAATAAAGTGGGGGTGGCGAGCATTGAGGACAAGTTGCGTGAGGGCCGACTCAGATGGTACGGACATGTGCAACGCAGACCTACTAGTGCGCCTATACGAAGCAATGCTATTGAGCCAAACACTATAAATAGAAGAAGAGGAAGGCCTAAATTAACATGGGATGAACTTATAAAGAGAGATTTTGAATCTCTACATCTCAATCAGAATATGACCCATGATAGAGCTGAATGGAAACGAAGGATCCATGTAGCCGACCCCAACATAGTTGGGATTGAGGCTTAGATGATGATGATGATGATTGATAGATCCTTACCTTATCCATACTTCTATTATTGAAGTGTTCAGCCAATCATACCGAAACAACTCTATAATATCATTAAGAAAAATAAAATTCTCAAAGTCCCTCCCAACTGCATCTTCTGTTAACTTGACCAACATATGTGATCCTGATCTTTGGTTGGTTAAGTATCGACACAAACATTTAGATTTGCTTCCTAATTTGTCGAATTTAGTTTCGGGAATGAAAGATGGCTTGGGCATAGGAGTACGACTAGCAGAAGTTTTACTTTTTGGTTTACAAACCTGTTAATTAAATTACATACTTATATTACATGAGTTCATATATGCAGTCAAATATGAAAAATATGGTAGAAATAAGGTATACCTTGTGATTGATAACCAAGTGTCTAGGCCAACCCACCATAGCACCCTCAGCTTCTTCAACTGTACTATATTCAGGATTAGGTATGGGTAGTGGTTTGTCCCCCATTCTGTCATACACAAGATGGATGGACACATGGCAAATGTCATCAGTAATTTGTTGGAAATGCAATGTACCACCAAGGTTGTACACCTTGCCCGCTGCCACAACATTATATTCTGGAACATCCACTGCAAGTTTACAGTTCATACCAACCTAGATTGAAATAATATAAGTTATATAAGAAACAGTAGAACAGATACATGTTACAACTATATATATTATCATATATTTATCATACTAATAACACAACATATAGAACAAAATCTTACTGCATATTGTTGTGGTGGGTCATCGGGAGTGCTCCCATGACCTTCTACAACTGGAGCATGGGCTTGTACCTCATCACTTGAGAGACGCGCAGTATGAATAGGTTGAGTAGGCTAATATGAAGACATTATTTCTTTTACTTTCTGCGCTACTAATGCTTCAACATCCTCTTGTGTAAGACCTCCTACACGACCTCTTTTAGATTGCAAAGGGCCAAAATAAGACTTGAATCCTATGCCAGCTCCTAATCCCCTAACACGGCCACGATGCTCCTTCATACCAAGAGCAACTGCTAGTTCATCCATGTAGCCAGTTGGGATGAACTTTCCTTCCTTCCTTTTCTCGTGGAGATCAATCTATTCATAGTTAATAAAAATATTAAATCACAATATCAATTAGATATAAATAAATCTAAGTTTGTGGGAGTTACTCTTTACTTAGTTGGGATAAACCTACCATCTTTTGTGCCACCTCCTTAGTTGCAGGGTTGACAATTTCACCGGCTTGATTCTTTCTAGCATCAATCCATGTCATGTGTCGGGGTGGTCGCCCAACTTGAGTTGTACTAGATTCTTCTCCAGAAGATGATTGCTTCTCTAGTAGTTGGCAGCAGAAGGCATAACCACCGGGCCCCAAGCGATGGTCATGCACATTTTTAGCCCGTCTTTCCTTTTGAGCCTGGTGAATAGCATGATCATTTAAAACGAGGTATTGCAATTTAGACTTGGCAAACATGTATAAAAAGATTCACCTCCTTAATTGTATAAAATTAAATATTCATACAATACATCACAATCTTAATTGCATATCTCATTGAAGAAGAAATATAGTCTTGTGATTGCAAACCTTACATGCTTCGGCAATATAGATCGAATAGCCACATGTAAAATTTGTTTCATTAAGGTGTGACAATCGTGAGATTTGAGACCTATCAGTTTCAGATCCTTCATTGATACCAATCTACAAATATTAGAAGAGTATCCTTGTGGAACCTTAATATTATACAAGCACTCACAGAAAGTCTTTTTCTCTTTCTTTGACAAAGTGTAACAAGCCGGTGGCAAATATGTGTGGCAACCCCTGATCTCCACTGATAATTCTTTTCTAATACCCATTAATTCTAAATCTTTTCTAGATTTGATGCCATCTTTAGTCTTTCCTGGTATGTTCAATAGCGTACCGATGATGCTATCACAAATATTTTTTTCAACATGCATGACGTCAATGCAGTGTCTAATTGCCAAAGATCTCCAATAAGAAAGATCCCAGAATATTAACCTCTTCTTGTATAGATATTTGTCACATGCGAGTGTATGACTACTTGAACTCTTTCCAAATTCATTAACAATATGTTTCACCCTATCATATATAATAGGTTTAGGAGCACTTCATTCCTTAGTTGACCCATTAAAGGTTTTGTGTTTCCTTCGATAAGGATGCACTGATGGGAGAAATCTCTGATGACCAAGATATACGATTTCACCACCTTGTTTCAGTCTGATTGAATCAATATTTTCCTCACAAATAGGACATGCTTTGTATCCTTTTATGCTATATCCAGACAAATTTCCATAAGTTGGAAAGTCATTAATCGTGCAAAATAACATAGCACACAAACTGAAGATCTCTTTACATGAAGCATCATTTGTCATAATACCTTCTTCCCATAGTTTCATTAGGTCATCAATTAGAGGTTGAAGGTAAACATCAATATCATTTCCAGGTTGCTTGGGCCCTGATATCAATGTTGACAACATCACATACTTATTTTTCATACACAACCAAGGAGGAAGATTGTATATAACAATCATAACAGGCCAGTGCTATGTTGGCTGCTTAATGTACCATAGGGATTCATTCCATCTGTACAGAGTCCAAGTCTTAGGTTTCTTGGTTCTTTACCAAATTGAGGGTATAATAAATCAACTTTCTTCCATTGTGGTGAATCAGATGCATGTCGTAGGACGCCATCATCATTGACCTTTAACTCCCCATGCCAAGATAAATTTTGTGCATATTTTGTATTAGCAAATAAGCGTTGAAATCGTGGTATTATTGGTAGATACCACATCACCTTGGCAGGAGAGCCATTTTTAGCCTTAGCTGAATTTGTAGTCTTATACCTTGACGCACCACATTTTGGACAATTTATCAAATTACTATAGTCCTTCTGAAATAACACACAATCATTTGGACACGCATGAATCTTCTTAGCCTCCATTCCCATTGGGCACATTATTTTCTTTGCTTGATATGTTGAAATTGGAAGCTCGTTGCCTTCAGGAAGAATTTCCTTTAACAAAGACAATAGTGAAGTGAAACTCTTATTGCTCCACCGGTTTTGAGCTTTAAGAGTATATAATCGCATCACAACACTCAACCTCGTGAACTTAGTACAACCCTTATATAATGGTTTTTCAACATCATGGACAATGTTTGCAAATAAAGAAGGTGGATCAATGACATTGTCTCGACAACTACACAGCATCTCATCAACCATATCATCCTGAATCTGGTCATCTTGAATCGGTTCATCATTAACATTATCATCATTATCTATATCTTCTATGCCACAACTATTAGTATCGACATTTTCTGATCCATAATTCAATTTCTCTCCATGCCAATAGTTATTCATTATAACCTTGTATGATCCCATTGCATATGACATGATTCTTAATTTCCTCACCAGTATCAACTTTCAAATTGTTACAACAATTTCTACATGGACAATATAGCCTATCTGTAGTTAGTTTCCTATGTTCCTCAGCAAATCTGATAAATTCATCAAGACCTTTGGCATACTCTGGACTGCAACGGTTCTTGATAGACATCCAACTTCGATCCATTTTCTATATCACATTAAAATTAATTATAAAACTAACAGTTTAATATTGATACTATAATAATCTGTAAGTTTTTATTGATAGAAAGTTAATTTTATATACTAAAGTGTACCACCTATCCCATTTTTGAATATTTAATCTCACTAGTAACTGTATAATGTATGTTTAGTTTTGAAGAAAATTTCAACAGCATTTCCCCTAAGTTCTCCAAGTACACCGATGTAAATGGCAAATAACCACTCACATATGTACCCAGAGAACAAATGAAGAAATCTTACTGAAATAATCTACAAAACTAAACATACATTATACAGGTACATCCTAAGTGAGATTAAAATATCCAAAAATAGTCCCAAACTGGGGACTATTCAAAGTTTACTCCTAATGAGTAAATTTTGAACGGGTTTCTAAGTTAATATATAAATGCATTATTTTCATATTTATATATTAAGTTAAACATCATGCATCAACCCTAAAGTGTCAATCTAGGAGTGCACATGTCTAATCTAGTATTAATTTCTAAAATTTATATAACAATTACATATGAAAAAAAATGCATGTTTTTATTATTGGGTTATCAAATCATATAAAATGGAAAATACTTGTACAAATTAGCAAAGTAAGGCCATTTCCAATCAGTCCAAAGATTGAAATCATTATAATATTCAGAACTATTTGTGAACATTACAGAAAATATGATTAAAAGATTTATAGCTCCCACATAAATAAGTTCTAGGTCCATCTCGGTCGACAATTAGTCGACCGAGAGCCCACCTGCGCACAACGTCCAGCTCCACTCCCGGTCGACAATTATCATTATAATATTCAGAACTATTTGTGAACATTACAGCAAATATGATTAAAACATGTATAGCTCCCACATAAATAAGTTCTAGGTCCATCTCGGTCGACAATTAGTCGACCGAGAGCCCACCTGCGCACAGCGTCCAGCTCCACTCCCGGTCGACGAATTGTCGATCGAGAGTGGACCTGGACGCTGCGCGCAGGTGGGATCTCGGTCAACTAATTGTCGACTGAGATGGACCTGGAAGCAGCAATGGCGGCGGGCGGGAATGAAGGTAAGAGGGAACAAAGGAACGAAGGAAGCGGCGAACTTACTTGGAAATGGCAGCGACCTTCATGGAGGAAGAGACGACCTTCATGGAGAGGCGGAGACCTTCGTGGAAGAGTGGAAGGCGGCGACGATGAGCTTCACAGCAACGGCTTCACAGAGAGAAGGGTTCGCGGCAACGACGAGCTTCACGATCCTCTTGGCGGCGTGGAGAGGCGGCAACGGCTTCACGGAGAGAAGGGTTCGCGGCAACGGCGGAATGACACAGGAAAAGGCAAGGGTTCGCGGCACCGCGGGAGAGAGAATAGAACAGAGAAAAGGGTTTCGCGGGAGGAAGAAAGACTAAAATTTCAGCTTTTAGCACGGAGTGAAAAACTGTAGCGTCAGTTAACAACGAAAAACCGACGCTACAGATAAACGGTGCCCGTGTCGGGTTGTTTAATAACAATCAAACGCAAACTCAGTCGACAAATTTGTCGACCGAAAAGACCTCTAGGGTCGGTTATTAGGAAAAACTGACGCTACAAGTGCTAATATGAAGGAAATCTGGCTCCTTTCGGTCGACGATTTGTCGACCGAGAAGGAGCAAGATTTCCTTCGTATAAGCACCTCTAGGGTTGGTTTTTTCTTATAACCGACCCTAGAGGTGCTTATACATGTGTGAAAAACTAAACTGGATATTTTCGATCGACAATATTGTCGATCGAGGCTCCCTATAGGGCTGGTTATAAGAAAAAATGACCCTAGAGGTGCTTCTAAGAAAGAAATCTGGCTCTGTTCGGTCGACAAATTCATCGACCGAATGTATGTCGATCGACAAATTTGTCGACCTAAGATTCCTGAAATAAACCGGATCAAAAATTCATGTCGGTCGACAATAATTGTCGACCGGGGAGCATTTTAGGGTCGTTTATAAAGGAAAAACCGACCATATAGGTGCTTATACGCGTGAAATCTGACTCTATCTCGGTCGACAAATTTGTCGACCGAGGGAGCTCTAAAGTGCTTACACAACCCTAATAATGATGTTATGTGAAACCTTAATATATGGTGATGTCGTATGAAACCCTAATATGGGATAATGTTATGTGAAACCCTAATATGGAATGATATTATGTGAAACCCTAATATGGAAATGTTATGTGAAACCCTAATATAGGGTGATGTTGTGTAAAAACCCTAATACGGAATAATGTTATGTGAAATTTCAATATGGGATGATGATATGTGAAACCCAAATTGATAAAGATGGGAAACTCTAACCCTAATGAGGGAATAGAGATGTTATTTTTGTATTGCATGATGTTGATATGAAATTGATATGGTTGATATGAAATTGAGATGCTTGTGTAACAAATATCCTAAATACCTTGGTCAGATGACCTGAAGGTAATAGTTACCTGATAAGTGATAACCATGTTTAGTGATGAACTAAGGGTTTGAACACCCAGAATTAGCAAATGTGATGATGGTGGTATTGAGGGATGTGAATTCCCAACAATGAGATAAAAGATTGAGATCCCAATGCTTTACAATGTTTTGAAAAGTACTAAACTCTATCCAAAATTTCTGTCGGTCGACAATATTGTCGACCGAGATCCCCTTTAGGGTCGGTTATAAGATAAAACCGACCCTAGAGGTTCTTATACACGTGAAATCAGGCTCCTATTCGGTCGACTATTTGTCGACTGAGAAGAGCTCTAGGATCGGTTATAAGGAAAAAAACCGACCTTAAAGTCATCCTCTGCTGACAATATTGTCGAACGAATGTGTCTCAGTCGATAATATTTTCGACCGAGATTAACCATGTTTCAATGTTTTAAATTAAGTACCAAGTGTGTGTGTATGAGATTAACCAAGTGATGCTTTGTCAAATTTAGCCATAATTTATTTTTCAATCATTTGAAATAACAATATTCTTATATAACATGTATATGTCCAAATGAAGCCATGGAAAACACTTTTATTCATAACAATTTAATGCCCATACACTTTATAAGATGAAACATGACATACTTGCTTTATAAAAAGATGTACATTACATCATTACAAAGATATCTCATAATCTCACTGAAAAGACCGAAGGATTACATCAATGTCTGGGTCTTTTCCAAGAAAGGTCTCAGCTCCATAATATTTGACCAGTGTCTGCCACTCCAAGGCACCTGTCATGGTTAAGGCATAAGCCTCCAAGAAGGTGGGAACACGATCAAAGCGAAAGTGGGCAGCAATGTCTTGAAGTTGAATTGGGGAAAACTGAGTATGTGTGAGATCAAGAGATGGTGGAGGTGGAATTTGATAGTAGTTGTAGGAAGGATTGTATGGATTTATCATGCCAAGATTAAGGGAATAGGGATATCCATCAGGTTGGTAAGGAGAGAGAGTTTGCATCCTTTGGTTTAAATAAGTCATGGCATGGTGATTATAATCCAATTGCCTACTTAGGTGATATTGGGAGCCAGCAATGTATGTCAAGGTATTTGTAATAGGATCATGGGGTAGGTTGGTAGGAGGAGGTGGTGGAGGTATGTCTTGGGTGGAAGTCTCCCCATCAGTCCTAGCCCTTTTGTGGCCAAAGTCGATTCCCATCTTTTCCACCGTATTTTTACTTTTTTTTTTGGGTTTTCTATCCCATGTGTAACCTAAGTCGTCCTCAATATTCTTCTTTAAAAAATGTTGAGTGATTTGGCATACAAAGTCAGCATAAGGTGGATTTCCAGAAAACTCAAACATATTCTTAAGGATGATACGAATAAAGTTTATGGGAATACCTTTGAGAATGGCATAGATAAGGTACATACGAAAGGTGGGTACTTCATATTTGTTTGCTCTAGGATGGATATTAGTGGCAACAATGAGATTTATGATCCTAGCTTCAGGTTTAAATTTATGGCATAATAGGTACCCCTATCTTCATGACAAGTCGTATTTGATTGAAAGATGGCTCTTTTGACATCACTAAGGCTAATTGTAGTGTCATCTTGGGAGAGTTTGTTGAGTGGATTTCCTCTGGTGAGATCAATAAAATCTTTATATTCTTCTATGCCTATGTCAAGTATATCAATAGTACCCTCCTTAGTAAAATGGAATCCATACCCACCAACCATAGAGGAGAAGGAATCATGTTCAGGATGTTCGGCTAAATTGGCATAGAATTCATTAACTACTTTGGAGGAGTAGGAATGGAAGGAGGGATTTAGAAAATCAGTCAAATGTTGCACCTCAAAAAGTTCCTCCAAATCGACAATGTTGTGGAAGTCCATGACGTCGACTGGTTGTCGTGGAAGAGGAGTTCTTGAGGAGAGCCTGAGGTAGCGATCGCATGCAGCTGTGTCAATGAAAGGGACGTCGTTGATGAACGGCAGCGTTGAAGAGACCGTCCTTCCTTTCCTACCTGCAACTTGCTTCTTTCCACGCGTAGATGATGAAGCCATTCGTTGCTTTGAAATGGAGAAATAGCAAGCAAGAATTGGATGTAGAGAAGCTGAAGATTTTCACAAGAATACACTAGAGAGGAGCTAGAGAAGCGAGAATGTGAAGGTGTGAAGAAACAGATTGTTTTGGGTGCTATTTATAGCAAAATAGAGCCAATTTCGGTCGACAAATTGTCGACCGACGCCCGCAACAATCATTTTCTAGACCCTTCTCCTGGTCGGCCAACGGTCGTATTTATAGTCGTTACGGCGGTTGATTTTCTAGCCGTTACGACGATTGATTTTTTTAGCCGTTACGACAGTTGATTTTCTAGCCGTTACGACGGTTGATTTTCTAGTCGTTGTCCTCGGTCGAACAATTCACCGACCGATGTGGTTCGGTCGACAATTCGTCGGTTGAGAAAGAGCCAGATTTCCTTCGCTTAAATACCTCTAGGGTCGGTTTTAAGGAAAAACCGACCCTAGAGGTACTTATTCATGTGTGAAATACTAAACTGGATCCTAAGTTTATCTCGATCGACAATATTGTCGACCGAATAGACTTCTAAGGTTAGTTATAAAGAAAATACCGACCCTAAAAGTTGCTTATACACTTGAAATCTGACTCCTTATCGGTCGACGAATTTGTCGACCGAGGTGATCGGTCAAAATATTGGTCGACCGAGAAAGGCTCTAAGGTCGGTTATAAGTGCAAATCCGACGCTAGAGGTGCTTATACACGCGTGAACTATCTGGATCCAGAATAGATATCGGTCGATGAATTTGTCGATCGAGAAAGAGCCAGAATTCCTTCGCATAAGTACCTTTAGGGTCGGTTTTAAGGAAAAAACCGACCCTAGAGGTATTTATTCATGTGTGAAATACTAAACTGGATCCTAAATTTATCTCGGTCGACAATATTGTCGACCGAATAGACTTCTAAGGTCGGTTATAAAGAAAATACCGACCCTAAAAGTTGCTTATACACTTGAAATCTGACTCCTTATCGGTCGACGAATTTGTCGACCAAGGTGATCGGTCGAAGTATTGGTCGACCGAGGAAGGCTCTAAGGTCGGTCATAAGTGCAAATCCGACGCTAGAGGTGCTTATACATGTGTGAACTATCTGGATTCCAAAATAGATATCGGTCGACGAATTTGTCGACCGAGGAGGCCTTTAAGGTCGGTTTTAAAGGAAAAACTGACCTTAGAGGTGCTGAACCAAGGAGGACTGTAGGTTCGGTTATAAGGAAAAAACTGACCCTAAAGGTGCTTGTATACGTGAAATCTAGCTCTTATTTAGTCGACGAATTTGTCGATCGAGGAGCCCTTTAGGGTCGGTTATAAGGTAAAACTGACGCTATAGATCGAGGCGCAAAACCAAAATCAAGAAAATTTTTGCCGCGGGAAACTTGTATTTGACTTTCTAATCCGATTGTCTATAAGGTCGCTTATTTTAGAAAAACCAGCCCTATAGAGATGCACTACAAGGTCGGTTATTTTAAGAAAAGCGACTCAAAAGGACTTAAGTGGTGCCCGCATTTTTATGGACATATAAGGTCGGTTATTTGGAAAACCGACCCTATAGAGATACACTACAAGGTCGGTTATTTTAAGAAAAGTGACCCAAGAGGTCTTAAGTGGTGCCCGTGTTTTTTATAGACATATAAGGTCGGTTATTTGGAAATCGACCCTATAGAGTTACACTACAAGGTCAGTTTATTTAAGAAAATCGACCTAAGAGGTCTTAAGTGGTGCCCGTGTTTTTTTTAGACATATAAAATCGGTTATTTGGAAAAACCGACCCAAGCTCAGGATGGAGAAGGTAGCCTTAATGTCCCTTGCAAGGACTCCTAAGAGAGGGTATCCCATAGTATGAGTAAAAGTGGTTGGGGAGTCATACTGAAAACATAATCTTGCATTATTAACAACAATTTGATGTGATTAAGTTGTTATAACATATGTGCAATATTTTAATTGTCACCACATATTGGTATATTCCTTTATACTGACTGACGTTTTGTTTGACGACATTTTAGGAATATCTAAAATTGGACAAACAGTAAAGTGGAACTTGTGAAGATTAAAGTTAATTCATAAAGGAAGATTTAGTTAGATAGAACTCTACTATTGGTAGAAGTTCTAGATTCCTATTTTTGAAAAGTATGTGATAAGTAAAATTTTATTCCAATTTTCAGTTATTCTTTGGTAGAATTTATAAATTATTTTTTATTAATTGCAAAACCATTGATCCTATTTTTAGGATAACGCCTCTGACTTCTTGGTCTTCCTTAATTGGGCATTATCGGGAAGCGGGGTCATTAAAATTGTTATCAGAGTGATGGTTTTCCATTTAATATCTAATAATTATTAAATTTTACAAACTCTTTAGGGCCCAAGCGAGTTATTAGAGGATTTTCCAAAGATGGAGGTGTCTAGGAAAGGATCACGATCTGGGGGCTGGCAAGATTTTCCTCCGCCCCTCTAGTTGGTCTACGAGGATTGCCAGATATTGTGTGACTTCTTGGATGAAATCAGAGGTTTTGACTCGACGTAAGATACCTCTAGGACTCTCTCATCTGTCTTCTTCCCTTCTCAACCCTGATTCAAGTATACCTCTAAGTTCTTAGGGTTTCTCTCTCCCCACACCCCTCCTATGTTTGGGATAAGATTAATAGGGATTAATGAATCCTCCACCAATTAATGAAAAGCATGTAAACAAGATATCATGGACATAAGTTTTAATAGTTTAATCGCAAACTAAAGATTAGTTACATGCTTAGGTTGCATGGTGTGTGTTGTCGTGCCCTCAGAAGAGATTTGAGGTTAGACCTTCTTATAGGAGGATGAGAAGAGAGATAGCCTTTGAGGAGGAAGCCTCCAAGAAGAGGAAG
Organism: Alisma plantago-aquatica; assembly: GCA_963693085.1. Lineage (NCBI taxonomy): Eukaryota > Viridiplantae > Streptophyta > Magnoliopsida > Alismatales > Alismataceae > Alisma > Alisma plantago-aquatica. Next base: position 569,058,066 of record OY856411.1, read on the forward strand.
AGACATGATGCATCCTTTGAGGATGATGCTAACCCAAACCCTAAGTGGTAGTTAGAGAAAGAGATGACAAGATGAGTTGGATATGTTAGTCTTCTATACCTTCAAGTATGTGGGTTAGACATACATGCTTTATGCAAAGGTTGAGTACCCATGAGAAGCATGAGCTATGTGTGATTGTTTGAACTAGTGCCTTTTGGTAACCTGACCTTGGGTGGTCATGCCTGTTGAGGGTGAGGGATAGCTCCCTCATTGAGGAGGTTAGTGGTGACCATATTGGAACCCTAATAAAAATATATATGAGTAGGAAAGAGGCACGTACCTAGATGGAAGAAAACGACACAAGGCTGACGAGGAGTTTTCGACCTAGTCCAGAAGGGTTATGCCTGATTTTCATGAGATGAGCATGCAGAACTTTGGATGATCTTTGTCAAACATAGGTCTTGATAGTATGTTTCACCCAAGTAGGGATAAATGTGTATCCTTAAGAGCTTGACCCACCTTCTGGGTGAGAACCTCCAATGGTAGGACCAGGTGTAGGGTTATCTCTAGAGAGAGGGCAAGACCCAATGAAGAAGGTTGGAGAACTTGACTCTGAGACATGAGGAATCATGAGAAGTTGGGTATGATATGACATGGTTTAGATGACCCTGAGTAGATAGATGTGGTTTCCTCATGCATGATCCTTAGAGGCTTGTTGTACTTTGATTGCCTATAGAGAAACCAAACACTACAATGAGAAAGAGGCTTCTTGAACCGATGTATAGATGTTATTGGTTCTTACCTTTTGGGTGTAGAAAGGAGAGTTCCTTAGACCCTGAAGAGGTAAGGTAACAAGTTGTGAGGTATTGCACCCAGTTGGTTGTCCTTGTGTGTGGGACTCTAGGGTGTTGTTCACGTGGAAGAATGGTAGGAAGTATATACTATGGCCTGTACATGTTTGGTTCATGGTTGAACAGTTGAGCATGCAGTTAGACAGCTGATGCATAGGAAGTGAAGATGGGGTTCCTAGACCTGAGAGGGGAAGTAGTGGTACCTGGGACACATGATGCTCACAAGGATGTATGAGTTCATGGAAATCAAACATGGAACCCCCATGTTTTAGAGCAATGGAAATCCCACTGGAAATGAGATATATGTTTGAGGAACCACTCACATAGGTAGGTGACATACACATGTATGATAGTGGTCCAACTTCGAGAAATAAGGGTCAAGTATCACATACCAAGGAGCTTAGAGTGGTTTAGTAGAATCCCTTCTTGCTAGCTACGAGCAAAAGTAGCATGATAGGGCTAAGCATTTACGTGACGATGTAAACCTTGGAGGTAAGAACATTTGATGACCTTTGTTACTATCAAGAGATAGTTTTCTCCCATCCTGGGAAGGAACCCTTCATGTAGGGTGAGTACCAGATTTTTTTTAGGTTTGAGGTAACTTAAAGAGGTCTCTTATAGGAACTTGATGAGTTAAGTGGGGAGCACATAGTATGAGCATGAATCTATAGACCCATGTGTGACCATCTCTAAGGGGAATGAGGATATGTTTCCATGTAGGCAACCTGTATGGGGCCAGATTGAGATAGGTAGGTCACCATGATTCTCGTGAAAGGAATATAAGTTTTACCATGAGTGCCCAGAGAGATGATGGAGATTCGGGTGAGGATTCAGGTTTGATATGTGCTATGATGGAATCCTAAGTCAATACTAAGGTTCTAAAGGGATAAGATTGATGGATGTAGGAGTTGTCTATTTTGTGGATGCACAAGACCATAGGGTCAGGAGGTAACAGCTACCTTTTCCCGAGGACCATGGGTTATGAGGTTGGCAACCTTCATGAGTTCATGGGGCCTAAGGGATAAATGTGAGAGGCACTCCCTAGATGCATAAGGGTTAGATCACCTCAAAAGTACTGGCACCCTAGAGACCTTGAGGTAATGACTAAGTATTGTACATACGAGAGATGTTAAGACCCATACGTGATGAGAAAAGTCTTCTCATAGGTATAGACACAGAAGGGAGATGTTCATGGTATGGAGTCATGAGAAGTAAGTTTCAACTAAGATCAAAAGTGTAATGACGATGTGTGATGCACCATCTATACTCCTGGAATGGGGTGAAATCTGTATTTGGATTGTAGCCAAATGCTTATTTCATCTTATTATGGTGTGACAGACAGAACAAAATGCATGCCATATACTAAGGATAAAGGTGATATGAGTTGAAACCCTTCTACGATGTTTGAGGATGGATGATGTACCACTCCTTTTCAAAGTATGTGGGATGGATGGTTTGGAAACATGAAGAGAACAAAGGTAATATGAAGACGTACCTCTCTGGAAGTAGTTTGCAATCTATGAGTTACAAGTTTGGGTTTGATAACTGAGAATATGAGATTGAAGTTTTCTTGACTCAGTTAGATCTAATATCGAGATGAGGATGTTGAATATGAAGGTTTATGGCATCACCATTATCTAGCACATAAGGAAATTAATGTGGTAACAGATACTCTTAGTCGAGGCACATCTCAAGTATACAGTTATCTTGTTTAGCCAGTAGAGATACTAGAAGAGGTTGTTAGTCGAACCCTAAGTTTGTTAGAGGATGAGACCTATATGGCTAACATCCAGATACAACCAAACATGTCAGTCAAATTGGTGGATACTCAGTTAGCCAGCCCAGAGCTTGATGAGATAGGAGGATGGTTGTAAGAACCTCATATACACCTCTCAGGAAAAGGAAGGTCGTGAAACCCACAACTAGAGTGTTTTAGGGTTTTTGAGGAGTAAACCTTGAGGAATCATGACATGAGGGAGCTCATGATTTTTAGTACACCATACACCGTGGTACTACTAAGATAGTTAAAGTTTGCAGTAGCACTTTGAAGACATGAGATGAAGAAGTATATAGAGTTGCATGTGGCTTGTCATCATGCATGCCAAAAGGTGAATGCAGAACACCAGTAACCTAGTGAGTTGCTACAGATAATGAGCAGTCTCCTAGAGGGAATGGGGGTAGATCACCATGGATGTTGTGGTGAGTCTCCCTTGGACCAAGAGAGGTTAGGATGCAATATGGGTTACGGTAGATTGCCTTACCAAGTTGACCTAATCCCTTGCTTGAGAGAGAGAGCATTGTCAGTGTGACAGATCTGATTGAACTACGTATATATAGATGAGAGAGAGATAGTTCAACTATACAGTGATCTGAGTTCAATATCTTGAGCATGACCACAAGTTTGCTTCCATGTGGTGGAAGTAGGTACATGAAGAACTCGATTCTAGATTTAAGTTTAGTATAGCTTATCACCCCCTAACTAACGGGCAGTCAAGATAATATGATCCAGACTTTAGAGGGTCTGATGAGAGCATGTGTGCTCATTTAGGGTGATACATGGGAGCAGTTCCTGCCCCTAGAAGAGTTTGCTCATGATGATAGCCACCATAGACAGTATCAAGATGTAAGAAGATCTATAAGGGAGGCAGTGTCGGTCACCAATTCATTAAGATGATGTCAGTAAGAGGACCTTAGGAAGTTCAGAGAGACCACAATGTATGCATATGAAGTTGCTTTGATCTAGCAATGGATGAGAAAGCCCAGGATCGACAGGATTCGTGAGTTGATGCAAAGCAGACTGACATGTAGTTCACTGTGGGTGAATATGTGTTACAAAAAACTCGACCCCTCTAATCTATAGCTGAAAAACATGAGTCCCTAATACATGGGTCCATTTGAGATTTAATGGTGGAGTTGCTTATGTTTAGCCTTACCCCCCTCAAGATAATATGATGTATGATGTGTTCCATATGTCTGATCTAGAGCACTATGTGATGTACTCGAGCCATGTGTTGAGAAATGAACCTATTAAGCTTCAAGGGAGGTTGTTGTATCATGAGTCACCTGTGAGAATTCTAGACACCAAGGTGAAAGAACTCACATGTAAGAATATAAAATGATAAAGGTCCTTTGGAAGCACTATGGAGAGGATGAAGCCACATGGGAGCCAATGATGGACATAGGAAAGTCTTATCCTATATTGTTTGTATGTTTGGTGGAATTATGAGAGAAAAATTCCTATAAGAGGGGAAGGATGTTACAACCCCAAATTTTGGATTCATATGGTTGGAAATGCAATTTCCCCAATAAATGTATGATTGTGGAAGTTGTATGAATTATATGTATTGAATGGATTTACTTTGCAATATTTCCTTGGTGAATGTGATTTTGTGGATCGTAATATGTTAATGAGTCCAATATGATTAAAGGAAAAAGTTGAAATCAAATAAAGTATTATTAATACGGAAATTTGAGACAGCGATGAAAACATAAGAAATATGTGGAAAGATGTATGATTGAATCATCATGGATGAGATTTCAAATCCACAAGGTTTCTAATGGTAAAAGGAATCTAAATAAAGAGAATAAAACTATGCATAAAATATGCCTTAACAAATGATAACTTGCTTATGAAGAAAAGTCACTTTCACTTTCGTATAATGACTCCAAACTTGGCATCCAAGAAGATAAAGCCTTTAATGAGTTCCTTTCAAGATTTGATATTAAAATGAGTATTAGTTTAGGAGATATGAAATTTTACAAAAATCCTAAAGTGAGAGGGATATATATATATGTCACATTATTTTCATGATTAAAATCAACATTTAAATCTATGTATATATAAGAGGGAAAAAAACATGGGCAACAATTCAAGAACAGAGGAACTAAGAGACCTTCCTCTCCCAATTTCTCGAGGCCCCAAGCATGGATGGACTTGGAAAGGATACCGTCGACTCTAAGAAGTCCTAGCAAGCCCAATCATGGTGGGGTTGGGGGAACTTCATGGACTGTGTAGGACTCCCCTATATCTGGGGGGAAGCCCAGGTGACCATCCCCTATAAATAGGGGGCCACAAATTGTGTGCATTATCCCTTAGCACATCATCATGTTTGTGAGAAGGAGCCAAATTGTTCTGCGCAACCAATTGTAGAAAAATCCTCAACATGTACCATGACCAGGTTGTACTTCTTATCAGAGAAAAGCTCCTTTGTCCCGACAACTCAGGCAAGCACCGAGGCAATGGAGGCATGCTCCTAGCCCGGGGAAGGGAGACGAAGGTGAGAACAACCTTGCTTTGCACCCAGGGGTATCTGATCACGGGCTCAACCATGGGGTTGACTATAGGTTAGCATTGTTCTACGTGGGAGGAGTGTCATGAGGTTGAAGAAAGGTTTTTCAGAAAAGACCATTATTCCCTCACCAAGCGCATGACCTTAGGCCCGAGGGTGCGGGGAAGTAGTGTCCTTTCTTCCTGACTCGACACTTTATTCACTTGTTGGCCAAAAGTAAGTTACTTTGCATAAATCCTAACTATTTATGGGTAACTCGGATTAAGAAGTATTATATATGAAAGTTGATCAAAAAATGCAAGGAATTCAATAAAAATAGTTTTAGATCATGAATCTAATCATAGTTCGAAAAGTGTCTTAAGTTTCTAGCTTTAATACTTTTATAACTAAGATTAACCCTAATTCGATGTTCTGTGAAATTGAGAACATTAATATGGATGATCTATGAGCATTTGATGTCTAAATAGATAATCCATGTGCTTAATAGATTAATTTAGGGTTTGATATGTTAATATGCATTGATAGGCTTAGAAACCCTAATCTAGGTGTTAATGATTTCTAATGAGATATATTTTGAGATCCTTTGTATAAAATGATATTATGTTAATCCTAAGTCAAATTGATGGAAAACAAGGCTTTAATATGGATAAGTGGATAATAATGGTTCTGAACCTAGAGTTGTTGCTTTAGGGTTTTGTGGACATAAAAGGGAAAAGTTGTAAATAGATCTAAAGGAAACCTAATGAAACCCTAATATGGATTAGAAACCCTAGAAAGTGATTCCAAGTCAATAAAGTAAGTTCTTGATGAGTATGTAGTAAATATGTTGTACATGCTTTTCATGGTTCTATGCTTTAGAGTGATTGGCTTGCTTGCTTGCTTGATTTACCTAATTGATTGGACTGCTCTTATTTGTTGTGAAATCTTCTAATCAGGTATGTGGTTATTTATGAGTACACGCTTTAATTTTCCAGCGTTTTCTGATGTTTTACTTATTGCATGGAAATAAATTGTTTGGATGCTTTTATTTCTACAATCTTAAAAGTGAATATGATTATCACGATTTATTTATATATATATATATATATATATGACTTTCCCAAACCGACATGCCATCTCTAGATGTATGATGAGAGACCAAGCCCTGGAGGGAAGGTTAGAGGTGGTCAAGCCCCAGAGGGAAGACCACTGGGTACCTAAAAAGGTGACCCCAGGTACCAAGATCAGGATGGAGAAGGTAGCCTTAAAGTCCCTTGTAAGGACTAAACCCTAAGAGAGGGTATCCCAGAGTATGAGTAAAAGCAGTTGGGGAGTCATATTGAAAATGTAATCTTGCATTGTTAATAACCATTTGATGTAAATGAATCGACGACCGCTCTCTCTCTAGGTTTTGCTCCGACCGCTCTCTAGTTTCTCTGGCCACGTTCGCTGGGGGAGGGAGTGCCTCCTCGGTGCTTCCCTCCCCCTGGCTCTTCATCGGCCATGTTCCTAGTTTGTAGGATGTAGTAGTTACTGGAGAAAGGGCTTCGATCGGTGATAGCGTGGCGTTGTGATGCGTTGGTGGGATGTGCATAGCCGAGGGGCGTCACCTCAGATGTTCGGCATGTGAGGGGATGTGCAATGTCGTGAGAAGCAGCCTGGGCTAGAGGAGATGCAGTTCGACCTGGTCGATTCCTACCCATTCAAGCGAGACGGTTGGAAAGAGCTCTTCCCAACCAGGGCTTCTTCGGTGCTGTTCTATCCTGCAGGTGATGGGCGACCCTCACAAGCACCCTCCCCTCCTCGTCTGTGTGAATCTGGGTCTCCTGGGTGATGATGTCTTCTTGTCCATGCCCTGACTGGGCGGCCATCCTTTCAACCATCATCGACAAGGTGGGGTGGTCCGTCTTTAGGTTGCGTCTGTCTCCCAGGCGACGTGCCTCCCTCAACTTTGGCTTCCTCGGCAGCTATGACAGTTGGTGGGTGATTGCCCCTGTTCGCCTGACATGGTTCCTTGATCCCGTTCTCCGACGGTGATCTTAGGTTCTACGGCCTTGGAGCCGAGTCGGATCTGAGTCGGCGGTAGGTATCCTTGTAGGGTTGGAAGTGTTGTCCCTTCCTTCTGCTGGATCGATTCTGAGGCTACTCGGCACCATCATCCCATTCGGTGGGTGTTGGTCAGTGTCTCAGCTCCGTTTCCAGGTGGTTTTCTCCATGACCTCGACACAGCAGATGACGCCTTTGAGATGCTCGATGGAATGTCCCACTGCAAATAGGGGTTTCAAACCCTTGTGTGGGTGTCTCTTGGCCTCTTACAGGCTTCCCAGTTTCTGACGAGGAGCTTTGCTGCTCATGCCTCATGGTGCCAGACCTCTTGATGGATTTCAAGGTGATTGGTAGGCCATTATAGTAGAAGCCTAAAGCAAAGGGAGGAGAGGTGGGACACTCTTCCTAGCTGGTTGCTACATTCCTGAGCTTCCTCTGCAGTTTAGATCCAGGAGTATTGGGATGAAGGAAGGTGTGCCACTTAGATCTCAGTCACATTTTGTGGGTGTTCGTTAATGCAGTGAAGGGGGTTTGAAAAGATATCCTTCTAAATTCTCCTTCTCTTGTTCAAAGTTGGAGTGGCTTGTTTCAGTTATGCTTTGCTGCAAGTTTCTTAGGTGTTCCCTTGATGGGATTGTTATCATTTCTAGAGTGTGAATCCCAACTTGGACATTTGCAGGGTGTTCTAGTCTTATGCTCCTGTCACTGCTTGAGGCTCGATGTTGGTGGAGTACGCGTCTTCATACTTTGTGGGTGTGCTCAGTGTTATTGAGGATAGGATTTCTCTGTAATCATGTCTTTTGGTGTGTGGAGTATGGGTATAGTCCTCCCTATTCAATGTCCTCGGGCGATGATTATTTTTTGTAACTTTGATACACGTCTGTTTGGTGTATCAAGGCTTAGTTTTTCCTTTTGGGGTACCAATGTACCTAAAGTTTTTGGTTATAGTAACACGCATTTTAGACCGACCAAAAAAAACCATTTGATGTGATTAAGTTGTTAGAACATATGTTTAATATTTTGATTGTCACTACATACTAGTATATTCATTTATACTAACTGACATTTTGTTTGTCAACATTTTAGGAATATCTAAAATTGGACAAACAATAAAGTGGAACTTGTGAAGATCATAGTTAATTCATAAAGGAGGATTTAGTTAGATAGAACTCTACTATGGGTAGAAGTTCTAGATTCCTATTTTTGAAAGGTATGTGATAAGTATAATTTTTTTCCAGTTTTTAGTTAGTCTTTGGTAGAATTTATTAATTAGTTTTGATTAATTTCAAATCGTTAATCCTATTTTTGGGATGATGTCTCTGACTTCTTGGTCTTCCTTAATTGGGGGTCACCGGGAAGCGGAGTCGTTACAATTAACTTCTCCTTGGTTCAACCATTTCTTAAGAATCATCATATTCAGAAATAGATTGTTGTGAGTCGCCCCCCACATCTGTCATCCTTTTCATGTACTCGGGAATAGATGTTGTGGTGAATGAATCCTCTTGAGATACTTTATTAAGCACACCAAATTTCATAGGAAACACATCCTTAAGGAATGTAGCATCATACAATTACACAATTGTATTGACCTCAATGCATGAGATATTAGATTTACAATAAAAAAATTCTATAGGTATAACTTGTCTATGCATACCCCAAGAATATGGCATCAACCATTTTCGATTATAATTTCTTCCTTTTGTGTTTAGGAACAAGTACCTTAGCAAGTCACCCCCACACTCAAAAATATTTGAGACTCAATTTTTTTCCACTCCATAACTCAAACGGACTACTTTCTACATGTTTATGGGGAACTCTATTCAGAATATGGCCAGCCGTATTCAAAGCTCCCCCCACCCCACATGAAGTTGGGTAGACCTGAGGTTTGGAGTAAAGACTTTACAATATCTATAAGGGTTCAGTTTTTACATTCAGTTGTGTCATTAGATTGTGGTGAATATGGAGTAGTAACCTCATGAACTATACCATGTAATTGGCAAAATTCCAAAAATAAATTTGTGGTATATTCTCCCCCCCATCAGACCTTAATCGCTTAATTATTTTGCTAGTTTGAGTTTCCGCTTCTTTCTTATAAATTTTAAATTTATCCATTGCTCCATCTTTACTTCTTAGCAAATAGACATAACAGTATCTACTACCATCATCAATAAAAGTTATAAAAATAACTCTTTTGATTCCTTATAGCTGTCTCATTAAATTCACAGATATCAGTATGCACTAAATTTAATATTTTTGAAGTCATGTTCATAGAGTGAAAATGTTTCCTAGGTAATTTATCTTACACACATATTTCACATTTATTATTGTTAATGTTAGATTTAGGAATAAATTCAGATTCATCATATGTTTCATTGAGCCAACATTCACATGTCCCAAATGTGTATGCCAAACATTAAATAATACAAGATTCATACATAAAGAACTATTATCATTCAAATTTAAAATGAAATTTGAACATGCTCAACAAGAATCTTAAACAAGTTCTCCATGTCATATAGATATTCCTTGCCAAAAAATAAAGAATCACGAAGGCAAGTAATAATAGCCTTATTGCACTTGCAATCTATTCTAAAACCATCTCTAACTAAAATTGTGTCACTAAGAATGTTGTGTCATATTGATGGAATATGTCTGACTCTATGAAGCGTCAGAACCTTTTCTGAAGGAAATTTCAAGTCCACCCATCCTTTGCCTTTGACTTCTACAGTGTTGGAATCACCCAAAGTTATTGATCGACCTTTAGAGGCATGGTAAGACACAAACAGAGACTTATCACTACACAAATGTGCATTAGTCTCAGTGTCTATTATTCAATATAGTGGTTCAAAAATAGAAAGAACTTCAGGTTTTATAGATACATACCCATCATTGAGGTTCAAATATGTAATCATCATGTTGGCCATAGCCTCCTCAGTTGTAGATGTGACAGCTTTCTTTACCTTCTTTGAAGGACAATCCTTGTAACAGTGGCCAACATGTCCACAAGTCCAACAAGGTTTGTTCTTTCGTTTCTTCTGGATCTTGTCCTTAGGTTTAAATGAATTCTTAGATTTCTTATCCTTATTCTTAGCAGTAGTTAAATTGACACTCAGATTAAACTCAGTGGGTACTTTGACAGTCTTCTCTTTCAGATACTCTTCCTAGATTGATGTCCATCATGAGATCATTCATTGACATGTCTCTTTAACGATGCTTAAGAGTCATGCCAAACTACTCCCAAGATTTTGGGAATTTCTCAATGATTAACATAACAACAAACTTTTCAAAAAGTGTCATGCCCGCATCAGTGAGCTCTTGCACCAAGAGTTGAAAATTATGTATTTGATCAGAAGCAAAGTTACTTTCAGACATATGAAATTTTAAAAATTCCAAGACACAAATTTGTTCAGTTTCTAGATGTGTATTTCTTTTCTAACGCCCCCACATACCCTTAAATGTAGTAACATGCGGCTTTGAGTATGAGTCATACAGTTTTTTGTTTAATACAAACATAATCAACCCTCAACACGTCTTTGTTGGATCCTAGATGGGTGATTAGATGCTCTAGAGGGGGTGAATAGAGCTGAAAGCACTTAAACAAAACTCATTAAACCTTCAAGATATATGACAAGATAAGGTTGCTAAATAGGTAATTTGAGTGCAACTAAAACATACATAGCAAGGATGAGAGAGATTGAACATGCACCAATTAAACAAGCTATTTAGAGTGGTTCCACACTTCAAACTAGAAGTGTGTCAGTCCACTTGCCTAGAGAGGTCAACCTCTAGGACTTCCAAACTCTTGCACTCTTATATTCATTCATAAGACATACAATGCATGACCAAACAAAAGACTTACTTATCCAAGACAAAGAGTCTTCAACCTTACCAAGGACTTACCCACTTTGCAAGAGTCTTCAGACTTCTCCAAGGACTTACCCACTCTTGCACAAGTCTTCCGCCTTGCATGAATTTACCCACTCTTCTTGGATCATCAGCTTTTGACTTCACCTTCACTCAGAGAAGCTTCCACCAAGGTCTTACCCACTTGAGCTTGAGTCTTCTGTCTTCTCCAAGGGCTTACCCACTCTAGCTCCAAGCCTTCAGCCTTGATCTTCACCAAGGGACTCCTTCCCTTATTCTTCTTCACCTCTCTTGGATAAGAGAGAGAACCTTCATCTTCATGATTTCAAATGATAGATGGGGAGGTGGTGGAAGTGAGAGCCTCACAAGATATACATATAGAACTAGCTCTCTTACAAATCTCCTACTCACTCTAATGGATGTAGCAAGTGATTAAGCTTAGAGAGAGAGAGGAGGCTGTAGGAAGCACTCAACTATAGAGTAGGAACCTCACAAAGAGTTTGCAATGAATGCTCAACCTTGGAATGAAGCCCAAGGGGTCCTATTTATAGCTGGGGATGCCTCTTAGCCTTTGGAAACACTTGTGATTGAAAATTAGTCATTTTGTGGTTTGCAACAGATATATTTTTACTTGTTGCAACTCCACAACGGCTAGAAACACTTTTCTGCACTTTTCCGTACAGTGCAATCGGTCGAGTTCTAATGGGTGTAACTCAACCGATCAAGTAGGAGGCAAACTGATGTTCAAAGGATCGGTCGAGTTTGTCCTGAGGAAACTCGACCGACCATTTCAACTGGAAATGGCCTACTACCCAATCGGTCGAGTTCTGTGAGTGCACAGCTCGACCGATGCAATCTTCAGAAAATTGACCAAGGTTGATCGGTCGAGTTTCGGGCTGGGGAAACTCGACCGACCAAGTGCCTGTAATTGATTTTCAAAGTTACATCTAAAGTGCTCTAATATTCGATCTAAGTGTTCCTGATATTTTTCTAAGCTTAATGACAAGTCATACAATCATTACAAGTGATTTACAACATGATTCTAATGGATATACATCATATTACAAAAATGTGCACTTGTATGAATTTGACTTGTCTTTTCTCCAATTTGAGATGCGCAAGTTAGGGCAATTGGAGTGTGTCTATACCTAATCTGAAATCACTCAAGTAGAAGCATTAGACACCAATATGTGGAATGGTTAGTCATCATCAAAACATGGGTTTAGTCAATTTAGACGTGAGTCAACATTGACCTAATTGACCTTGAGTCAACAATCTTATCACCCTTTATCTAGGTTGCAATTAAATTAGCATTATTGGGGACAGTTTCGTCAATTTTGCATTTGTCTTCTTCTAAATGTTGATCACACACTACCATGTTAAGATAAATTTGCATCCTACTCTGCCAATAAGTAAACCTTTCAAGGCATACTAGACGTATCAATTTTCATATCAGAACCTTGAGCAACCATAGTTAACTAACGACGGATACTGATTTTTTTAAGACTGTTGTTAATTTTAATTACGTAGTTACATGCAACAACGACATATGTAATAAGGTTAACAGTTTAGGCTGATCCAGAAAAGAAAGCATAGAATAAACCAATGCAGGAGAACCAAAAAACAAAGGTTAGGAATGCAAACCGGATCATTCATTGAGAAACACAAGTCTTATACTTAAAAAGTAGTGCCTTGCAACCCTTTTGGATAGGCGTCATTCTCCTAGTCGATCTGATCACCAACTTGAGAAGAGATTGCCTTTGGGTTGACGATGAACAACGCAGATGATGAACGACTAGCACCACCAGTGCAGTCCAATGACTACAGGAACCACCGCCTGACAAATAATGTCTCAGAAAGGAGAGGATGGACGAACTCACTACGACTACGAGAAGATCTCCATGCAGCAACACGAAGGCGGTGACTGTAGAAGACGCCGACAGTTAGGGTTTGCAAACACGGACTTGAACTCTGACGGATGTATGATCAAAAGATGTATTTAACCCTAATGATCGGATGTTTATTTATAGTCTTACATGCCTCATAATCATATTCTCGTTGAGACGCGACCACTTGGTCACTCTTGTACACATTGCGGAAAAATCCACAAAGAGACACTTTCCCGTTAGGATCAATAAATTCGGTTCTAAAAGACATAATTAATTATATTAATAATTAATTATGTAGTTGTATCATAGTGCAAAAAGAAAATAAAAGACATTCTCTACAAGTCAAAAGCCCAAACCTGGCCAGGTCAGGCGTGGCATGGCGCACGCGCGTGTAGTGATCATCATACCCACCAAGGAGGTTGTTATAACCTCAATTTTTGGGTTCAATTGGTGAGAAATGCAATTTCTCATATTAAGGATAATTGAACAAATAATGATGTGATTTGTCTTGTATAAATGAATTCTTTTCACAATAGCCTTGATTGGTTTCTTTATGGGCTTTATTGGCTATTGGGCCCAATAACATGGCAATAATAAAGAAAATTCAATTAGTGAATGAATAATTGAATAATGGATAAAAGAAATATGTGGAAACCTCTAGAAGGCAAATCCAAAGAGGATTTCGTGCCTCTTGGATTCCTTGGGTTCCAAGGAGTCTAAAGTTGCAAAGAAAAGAAATAAGAAAAAGAAAAGATTAATTATGTATTTCTTTATTAAGAAAGAAATTGAAAACAATGAGAAAATGTGGAAATTAAGTGAAAGGATATAAAATTGAGTTACCCTTTATGAAATTTCGTATACATGAGGATGCTAATATTAAAAGGAATGCCAATGAGGAAAATAAAAGAGAAATAAAAAGAAAACCTCAAAAATAAATATTTTATTAAGAAATAAACATGATAATGCAAAATAATGCATATAGGCGCATTAAGAAGGATAATAAGTATCCTTGAAAATGAATTTCGAAATAATTGTATTTCTTGGGATCTAAGGAATCCCAATAAAAAGGAAAGAAAAAGGAAATACCAATAATTGCAAAATAAAAGAATAAGGTGATACATTAGTAATGAATGTTGAGATATTGATAAAAAGGAGTAATTTCTATTAAAAGAGAATAGAAATTCGTGGCCAAAGTATAAAAAAGGAAAGTACAAAGAAAAGGAGAGAGGAAATTCGAATTCCTAAATAGCCATGCAACAAATAATATCAAGGAAATAAAAGGAAGAGAGAGAGAGATGGTTGCTTAACAACCAAGGAAAATATGTTTCCTTCTAAGAAAACGACTTGAGTCCTCAAAGAGGCACGCCTTAGGGCTTAGTACTTCCCCCTATATAAGGGGCAAGGCTTTAGGTCGAGTACAGAAGATCTCACACTGATTTCTCTTCTTCTTCCAAGTTACTCGTTCATAAACCCTAGCAAAAGAAAGTGTTGCGACCCTGGCATAGAGAGAAGCCCGGGAAGGATTGCGTTGGAGGCTGGATGTGCGTCGAGGTCAGAACCTGGCCTAGCCTACGTCGTCGTGCCCTAAACCGCCCACAGAAGCAGCCGCAAGGCTGTTTTAACGTCTGCAATAGCAGGCTTCATGCTGTTCTTCTCGGTCACCCTGGCCCCACCTGAGACCTTCACCGGCTGCGCGAAGAAGCGCCGGAGGTGGAGGAACCTTTCCCGGAGGTCGTCGGGGTCCAAGAGAAGAAGAAGAAGGGTCGCAAGCTGCGGATAGGGCTGCTGTGGCAGCCGCTCTAGAGGTTGAAGAAGAGGCACTGGCATTGGACGATTCAGCCCTTCGCGGGCTGAATAAACCCCATCTTAAGCGAGGGGTAATTTTGTCTTTTCGTCATATCCGAAAGTCACGCGGGTTGCAGCATGAGAGCAGGGGGACGTGGCACCCTCTCTTTGGTCAAGTAAGTAGTTTAAATGCAAAAATCATATCTCCTGATTCATAGCTCGGATAAATACAAGTTATATATGAATTTTGATCCTCAGAATGAAAGGAACCCAAATAAATTATTAATGAAGCCTGATTCCTTATGCAATTCGAAAAATAATGGAAGATATCAACTTTAATGTGTTAATTGTTTAAAGAACCCTATGTTGGTATGATTAAAATGATTAGTAAGGTTTAATTAATGATTAAAGTTGATATTAGCCTGTTAATGATAAAAATGGATATTTAGAAGAAAAAGGATGGACTTGGCATATAATTAGTTAGTTTAGAGTTTATATGCTTGAAATTGGAAAAGTATATAAAGTTATCATATTTACTGGTTTAATTAGTGAAAAACCCTTGAAATTGATGATAGTTGAATATAGTGATGTTCTCTGAATGTTTAGAACAAATATTTAACCTGTTGATAATAAAAGGATGATAATTGCACATAATTGGCTTAAATTAGGGTTTCATATATCTAAGTTTGCATTAATGGGCTTAGAAACCCTAATTTGGGAAGATATACCTTTTAATGATTTAATTGTGCAATTAAAAGAATAAGACAATGTTATGTTGTTATAAATCCAATTTGAGTACCAAAGATCTTTAATGTGAATTATTTGGATAATTAGTGCTTCCTATTGTATAAAAGTGGAAATAGTGATAAATAAGGTTCATATATGTGAGTTGAACTATAATGAAATATGATTTGTCAATTGGAAAGAAACCGAAGGTGATAATTAGCCTTGATGTTGTGAATATGACCTAAAAGGATAAAGGTAATAATTTTAGTGTAAAAGAAACATATTAGACTTAATTGACATGCAATTGTGCATATGATGCAGAAATTAGGGTTTGTGAACTAAAAGAGCATTAAAAGTGATAAATGCATAATGAAGGCTAAAACCCTAATAACATCCTAAAGTTGGCCTAGAAATTATAAGGTGGAATCCAAGTTGATCTTGTGGATGTCTTGAATAAAACAATGACACTTGGATGTTATGCATTATTTTCAGGATATTGTTGATTGCTTGTTAATTATGTTGAATATTAAATGCATGGACATCAAGTTCCTATGGATCAGGTATGTGGTTATGCTTATGAATAACCGTTCTAGTTTCACGGTGATTCTGAATGTTTTACCAGTTGCTTTGAATAAAATGTTGTATGTTTATTTAGTTCATGCAAACTATAATGTGGTTATGACTATCACAAAGAGTATATGCCTACAAACTCAGATCATGGTTCTCTCTGTGGCATAATAGCTAACCTAGTACATGGCTGCCTATGGGCAGGACCATCAGGTTAGAGAAAGACCTAGTACATGGCTACCTATTGGGTAGGTCCATCAGGTCTATGGATGACCTAGTACATGGCTACCTATTGGGTAGGTCCATCAGGTCTATGGTTGACTTAGTACATGGCTACCATGGAGGTAGGACCATCAAGTCATAATGAGTTAGATATTGGGCTATCTTCGGATAGTGCCATGTGACTCTATTACCTAAAAGAGAGGTGAAATTCATGTCCACTGCAGGGACAGCCCAGAGTTCGAGAATATGTATGGATCGAGTTGTATGGCCTAAAATGTAATCTTGATTGTTGAATGATTAATTGAATGATTATATTGTTACCATAGTTGAACATTATCTGTTTCCTCCACATACCAGCTTCGGCTGACCGACATTTTGTTTGTCGACGTTTTAGGTACAATGAAAAGTACAAACAGTAAAGCGACACCTTGTGAATTCAAGAATTAAAGAACAAGGAGGAATTAGATAGAATAGTTCAGCTGAGGTTAGAAGTTAGTTTGTCCTTAATTTTTCAAGGTATGCAAAGAAAAATTTTATTACCATTTTCAGTATAGTCTGTTAGAATTTAATAATTGTTTATGGTTATATGTCGAACCTTGATCCGGGATTAATGGGTGCGGCTTCAACCTCTTGGTCTCCCTTAATTGGGGGTTACTGAAAGGTGAGGTCGTAACATTTGGTATCAGAACCTAGGTTCCTCATTTAACCATTAATAATTATTAAATTTTACAAACTCCATAGAACCCAAGGGAGTTATTAGAGGAGTATCCGAAAGACGGAGGTGTCTAGAAAGGGATCACGACCGGGGGCTGGCAAGATTTTCCTCCGCACCGCTAGTCGGAATACGAGGACTCTCAGACCCGTGTGACCGCCTGGCCAAAGTCTTAGGTATGAATCGAAATAAGATACCTTTAGGACTTCTCATCTTATTCATCCCTTCTCATCACAAAATTCTGATAAGGACATAAAGGATTAGGGTTTCCTTTCTTCTCCTCACCCTCTTGAGGTATGGGTAAGATTAATAAGTTTAAGGAATCCTCCATTAAATTAATGAAAGGCATGTAAATAAGATGTCATGGACATAAGCTTAATAGATTAAGCGCAAAATAAATAATAGATACATGCTTGGGTCGTATGACATAAGATGTCATGTCCTCAGGAGCGACCTGAGGCTAGGCCTTCTTGTCAGGAGGATAAGTCAGTCTGGGAGATAGAGATCTCCATTGCTAGTAGAGACCTGGCACATCCTCTGAGGATGATGCTAACCCTAACCCTAAGTTAAGGTTAGAGAGAGATGAGTTGGACCAGGTGTTCACAAGGACATGCCTTTGGGATGCCATGGAATCCATGGGTGACCTAGAACCTTTGGCAACCCCAACCCTGGGAAGGTTCGTACGTGTTAGAGCACATGATAGCTCTTTGGATGATGATGTTAGTGATGGACCATAGAAACCCCATGGGCTTGTGCAAGTAGGGAATAGCTGGCACCTAGGGCACGTCATAGTTCTACAGTAGGATGAAACCCTGGATAAGGAAATATGATGGAGCATAAAGGGGTTAAGGATGATCTTGAGCAAACATAAGTTCAAACCTAGGCTTCACCCATGTAGGGCATGCCTTCGAGGCTGATCATTCATGAAGAGAGGACCTCTAATGGTGAGGTTGGATGTAGGGTTAGCCCTAGAGAGAGAAGGAAACCCAGCAAGAAGGTTGGAAGCCTAAAACCCTGAACAATGGATGATAGTGGTTGCTTCATGATCGATCCTTGAAAGTTGATGATATCTTGGTTGCCTTTATAGGGACCAAACCCTAGAGATAGAAGATGAAGGATATGGTGCCTATGTGCCTACGGTATATGTGTTTATCTTCTGAGGTAGGAAGAAGAGTTCCTAGGACCTAGAAAGGTTTCGTAGTAGGCTATGAGGCCTTGTACCTTGTGAGTTGTCCTTAAGGAGGACCCAATCCTAAGTGTTGCTCGAGTTGAAGGATGATGAGAAGTACATGTCATGCCTTTTGCCAGCTTGATTCATGGTTCAGAGAGAGAGCATGTAGTTGGACACCTAAAAGTGAACCTAGGGTTCCTAGGCCTAAGAGGGGAAGTGGTATACCTAATGCTCAAGATGAGAATTAAGTTTCTATAGTTTCGAGCATGGTACGCCTCATGAATAAGGGAAAAGGGAAGTCCCTTAAGTTTAAGGTATGTGTAATGAACCCCTCATAACTAGGTGGATGATAAAGGAAGGTATGACCTTGATCCAGCATTGAGGAAAGAGGACAAATATGATCTAGTATGGTTCAATAAGTGATCTGTTTGTGCCCTTAATGGTTTCTTAGGGTTAAGTAGGCTCGGGTGGATGTAAACCCTAGACCTAAGAGCTTTTGTGACCTTAGAGATAGTTTTCCTCCCATCTTGGGAGAGGAACCCCTTTAGAAGGGGTATATCAGTTTTGGTTAGTTTAAGGTAACATAAAAATGTTTCTTAGGATCTTGAGAAACTAAGTGAAAAGTACATGGTATGAGTATGAACCCGTAGGCCCATAGATATCCATCTCTAAGTGCATGCAGATGTGTTACCATGGAGGTAACCGGTATAGGGCTTGACCAAGGTAGGCATGTTGCTATGATCTCAATGAAAGGATGAAGGTCAGCCCATGAATGCAGAAAGAGAGATGATGAAGACTTGGGTAAGGTTCTAAGTGAACATGTACTGTAAAGGAGAATCCTAAAGTCTATCCTAAGGTCAGGTAGGGATAAGACCGATGAAAGTAGGAGTTGCCTAATTCCCCAGTTGCACATGACCATAGGGTCGGGAGGTAACAGCTATCATTGTCTGAGGGTCATGGGTTAGGAGATTGATCACCTTCATGAACTCATGGGACCCAACAGACAGATGAGTAGGGCACTCTCTTGATGCATGAGGGAAGAGGGATGACCCCAAAAGAATCGGTACCCTATAGACCTAGAGGAGATGACCAAGGATATAAACCTCGGTAGGTTCAAGACTTGTTTGATATCATGATGGTTGTGATGAAGAGACGTATGTGGCACGTTGCAACTCAGATTTAAAGGTGTACTGGCAAGGTGGGATGTACCATCTCTACTCTTGGAACAGGAAGAACTCTGTATTTGGACTGCAGCCAAATGCTTATTTCCTCTTGTTATGGGGGTGAGAGATAGGACATTATGCATGTCATACACCAAGGATAAGAGATGATGTAGTTTGGAGCGTTGCCACGAGAAATGGGGATAGAGAAATTATCTTACCATGGTAAAGTGAATGAATGATACATAGATGGTTTGTAAACACTAAGAGAAATGAGGTAGTTCCCTTATGAGGATGTTTTTATCATGAGTTATGTGGAACTTACAAGTTATACCAGGTTGAGTCGATCACCATGATGATGGAATCAGAGAGTGTTCTTATGAAGATAAACATATAGTTTGAGGTGACATGATAAGTGAAATACATGAAAGTATAATGTTACCTAATACCTAAGGATGTGAAGTGGTAATGGATGCTCTGGTTGAGATACATCTGACTTGTTTGACTAGAAGATAGAAGAGGTTGTTTGGCTAACCCTAAGTGTGAACAGGAGTGGTGTTTGGATAACACTCGGATGTAACAAGATATGTGGAAAAGTTAAGGGTTTTTTTTTGTTAGCCAGTCTAGTCCTTGATACGATGAAAGGATGGTGGTAGAACCTCAAGTGCCCCTCTTTGGAAAAGAAAGTGATGAAACCCCGATAAAATGGTTTAGGGTTCGAGAAATCGATCTTGAGGAATTATGACTTACAAAAAATCATGATTTTAAGATTACCATGCACCATAGGACTACTGAGATAACGAGTGGTTGCATTACTATGAATCCTAAGGTGAGGTTGCATGTGGTATATGGCCATGCAAGCCAGGAGGTAAAGGACGAACCCCAGTAACCCAGTGTATTGATATAGAGGACAAAAGAGTCCCTGAGAGGGAATGGGAGTTCATCACTATGGATGTTGTAATAGGTCTTCCCTGGGTCAAAGAAGGTCGAGATGCAATATGGGTTATGGTAAGTCGCCTTACCCAAATGACATGAGAAAGAAAGAGTTCTGTTAAGAGACAGATCTAGATGAACTACCCATGAGAAAGATGGTTCAATTACACCATGAAGCAAGTTCAAAGGATTCTTGAGTTTGACCTAAAGGTTCACTTCCATAAAGTGGGAGTAGGTACATGAAGAACTCAATGTTAGTATAGTTATCACCCCTAACTATGGCTAGTATGATCCAGACTAAAGGGGTCTGATGAGGGCATGCGTGCTCGTTCAGGGTGATATCTAGAGACAGTTCTTGTCCTATGAACAATGTGACAATGACCACCATAACCAGTATCGGGTTTTATATGAAGCTCTGTAAGGGAGGTTGTGTCGGTCACCACTTCATTAAGGTGATGTTGGTGCAAGGACCATATGATGGTTAGAAAAGAACCATATGATGGTTGGAAAAGGGACCACAGTGTATGTAGATGAAGTCACTTTGATCATGCAATGGCTGATAGGAGCCTAGAGATGATAAGAGTTGTGAGCAGATGCAAAGTAGACTAACATACAGTGCACGGTGGGAGAATATAATGTGAAAATTCGACCCCTCTGAGCTGCAGCCGTGGAAGCTGAGTTCCTGATACATGGGTCCATTAGAGATGGATGGGTGGAGAAGGTTAGGTTTGACCCTACCCCTCAGGATAGAGTAATGGGAGATGTTTTCCATGTGTCCAATTTAGAGCACTATGTGAGGTATCCCAACCATGTGCTGAGCAATGAACCTAGTGAGCCCCAAGGGAGGCTGACATGGCCTGAGTCACCTGTGTAGTTTATAGACGCCAGGATGAAAGAACTCAGAGAAAAAGAATATGTGATGATAAAGGTTCTTTGAAAATGCCATGGGTACGACAAAGCTACATAGGGGCCAATGATGGACATGGAAAAGTCTTATCCTGAATTGTTTGTTTGCTTACCTAAATTTTGAGGACAAAATTCCTATAAGAGGGGAAGGATGTTATAACCTCAATTTTTGGGTTCAATTGGTGAGAAATGCAATTTCTCATATTAAGGATAATTGAACAAATAATGATGTGATTTGTCTTGTATAAATGAATTCTTTTCACAATAGTCTTGATTGGTTTCTTTATGGGCTTTATTAGCTATTGGGCCCAATAACATGGCAATAATAAAGAAAATTCAATTAGTGAATGAATAATTGAATAATGGATAAAAGAAATATGTGGAAACCTCTAGAAGGCAAATCCAAAGAGGATTTCGTGCCTCTTGGATTCCTTGGGTTCCAAGGAGTCTAAAGTTGCAAAGAAAAGAAATAAGAAAAAGAAAAGATTAATTATGTATTTCTTTATTAAGAAAGAAATTGAAAACAATGAGAAAATGTGGAAATTAAGTGAAAGGATATAAAATTGAGTTACCCTTTATGAAATTTCGTATACATGAGGATGCTAATATTAAAAGGAATGCCAATGAGGAAAATAAAAGAGAAATAAAAAGAAAACCTCAAAAATAAATATTTTATTAAGAAATAGACATGATAATGCAAAATAATGCATATAGGCGCATTAAGAAGGATAATAAGTATCCTTGAAAATGAATTTCGAAATAATTGTATTTCTTGGGATCTAAGGAATCCCAATAAAAAGGAAAGAAAAAGGAAATACCAATAATTGCAAAATAAAAGAATAAGGTGATACATTAGTAATGAATGTTGAGATATTGATAAAAAGGAGTAATTTCTATTAAAAGAGAATAGAAATTCGTGGCCAAAGTATAAAAAAGGAAAGTACAAAGAAAAGGAGAGAGGAAATTCGAATTCCTAAATAGCCATGCAACAAATAATATCAAGGAAATAAAAGGAAGAGAGAGAGAGAGAGATGGTTGCTTAACAACCAAGGAAAATATGTTTCCTTCTAAGAAAACGACTTGAGTCCTCAAAGAGGCACGCCTTAGGGCTTAGTACTTCCCCCTATATAAGGGGCAAGGCTTTAGGTCGAGTACAGAAGATCTCACACTGATTTCTCTTCTTCTTCCACGTTACTCGTTCATAAACCCTAGAAAAAGAAAGTGTTGCGACCCTGGCATAGAGAGAAGCCCGGGAAGGATTGCGTTGGAGGCTGGATGTGCGTCGAGGTCAGAACCTGGCCTAGCCTACGTCGTCGTGCCCTAAACCGCCCACAGAAGCAGCCGCAAGGCTGTTTTAACGTCTGCAATAGCAGGCTTCGTGCTGTTCTTGTCGGTCACCCTGGCCCCACCTGAGACCTTCACCGGCTGCGCCAAGGAGCGCCGGAGGTGGAGGAACCTTTCCCGGAGGTCGTTGGGGTCCAAGAGAAGAAGAAGAAGGGCCGCAAGCTGCGGCTAGATCTGCTGCGGCAGCCGCTCTAGAGGTTGAAGAAGAGGCACTGGCATTGGACGATTCAGCCCTTCGCGGGCTGAATAAACCCCATCTTAAGCGAGGGGTAATTTTGTCTTTTCGTCATATCCGAAAGTCACGCGGGTTGCAGCATGAGAGCAGGGGGACGTGGCACCCTCTCTTTGGTCAAGTAAGTAGTTTAAATGCAAAAATCATATCTCCTGATTCATAGCTCGGATAAATACAAGTTATATATGAATTTTGATCCTCAGAATGAGAGGAACCCAAATAAATTATTAATGAAGCCTGATTCCTTATGCAATTCGAAAAATAATGGAAGATATCAACTTTAATGTGTTAATTGTTTAAAGAACCCTATGTTGGTATGATTAAAATGATTAGTAAGGTTTAATTAATGATTAAAGTTGATATTAGCCTGTTAATGATAAAAATGGATATTCAGAAGAAAAAGGATGGACTTGGCATATAATTAGTTAGTTTAGAGTTTATATGCTTGAAATTGGAAAAGTATATAAAGTTATCATATTTACTGGTTTAATTAGTGAAAAACCCTTGAAATTGATGATAGTTGAATATAGTGATGTTCTCTGAATGTTTAGAACAAATATTTAACCTGTTGATAATAAAAGGATGATAATTGCACATAATTGGCTTAAATTAGGGTTTCATATATCTAAGTTTGCATTAATGGGCTTAGAAACCCTAATTTGGGAAGATATACCTTTTAATGATTTAATTGTGCAATTAAAAGAATAAGACAATGTTATGTTGTTATAAATCCAATTTGAGTACCAAAGATCTTTAATGTGAATTATTTGGATAATTAGTGCTTCCTATTATATAAAAGTGGAAATAGTGATAAATAAGGTTCATATATGTGAGTTGAACTATAATGAAATATGATTTGTCAATTGGAAAGAAACCGAAGGTGATAATTAGCTTTGATGTTGTGAATATGACCTAAAAGGATAAAGGTAATAATTTTAGTGTAAAAGAAACATATTAGACTTAATTGACATGCAATTGTGCATATGATGCAGAAATTAGGGTTTGTGAACTAAAAGAGCATTAAAAGTGATAAATGCATAATGAAGGCTAAAACCCTAATAACATCCTAAAGTTGGCCTAGAAATTATAAGGTGGAATCCAAGTTGATCTTGTGGATGTCTTGAATAAAACAATGACACTTGGATGTTATGCATTATTTTCAGGATATTGTTGATTGCTTGTTAATTATGTTGAATATTAAATGCATGGACATCAAGTTCCTATGGATCAGGTATGTGGTTACGCTTATGAATAACCGTTCTAGTTTCACGGTGATTTCCGAATGTTTTACCAGTTGCTTTGAATAAAATGTTGGATGTTTATTTAGTTCATGCAAACTATAATGTGGTTATGACTATCACAAAGAGTATATGCCTACAAACTCAGATCCTGGTTCTCTTTGTGGCATAATAGCTAACCTAGTACATGGCTGCCTATGGGCAGGACCATCAGGTTAGAGAAAGACCTAGTACATGGCTACCTATTGGGTAGGTCCATCAGGTCTATGGATGACCTAGTACATGGCTACCTATTGGGTAGGTCCATCAGGTCTATGGTTGACTTAGTACATGGCTACCATGGAGGTAGGACCATCAAGTCATAATGAGTTAGATATTGGGTTATCTTCGGATAGTGCCATGCGACTCTATTACCTAAAAGAGAGGTGAAATTCATGTCCACTGCAGGGACAGCCCAGAGTTCGAGAATATGTATGGATTGAGTTGTATGGCCTAAAATGTAATCTTGATTGTTGAATGATTAATTGAATGATTATATTGTTACCATAGTTGAATATTATCTATTTCCTCCACATACCAGCTTTGGCTGACCGACATTTTGTTTGTCGGCGTTTTAGGTACAATGAAAAGTACAAACAGTAAAGCGACACCTTGTGAATTCAAGAATTAAAGAACAAGGAGAAATTAGATAGAATAGTTCAGCTGAGGTTAGAAGTTAGTTTGTCCTTAATTTTTCAAGGTATGCAAAGAAAAATTTTATTACCATTTTCAGTATAGTCTGTTAGAAATTTAATAATTATTTATGGTTATATGTCGAACCTTGATCCGGGATTAATGGGTGCGGCTTCAACCTCTTGGTCTCCCTTAATTGGGGGTTACTGAAAGGTGAGGTCGTAACAGAGGTGAGCATACTCTCTCCTTTTGAACTTTTGGCACTAGCGTCACATATGATCCTGCATATAAGAACCACAAAAGTTCTAGAAGTGAACAATGTTGGATAAAACTTCTTCCCCATTTGTACTAGACACAAAACTATTTTTCTCACATGTACTAGTTGTACTGTATTGAGCTTAACCCATGCTATATACATGGCTAACAGCTATATATCCAACATATATACAGTTTGGTATGTGATTTTGGGGTCTGACAAGATCTATGTCCACCCCTAGGCTAGAGTAGCTATAAGTACTTAGTTCAGATATATTTTTTGGTTCAAGTTAGTCATGATTCAATCCAGATCATTATAAGTACCTACTTCAGATATATTTTCCAGGTAGAACTGAATACGGTTTTGCTTGTTTTATTCATGCCTGAAGTTTTTCAGTACAATTCTTGCCCGACGATGATATATGTCCATTTAATTAGACAAAAGAAAGAACATAGTGGTTTCGCATAACATATACGTTTGCAACTCGTCACATTTCTGCAGTAAAATCGAGGGAACAAGTACTGATTTTCCCAGAAATTGGCAAGTAAGCCTCTCCTGTAATCCAACAATCATTGCGCGAATGGAGTTTCTGCAATGTAAATATCGTTTTTTGACTCTTTTTGACAATGATTGATGTTCTTAACGACCTAAACGAAAGATGGATGAAGATTCGTATAGACTTGTCGGGCTTGGGCTTCGATGTCGCTGCAGTAAAGCGCTCTTCGGGTTTAAATCCTTCATGGATCCTTCTGTCGCAAATTCAAGTTCCAGATGATAATGATGAAACAAAGCAGAGAGCAGGCTAAGTTCCAGGGACGTGCAAGTAATCTGAAATCTCCTCGTTGGTGCAGCCCCTGTCAATCATTCCCTGCAGCTCATCGCTGGAGTCTCTGATCGAGTTGTAAACGACGTCAAGATCATCCATCGGTGTTGGGAGAGGAGAGCCTGCGTCAGCATCTGGCTGAATTTCCCTTTCCATTCTGCCCGGCGCCGGTTGCTGGGATTTTTCCCCGTCAACGGCGGCTGCAGCGTCGACTTCCTGCAGCTCATCGCTGGAGTCTCTAGTCGAGTGGTACACGTCGTCGAGATCATCGGTCGGTGTGGGGAGAGCAGAGCCTGCCTCAGCGTGTGGCAGTTCTTCCCCTTCCATTCTGCCCGGTGACGGGCCGGTGCTGGGTATTTTCCTCGTCAACGGATGCGGCAGCCACGGTATTGCTTTCCTCAGTACTCAATAGCTTCGCTAAGCAGGTGGACTTCCGCCTCGTCGGTTTCCTTGTTGCAGGTAGTTTCCGAGACCTTGGCGCCGCCTTTCCTCCCCGTTTAGCTGGGCGAAGCTCTTGTTGTAGCGCCTCTGCTGGCGTTTCCGGCTCACGTGGCTTCTGATCTTGTGGTTCCTGAAGATGCGTCCTTGGTTCTTGTTCTTGTGTTGAAGGGGCGCGCTTTACGACCACACCGGTGCAGTCAGCTGATCCTGTCGTTGCAGCTGCCTTTGTGCTGGCCGATGCGGGATCGACGGCTGGAGGAACGGGGAAGTTGGTTTTTGCTTTCGCACCGTACAATTTAACCGCGCCCTCGTCGTAGACCCTGGCGGCCTCTTCCGCCGTGTCGCGCGTGCCGAGCTGGTTCTTGTCCCCCCCTACCACCGCTCCCAATCTCCCACTGGACTGTTTCCTGACGCCAGTGTACGAAACCCCGCCACCGGCTTCAGTCTTTGCCGCTGACATCGACGGCCGCAGGAATGGCGAAGTGGGTTTCCGCGCCGTCGCAGGCATCGTCCGCCGTGTCACCATCGAGCGTGTCACCATCGTGTGGCCTATATCCGCCACCGATTTAACTTTCTTGTACCTGACCCCACCTACTTTGCTACTGCTCTCCGCCCGGACTCTTCCGTGGATCCCCCATCGCAGTCAGCAAGCTGTGCGACTGACGTCGATGACGGCGTTTGAGTTATGTCCTGCTTCTCGTGTCGTTGCTCGCAGTGCTTGTCCTCCGCCGCCGTCTTTGGCCCTGCAGGGTCGCCGGAAGACAAGGTATGGATTTCTTGAACATGGCGCTCAGCGGTACCCACTACGGAGTCATTGGCGCCAGAATCGGTGGCGTCAGAGTCGGTGTCACGGTGCTCGCGTTCTTGGGTCTGGACGAGTGGCCCTGGCTTTATGCTCGCGTCTTTGGGGGAGACCAGCTGCTTCGTTGTCTCGGTGCGGCACTCCTCCTGCTTGATCGTCATGGTGCCGCCGGAGATCGGGAGACGGGCTCAACTTCGCCGAGGAACGGAGAGGGAGCGGGACGCTAGAGACCCAAAACACCCGGCGGGAGAACAGCTGGGTGGAAATTCAATTAACAAAGGAATGATGATGAAGTGGATGTTCAGGAATGACGGGATTGCATTCCGCTTCCAAAGTTTCTTCTAGCTTATATACTGGTGGATATGCGTGCACTGGACTTCAAAAAAGCTATCAATGATCACTGCCCATTTTATATACTGGTGGATATGCGTGCATTGGACTCTGAAAGACATTTGTCGCCAGAAAAGACAACTCAAAACATGTTATGAACAACCTTGAATATCATAGGATCATACGGAAACTCAGCATGGAAGTGAACAGCCTAATTAAATTATATAGTGTGGGAGTTAATTGCTTACGTTTTTGGCCAGTAGAGCAACCTAGGATGCTAATAGGAAGCACGGTCATAGTCAATTCCTAACTTCCGGTTATACACGTTAGTGATAAGAATCAAATGCTTATAATTAAAATTGTTGAATACATTAGTATCATACCAAATCTAAAAATCAGAGAGAAACTTTGACAAAAAATACTTAAAGGTCTAAAACAAGCTTGCTTCTTATGATTGACAAAAATGCATGTGATGCATTAACTAGTGCAATTTCAATAATAGATACAACTACATGCACTGTAAAGTATTGCAAATGTGATTTGCATCCTACGTTGTGTTGGAAACATGTTCACATAAAGTACCAAGTACAATAAACATTGTAGAAAAATAGATTTATCATGTTGAATTCGGGCATAAAGAACATGTGGCGACCGGATCGTCACAAACCGAGATAAATCATTGCGGAAGCGATTAACTAACTGGCAGCGAAATTATGAAAAATCACTAGAAATTAGAACTTTTCAAGAAAAGATCTTTAAACCATAAAACTCTTTTATAAGAACAAGATAAACAGTTTACATCATGTTTGACAATACATCTCTTGTGAAATCACCTCTCGAGTGATTATATACATCCAGATGCAAAATCTCGAGGCTTAAAGCCAAAAACACCATACCTATCAACTCCTAGGACATGAGACTACAGAGACGACATAAGACAACCATCTACAAGACTTGGCAGTCAGTATCTCTACCTGAGATTCACTGCTGCCCCTGGTGTTGTTGCTGCTGGTACTGCTCACCCTCAGATTGGTTCCTCTGTCCTTGACGTCCACCTAAAAAGTTAAAATCTACGGGGTGAGATAATTTTAAATAATTATCCCAGCGAGAGTTATAACTCTCCGCCAGAAGCTTTGTTATAACATTAAAGGAATAACATATGCAAAGTAACTTAAACATTCAACAACAGGCTTAAGAATAAATAAAGCAACATTTACTTCAATGTAGAATATAGAGAACATGTATACTAATTACTTGACTGAAACATTCTAAACAATGTAACATCAATCATTGTATCTCGTAGTTCAACCTAAGCAATTATGATGCACGGTTGATTATGTTTTATAAACATCATTATGCCCTGTAGAGATGAGATATACCTCTCATACTCCAACCGATCACTACTAAGTCGCATCGGTATCATACTAGGTCATCAAAAGAGCTGGATTCTTATGACCTCATCTTCCTCAGTCAGTGTGACGATCAACATGCAGGACATCTCGTGTCTCTGCTACAATAGCTTTCCAGGGTATTCTGGCAACTTCGCTATTAGAATCATAGTGGCATTCTGTACTCTCATCGCCATCGAAAGATTTCTTGTTTATCTCTCATCGATGCGGCATTAAAGATTTCCTCGGGAGATTAGTAAGACATCACCTCGGCATAAACACATAGTGAAGGGTTGATGTATTAAGGTACATCTTACATCAATTCCTACACTATGACGTAAGGATATTCCCGTCCATAATCCCCCACATACTCAAAAGTATGTGATCCAAGTGTTCCCTTAGGAAAACCTGTTTCACCATCATTAAACTACTGACAATGATGGATCTATGATCAGGGGTCTACATGATATGGTTATACTTGATTAATTAGATACATTTCAGCATTCTTTTAACTTCAAGCATGTTTCCAAGCATTAATCATTAGAACAACTTCTATAAAAGAAGAATACTAAATGTATCAAGTTTAGCTCACATCAGTTATCACATGTATATCAATTCTTAACCATTTCATTACTATGATTCAAGAATAGGGGTATTCAAACCCTTAAATCATCATAAGTTATCTAATCAGCATGACCTTGATGTTACTCATGGCTTTTACAGCCCATCAATCTCATATGTGCCACCTAAACTTAGGCAACATAGCATACATCACTATTCATAAAGCCTATAGCATGCTTTTTAGTGAATATGGTATCATAACCTTTACCTGGTTATGATCATTTCCTCATAAGAACCTGCATGGTCAATTCAATTGATAACAATAAACAATTCATCTTACAATCAGTAGTTTATAAAGCAGAAATAACCTTTTAGTTCAAGGGATGCACCATCATGCCTTTACTAAGGTTAGGTTTCCTTGTTTATTTCAATTAGGGTTATTCAGTCCCTTTATCGTAACCAGGAATAAAGATTTCTCATCTCATACCTCAATCACGAAGTTATATGCTCAAAAGCATAAACTGAAATTAAGGTTTATTGTACATTTCATCACATCACCCTCAACTAGGGTTTACTATGCACTTATGTGTCATTACCACATAATTAGGGTTTACTATTCACTTCATGGTGAATTGAGCTCATAGCATCATCATGTATGAGGATTATTATCATTAATGCCTTCAAATTAGGTTAAGATTCATTAACCACCCTAATTAGGGTTTCCATGATCTCACCTTGATGGATCATACCCTAATCATGTACATTCACATATATTGTAGGTATTTTACTTGATTTCCATTCATAATTGGAGTCTTCTCTCCCCTCTCACTAATAGATGATGTTTACATCACCCTAGATTAGGTTAGGTCAACTCAATTTGATTAACATAGGTCAAGTCATCACCACTATGGTCATTAGGGTTTGCTTGATCAAGGATGTTGACTACTTAAACCCATCAAGGGTACTTTAGTAAGTTCACCGTTGATCTTATCATACACCAACTAACTCATTACTTGTTCCCCTAAGGTCTTTAGGTATCATTAGGGTTTAGGTTAAGCAACCATTGAACCATCTAAGCCTTCAAATCATTAAGCAATCTTGACCTTAAAAGACCCCAAACGGTTTTGGACTTTCAACCTCCAAACGGTTTTGAAATCGTTTGGAAGGGTTGACCGTTTTGTGACTTTGACCTTCAAGACCACATGGACAAGATCACACTCAAGACCATTTGCCCTAAAACGGTCTTGAAACCGTTTGACCACGTCGACCGTTTAGCCAGGGTTGACTTTGAAACCGTTTGAGCAAACCGCATGACCAAACCGCATGAAACTAAACGGTTTACAAACTGCATGAATCCAAACGGTTTTGAGACCGTTTGGTCCAAACCATCTCAAAACTGCATGGACCTCAAAGGTGCATCAACACTTGCAATTGATTAGGGTTTTCAATGTTGAACCCCTCAATTGACCTCATACTTGTTAGCCACTTATCAATTAAGGTAATTAGGTTAATCCTTAACCAATTTGACACTCAACTGACCCTCAATTGATGACCAATTAGGGTTGGGACGAATTGAATTAGGGTTGGATATCGATCAACCATCAACCTTCATCAACATAAGTCTAATTGAAGTTGAATCCATCAATTATCACCCAATTGGGCCATGACCTGACCCCAAACGGTCTTGGGATCCTTTGGACATCCTCCAAACGGTCTTTAGACTGTTTTCCCAAAGTCTCATCAAAATCTAAGTCAATTTGTTAAGGGTTGAACCCTAATTAAGTCACAAATCAGCACTTTTGATTATTTCAATAACCTATTATGATTGGACCCTCAATTGATCAAATTCTCTTAACCCTAGACCTCCAAACGGTCTTGGGTGATCACCAAATGGTCTTGAGACCGTTTGGGTGATCCCCAAACGGTTTTGAAACCGTTTGGGCCATTCAACCCAGACTTCAACAAGATTGGTCCATTGAAAACAGTAATTGAACCCGATTAGGGTTTAGGTGATTAAATTGCCTTCAACTTGAGATTTACATGGAATTAGATTATGATTCTTTGTAGATGATTAATTCATAATATGACCAGAAGACCTTCAAATGGTCAATGCCTGGTCAAACCTCCCAAATGGTCTTGGAGACCGTTTCATTCTAAATGGTCTTGCAAACCGCATGAATCCAAACGGTTTTGAAACTGTTTGGTTTCAAACGGTTTTGCAAACCGTTTAGACCAAAGGTGGGAGACCGTTTGGTAAAGTTACCTTGGTAATCATACCCATCATCTTCTACCTTGATACTAAGGTATGTTCTTCACGGTTTTTCTTGCAAGAGTGCAAGGGAGGATAGGGGAAAAAAGAACTAGCAACTATCATATAGAAAAAGAGATGCATAACAAAGCATAAGGGCTTAGAGTTATAAAACCCGCCTCAAAGTCGGTCCTGGAGCTCCAAGCTTTCAAGATTCCAAGCTTTTAATGGTGTCTTTGAGCTCCACATGTCGGCCAAGGTAATTTCTCCAAGAATTGGTTGGGAAAGGATCGGCTAGAAGAAAGAACTAAGTAAGAATACTAACAAACCAACCTTGCAACATGGCTTCCTCCATGAATCCGAGCAAGATAATTGATCAAAGCTTACCTAGGACACCTTATCCATTCTCCTCTGCTCCAACGCTCTGCTCTCAGTTGGTTTAAGAAAGGGGATAAGAAGAGAAGTGAGGAAACGATCGTTTGTTTGCAAAGGAATGAAGACTATATACCTTAGGGAGTTATTTCCAAAATGAAAACAACTTATTCCTCCTATTCTCAACTAGGTCCCTCCCTTCCTTACAAGCACGTCCCTTCTTCTTTTCTTGAGTAAAGACTTATCTTAAACTCAAGACCTAATGGCAAGGAAATCCAAAACATCCTTCTAAGTTTTATACATATATAAGGGTCTATTTGCTTACAATTTGGTGATCTAATTACAAGGGTTATCATTCTTATTTGATTATTCAATTGAAGTGCCCTCTTCATCATTTTTACTCTAAATGATGCCAAGAGTCATAAAAGATACTCTAGAAGGTGTATTTTACAAGTTGCACCCTTAGTTTTGGGTAAATCGCACTTTACACCAAAATTAGGGTTTTAAGCACAAGGATTGTTCCACAAGCTGCATCTTGATGCCCAAGCTTGGAGAATCCATCATACTTCATCAGATTCACTCTTATGATGTCTCAAAACCAGAGAAACATCTTAACATATGCAATTTCAAGTTAACCCCTCTAATTGGGTAATTTGCACATAGGTCCCTGTATTACAAAACAATATCATAACTTTGTTCAAAAAGGATAGAATTAGGAATATAGGTTCCTCAGAAGCTTTAATTGCATACCAAAAGATAATTACAAGCATCCAATTACATAATTAAGCAAAACACATAGGGTTAGCTCCTAACCCAAGTCAGGGATGTTACAAATTATCCACCCCGTACAAGGATTTCGTCCCCGAAATCAACAAAACATATTAAGAGAAAAGAGCAGGGTATTTCCTTCTCATCTCTTCCTCTAGTTCCCATGTGGCTTCTTCAACACCACGATGATTCCAGAGGACTTTCACAAGACCTATGTCTTTCTTCTTAAGCTTTTTAATCCTGTTATCAAGGATTGACACTGGTCCTTCCTCATAAGATATATCATCATTCAATTCTACATCCATAGGTTGTAGAACTGACTCTGTATCAGGGTGACATTTCCTCAGCATAGAAATGTGAAAAATAGGGTGTAACCTCTATAACTCAGGGTGCAACTCTAGTTTATAGGCTACCTTTCCAATCCGTTCAATGATTGGATAAGGCCCCATAAACCTAGGAGCTAACTTCCCTTTCCTTCCAAACCTTAGAATTCCCTCCCAAGGCGAGACCTTGAGATACACTCTGTCTCCAACCTAGAATTCTAAAGGTCTATGACGCTTATCAGCATATGACTTCTGCCTATCCTGTGCAATCTTAATCTGTTGTTGTATTACTTTAATCTTCTTTGTAGTCTGCTGCACAAGATCAGGACCTAACAGCTGATATTCACTGGTTTCATACCAACATATAGGTGATCTACAACGTCTACCATATAAAGCTTCATAAGGTGCCATATCAATGCTATGTTGATAGCTATTGTTATAGGCAAACTCTATCAAGCTTAGGTGTAGATCCCAACTCCCGGTAAATTGAAAAACACATGCTCTCAGCAAGTCTTCCAAGGTCTGTATAGTCCTTTTCGACTGTCCATCAGTCTGAGGATGAAAGGTTGTACTAAACATTAACTGGGTGCCTAAGGCTCTATGTAGTCGCTCCCAAAAATGACTTGTAAACTGGGGACCTCTATCAGAAACTATAGTGACTGGAACTCCGTGCAGTCGCACTATCTCCTGAACATACAACTGTGCTAACTTCTTAGCAGAATAGGTTGTTTTAACAGGTAAGAAATGAGTTGTCTTTGTCAACCTAGCAACAATCACCCAAATGGAATCATGTCCTTTGCTTATCCTGGGTAGGCCAACAACAAATTCCATGGTTACATGGTCCCACTTCCACTGTGGTATGGGCAAAGGTTGCATCGTTCCTGCAGGCTTCTGGTGTTCAGCTTTAACCTGCTGACACACAGGATACCTCATCACAAACTCAGCAATGTCCTTCTTCATTCTGGGCCACCAATACATATTCTTCAAGTTCTGATACATCTTGGTACTCCCGGGATGCATAGCGTACATCGAAGAATGAGCTTCTTCCAGGACTAACTTTCTCAAGTTATCCACATCTGGCACTATCATCCTCCCATGATAACATGCCACTTGGTCATCTGAGTCATGGAAACCATCTCACTTCTCATCACCATACTCTGATCTGATCTGTTGAAATGTAGCATCAACTTGTTGTGCCTCCTTGATCTTCTCTCTTAGGGTAGGTTTTATATGCATCTCAGCCAACAACCCGGCTAACAATGACTCCTTCAACTATACATTATCTTGCCTTAAGGAGATAAGCATATCTCTCCTAGAGCATACTAAAGAGTTCAGTTGTGCTCTATCTAAGGCTAGTGTTGCTGATTTCCTACTCAAGGCATCAGCAACCACATTGGCCTTCCCTGGATGGTAATCAATTGTACAATCGTAGTCCTTGATTAAATCCATCCAGCGGCATTGCCTCATGTTAAGTTCGTGCTGAGAGAAGATGTACTTAAGATTCTTGTGGTCCGTGAAAATTTGGAATGTCTCTCTGTAGAGATAATGTCGCCAGATCTTCAAGGCATGAACCACAACAGCTAACTCCAGATCGTGTGTTGGATAATTCTCCTCGTGTTTCTTAAGTTGTCGGGAAGCAAAAGAAATCACTTGTTTATCCTGCATCAACACGCATCCGAGTCCATTCTTGGAGGCATCACAGAAAACCACGTATCCTTTACCTTGCTCAGGTAACACAAGTACAGGTGCACTTGTCAATCTCTCCTTCAGTAGCTGGAAAGATTGCTGACACTTATCACTCCACATAAAAGGAACATATTTCCGGGTCAACTTAGTCAAAGGTAAGGCTATGGAACTGAAGTTCTTAATGAACCTTTGGTAATAGCCAGCCAACCCTAAGAAACTACGGATTTCAATCAGCGTCTTTGGCTGCTCCGATTGTAGAACAGATTCTACCTTTTTAGGGTCAACACGAATACCCGAGGCAGATATCACATGTCCAAGGAAAGATACTTTCGGTAACTAGAACTCACACTTGCTAAACTTAGTGTATAGCTTATGTTCTCTTAGCAAAGTTAGAGCCTGACAAAGATGTTGCTCATGTTGTTGAGCATCTCTACTAAAGATCAGAATGTCATCTATGAAGATGACAACACACTGATCGAGGAAAGGTCAAAAGATTCTATTCATGAGTTCCATAAATGTTTCCGGTGCATTAGTTAGTCCAAATGAAATAACTGTGAACTCATAGTGACCATACCTTGTCCTGAAGGCAGACTTGGGTATGTCATTGTCCTTAATATGGAGTTGACGATATCCTGACCTCAAGTCTATCTTCAAAAAGACGGTTGCACCACGCAACTGGTCAAAGAGATCATCAATCCTCGGTTGAGGGTACTTGTTCTTTATTGTTACTTTATTAAGTTGTATATAGTCAATGCACAACCACATTGATCCGTCTTTCTTTTTAACGAAAAGAATCGGAGCACCCCAAGGTGAAGTACTCGGTCAGATGAAACCCTTCTCAAGCAACTATTGAAGCTGTTTCTTGAGTTCTGCCATCTCGGCAGGCACCATCCTATACGGTGTTTGTGCTATAGGTTGCGTGTCTGGGATCAAATTGATTTCAAAATCAATTTATCGAGGCGGTGGTACACTTGGAAGTTCTTCAGGAAACACATCTTCAAATTCTCTGACTATAGGAACTTCGGTAGGGTTAGGACTCTCCATGGTAGTATCTACTACATGGGCCAAGAATGCACAACATCCTTGCCTCATCAGCTTTTCAGCAACCATAGCTGACACAAGATAGGTGGGTAGGATCTTTCTCTCTCCTTGAAAGATCCATGTGTCTCTATCATCAGCAAACACAACTTGCTTGGATTCACAATCCAAAACAACTCTATACCTTTCCAAGGTATCCATCCCAAGGATTATATCAAATCCTTGCATCTCAAGTGGTATAAGATCCACTTGAATGCGATGATCAGAGAAGGAGAGGATGCAGGGAGAGAATACCTCTTGCAACACAGCAGGCCCTCTCAACGGAGTCTCAAGCAACAAGCTATCTACCCTATGACTGACTGTCATATTGCAGTTACGAATCACTCTTCGAGTGATAAAGGAGTGTGTAGCACCCAGATCAATCAAAACAGATACAACACAGGATGTAGACGTATCAGAATATAACAACTCCATCTGACCTGCCACAACCCGAGGGTTGATCACTGCATCAGGTGGGTTCATTGCATAGAACCTTGATGTAGCCTGTGGTTGATTCGGTGCTGACGATCCAGCTTGGGACGCTTGTCCACATCCCACTAGCTACTCCTTGAAATTGTCCCCTCTATGACCCTTGCTGATTCTGCCCCTGAGGTTGAGTCACACCTGCTGGTCTAGCTCTGCAGTCTTTCATCAGATGCCCCACCTTCCCACAATTATAACAACTTCTGTCTTGTTGCTATGGTCTGGGTGGTCATGTGACCGACATTGATGTTGAACTGTGAGCCCCTTGTAGCGGTAGGCTTCATCCTCTACCTCTACTCTGTGTCCAATGTGTCTGAGTACTAGGTCTAGGTGGTGGTGGTGTAGGCGCAGAAAATCTAGGCTTCTTGAAGTCTTTAGATGAATACCCCTGGAACTGAGAATACCTCTTATGGGTTTGCCGCTTCTCAGCTACGGACCTCTCTATCCTTCGGACTGACTCAACGAAGGTAGCAAACCTTTCCCGGTTCTCTAGGGCAAACACGGGAGTAGTCAACTCAGCGTTCAACCCTCTCTCAAATCGCCTTATCCTTTCTTCTTCTGTGGCAGACATGTGTAGACAAAATCGTAGCAACTCCATGAACTTAGCTTCGTATTCGCTAATGTTCATCAAACCTTGCCTCAACCTCTCGAACTGAGAGATTTTCTCATCCAGGAACGTCTTAGGAAAGTATTTGTTGACAAATTCCCGTCAAAAGACCTCCCAGGTAGCCTCCACACCAGGCCTCTTCTGCTCTTCCATGGTCCACCAATGACCAGCACTCCCCTTGAGAAGATAGACAGCGTGTCTAACCTTCTCAGCTTCTGGGATGTTCAGGATTCTAAAAGCCTTCTCTAACTCGGTTAACCACATATCGGCATCTGCAGGGTCAGCTGTTCCAAAGTACTTTGTCGCTCCAACTCAGCGAAGTCGTTCGAACGTTTTACCGATTCCTTGTCCTTCTGACTGGGCAGGTGCCCTAGGTGCAGGCATGGGCATTCTATCCGTTATATGTGTCATGGCAGTCATAAATTGCCCGAACATAGTCTGGACAGCTGGGTTCCCCATGTCAACTGGGTTGAACTGGGGTGGCTCCATGGGTGGCTCAGGTACAAGTTGCTCTATCTCTGGGTCCCTTGCACCTTCTCGAGGTGCAGCAACACTACTCTCTGTCACATACTCCTCATGTGGTCCATACATCATTACTTATCTTCTTCTCCTGAGGAGAAGAAGACACTATTAGATATACTGGAAAACACTAAGAATAGACTTGACATCCTAAGTCCTATGTCTCTGTAGACTCAGCGAACCTAGAGCTCTGATACCACTAAATTGTGGCGACCGGATCGCCATAAAGTGAGATAAACCATTGCGGAAGCGATTAACTAACTGGAAGCGGAATTATGAAAAATCACTAGAAATTAAAACTTTTTAAGAAAATATCATTAAACCATAAAACTCTTTTATAAGAACAAGATAAACAGTTTACATCATGTTGGACAATACATCTCTTGTGAAATCACCTCTCGAGTGATTATATACATCCAGATACAAAATCTCGAGGATTAAAGCCAAAAACCTCAGACCTATCAACTCGTAGGACCTGATAGTACAGAGACGACATAAGACAACTATCTACAAGACTTGGCAGTCAGTATCTCCACCTGAGATTCACTGCTGCCCCTGGTGTTGTTGTTGCTGGTACTTGTGGGCTCTGATCTTCAAAACCCGAGATAAACACATAAACCTCGAATTAAACTTAGCGGAAGCGATTCGATTAGCAGTGGAATACCAAAAATCAGCCGAAATTAAAACTTTTTTAGATAAGACATCAAAACCATAAAACTTCCTTCATAAAAGGAGATAAACTATTTACATCTCTGTCAAATTACTTCTTGAGTAATTATACACATCATGATTCAAAATCTCAAGAATCGTAACAAAATCTCAGACCAACAACTCCAAGACATGAGAGTACAGAGGACACATAGGACTGACTCTAACTACACCACATAGCAGGCTGAATCTCCACCTGAGATTTACTGCTGCTCCTGGTGCTCCTGCTGCTGGGATTGGTCACCTGTAGACCGGTTTCTCCGTCTTCTACGACCACCTAAAAAGTTGAAGTCTACGGGGTGAGACAATTTTAAATAATTGTCCTAGTGAGAGTTATAACTCTCCACTAGAAACTTTATATAGCAAACAAAGAACAATAGAAGCATTAGGAGCCTTCTATGTAATCAACAGCAGGTAGCTAACTCAGCAGAGTAACAAAAGTAAGCAATATGAATAACATATCTACTTATGCAGTGTAACATAAATCCAGTATCTCGTAGTTTAATCTAAGCAGGTATACTACGTGGCTGATTATGTTTTACAAATATCCCTAAGCCCTACGGAGATGAGGTATACCGCTCATACTCCAACCAACCACTGTTAAGTCGCATCGGTATCATACTAGGTCATCGAAAGAGTCAGATTCTCATGACCTTCACCTTCCTCAGTCAGTAAGAGGATTGCTTGCAGGACATCTTGTGTCTCTGCTGTTATAGCTCACCAGGGTAATCTGGTCCTTCGCTATTTTAGAGTTACAGTGGCGTTCTGTACTCTCTTTGTCATCAGGAGATTTCGTGTTTACCTTCCACTGATGCGGTATTTGTGCTCTCTTCGTCATCAGGAGATTTTGTGTTTACCTTCCACTGATGCGGTATGGATTTGTAGTGAAGGACTAACGGATTACACATCTACATCAATACCTACACTAGGATGTAAGGTTCTACACATCCATATACCCCACATACTCAAAAGTATGTGATCCAGGAGTTCCCTTAGGAAAACCTGTTTCACCATCATTTGATCTCTGACAATGATGGATCTATGATCAGGGCTCTACATAGTATGATTACACTTGATTAGTTAGGTACATTCAGTATTCTTTTAACATCATACATTGTTCTCAAACAATAACATTAGCATAGCAGCTATGAAGGGAGAATACTAAATGTAACAAGCCTAACTCACATCAATTATCATTTCTCAATACTCTCATCACAAGTCATCTCTAAAGCATGACCTTGATGGTATTTATGGCTCTCATAGCCCATTAATCTCATAAGATGCCACTGACAAGGCATCATGATATTTTACTATTTATAAAGCTAACAACATGCTTTCAATGAATGTAGCATCATCATCCATACCTGGATATGATCATCCTCATATAGGAACATGCATGGTTAATTCAACTGATAAAAGCAAGCAATTCAATTCAAGAATTATGCCTTCACTCTTGCCATAAGAGCTAAGTTCCCTGATTCTCATCAATTAGGGTTTACTTATCACATTTCATGTCATCATCCTAGAATTAGGGTTTACTATTCACATTATGGTGAATTGAACTCATAACATTATCATGTATGAGGAACATCATCATTGATGCTCTCAGATTAGGTTAAGATTCATCATTTATCATAATTAGGGTTTCCATGATCTCACATAGGTGGATCATACCCTAGTCATGCACAAACAACCACCCATAGATAGGGCATGTGTTATTTTACCCTAGGGAAAGTGTTTACTCTCCCCCTTATAAAATTGTTGTAGGTGATTGGTAATGTGCTATTCTCCCCTCACCTATAGGTTGAGGTCTGGTAGGTGCCTCAACCGTACTTAGTTGACGTAGTCAATATTAATCATGCATGCAAATATTTCACTATCTTCTTGTTATGGCAAGCATCTATTTGATTATTCCTCATACTCTTGACTTTGTTTTTTCTTGATGAACATACATTGTTTTGTTATCCTTTGATGATAACACCTTGTTTTGGTTCTTTCTATTGACACATACCTTGTTTCTTCCTCTTGCTGGGTTATCCCAAACCCCAAGCCTAGGATCAGAGTAGCAAAACAGGAGCATGGAGGACCAATGTAGGATTAGGATTAAGATAAGGAGTAAATGGCTTTAAACATGGACCTAACTTATGAAGTTGATGCTTGGAGACAAACTTGTTATGGTTTATATTTTGCTCTATATAGATCCTTAATGTGTAACATCCATGAAAACCCTATATGGGAGATGATGATGTACATTTTGTAAAACTGAAATCATTACTTTTATTTCACTGCTATACTTAGTCTTTTGTATACCGTTATATATGATTTGAAAATCTTACACATGTTCTGACATACCTTTTGAGTGTGTTTGAAATTTATGTTTTATTCTTCAAATTTTAGTAGGGAGTGGATCCCTCTGGGTCCCACTCCTTACAAAGATCTATATAGATAGATCTAGAAGGCTTCTTGGACAAAGTCATAGCACATACATTGATTAATTGTTGAAGTGGTTCAACATGGAGAGCTTGAAGTGAGGAGAAATGCCCATGCTTCAGGGAGTTACCATCTCTAAAAATAAATGTCCTAGTTCTTGTGAAGAAAGGGAACACATGAGTTTGATTCCATATGCATCAGCAATTGGATCAATCATGTATGCAATGTTGTGTACCTATCTTGATATATCATATGCCTTGAGCATGACGAGTAGATATTAGTCAGATCCAGGTGATGCTCACTGAACAAACATAAAGAACATCCTTAAGTACTTGAGAATAACTAATGATCACTTCTTTGTCTATGGCAGAGAGGAATGGTTGGTGGTAAAGGGTTACACTGATGCAAGCTTTCAAACTAATAAAGATAATTATAGATCACAATCTAGATGTGTGTTTTTCCTAAACAACGGAGCCATGAGCTGGAAGAGTTCCAAGAAAAAGACAGTTGTCGATTCTACAATAGAGGCTGAGTATATTGCTGCATCGAATGCAACAAATGTGGTTGTATGTATCAAGAAGTTCATCTCTAAACTTGGGGTTATTCTAAGCATCAATGATGAAATTGAGCTATATTGTGAAAAAATGGAGCTATTGCACAAGCTAAGGAAGCCATATCACATCATCATTCCAAGCATATACAAAGGAGGTTCCATATCATACGAGAGATCGTAGTACCACTACATTAGCTAAATAGTCTAATAAAATCAACATGCTAAATAGAAACTATGAAAAGTAGAAGCATCATACATTTGAAACATGGCAGTGGGGTACAAAACCCAATAAATACAATATCAATTCTGATTTTGAGGCAAATATAGCAAAAGAAATATTAATAGAGAGAATAGGGTTCATATAGTGCCTCATTAGGGAAAATATGATTTGATTTGCAAATATCCCAACTTAGGGTGTAAGGATGCATGTACCAGTTTTATTGAGTTCAATTACCAACTTTCACCACTTTTAGATGATCCCAAATTCAACTTTGCCTATTTCAATTTATTAACATGTATTAATGCACATAATGCACATTAATGAAGAGAAACCCTAATTTTGGACCTTTTTAGAAAAACTCAAATTTTGAATTTGAAAATCTCATTAATCAACTTGTTAGGCTCTCCTGATCAAGAAAACATATTTTTATTTTAAATTTGGAGTTTATATGATTAAGTTGTAATTTTCATATTTTTATGCATTAGATTTATTTTCCAAAATCACCCTTTGCAAACATGAAAATCAAAAGATTAAAACATTTTTATTGAAAAGATCACATTTTTCTCATTCCAAAACATATTTATTTTTAATTTTTGGACAAGTAGATTAAAAGATATAATTTTTGTAAAATCGACCAATTAGAAAATTAGAAAATGTCAAATAAGTGAGAAAAGAGCTAGAGAGAGGGGCCGACCCAGTGACTTTGCCCAATCACAACAGCTCAAGTCATGGGTCAATGCCAACTGGTTCATGTCCAAGGCAAAGAAGAAGCAAAGCCAAAAGACCAAATTTCCCTTACGTAAAAAAAGAAGGGAACATGGGGTAGAAATAAGATACCACGAGGGGGGGTCCATCCCCTTTCTCCCTCCCATGCCATGTCTACACAAGCAGAAGGTCGATGTTAGGGGATTTTTGGGCAAATCTACATACGATGATGATTCCTCGATTTCAAGATATGAGATTGAAGCTCACACAACCACAACATCACCTCCAAGTTCGTTCGAATATCAGAGAAGCCAGGAACTCGCATGACGCACTGTAAGGTCAGGGAGGAAGTTAGCTTGCGGAAGCACAAAACGCGATGAACTGAGAAATTGGCTGGAGAGATAGATTGCTCGTGTTGTGGAGAAACTCTAGATGGGTATATATAGGTAGGGTTTGGTCCATTGGCCGATGTACATGGAGCTCTAGAAGTTTGCAGAAGGGGATTTGGGAGTTTCATGAATACTTGATGAAATAGTATGAATAATTTCTCCAAAAAGTAGAGTTAAATTTCGAAACTGATGGCAAAGAAATCTTGTGAAAAGTTTGAGAAACAAGGGAGAAATCGCATCTGAAAATCATCTAGTTCGGCGACCTATTTCCTCTTTGGGCTTGAGCTGGAAGATGATCGGGAGCTGCCCGATCCATGAATCCATCAGCTGCAAATCACGCACACATCCTTGGCTAAAAATTATGTATGTGACAAATTAAAGGACTTTCCTATTCGGTTTCGAATAAAGTGAGGATGCATTTATGTGTTTTTTTCTCTTTACTCCATTGAGGATGCAAAAAAACTCCAAATTATAGCCTAATTTAAACATGGAGTCTCCTCCCTACGAGATGCCACTGCCATGGAGATGCTCATTGACCGAGCACAATAGAGAAAACGGGGTAAGAACAGGGCCAGGTAAGGAAGGGGGAAAGGTCAGGGGTGGCTATGAGGAACCCAGTTGACCTCGCAGCTCCGCCCCGGACATGCGGAGCTACTTCTCTGATCCTACGGTGGCCGCAACCGAGGGCAGCTCCAAAGGGGAAAAGCAACTACAAACAGACCTGGTGAGGTCGGGGCAAAGTCAAACCCAAGGAATCAACCCGTGAGGCCACGGTTTGGCAGAGGAGCACCTCGCATCGAGGTTCGCAAAGAGCACAACCAACAAGGAAGGCTGGCCGAGAACCAAAAGCTACTGAGCAGGCGGCGGTAGAAACTGGGGAGGCTGACGGTGCTAGTCGACCCAGCAAATGAGGATGACATGGGGCAAAATAAACATACAGGATGAAAGAGGGAGGTTCATAGATGGTTACCTCTAGCGTTATTAGACCAAGGTGGCCCCAGGCTCTGTAGCTCCAAGCTTTCTTGTCGAAGAAGATGACCTACCCACAACCTCTCCCAAGGAACCTCAGGCCAAAACAAGCGGCGAGTGATAAATAGACGGTCACAACGAGTCTTCTAGCACTGGCCTCAAACCAGAGGGAGCATAGAGATGAAATGGATGTTCATCTAAAATGTTCTAGCGGCGGCTCCCGTTTGGGTAGAAATAAGCGTCCCCGCCCTAGGGCTCTCTAGGGGATAACCAATAGGTCGTTGGACTCGGGTAATCGAGGGGAAGTCATTGGCAAAGAAAGTGTGATGAATGGATCAGCCTCACGTGAGAGAAGAACTGTCATCGCCAAGCCACATTGTATAGCGTTGATAACCTCCTATTTTAGTTGATTATCTTAGTCTTTTTCTTTAGTTTTACATACTCTTTTTAAGTTTAAACTATACATAATCTTGATTTTACCCTTTTTTTTATAAATATATCTTCAGACTAACTTTTCCTTTCTTTATATGCAGAAAAAGCACAAAAATCATAAAAGAATAACTCAGCCTCAAGACCGAGTGGATTCAAACGGTCTCAAGACCGCATGAAGCCAAACGGTCCCGAGACCGCATGGAGTTCAAACGGTCCCAAGACCGCATGAAGCCAACCGGTCCCGAGACCGCATGGAGTCAAACGGTCCCAAGACCGCATGAAGCCAACCAGTCCCGAGAACGCATGGAGTTCAAATGGTCCCAAGACCGCATGAAGTCAACTGGTCCCGAGACCGCATGGAGTCAAATGGTCCCAAGACCGCATGAAGCCAACTGGTCCCGAGACCGCATGGAGTTCAAACGGTCCCGAGACCGCATGAAGCCAACCGGTCCCGAGACCACATGGAGTCAAACGGTCCCAAGACCGCATGAAGCCAACCGGTCCCGAGACCGCATGGAGTTCAAACGGTCCCAAAACCGCATGAAGCCAAACAGTCCCGAGACCGCATGGAGTTCATGTGGTCCCAAAACCGCATGAAGCCAAACGGTCCCGAGACCACATGGAGTTCATGCGGTCCCAAAACCGTATGAGTCCAAACAGTCTTGAGGTCCCAAACGGTCTTGAGGTCCAAACGGTCTCCAAACCATTTGGACTTCACTCAAGACCTATAAATAAGACCCCAAGGGTCCTCCATTGAAAAAGAAGTCTCAGACGTCCAAAGGCTGTCCCAATCATTCCAGAGCTCCTGCCACTTCCATCCTCCGCCCTGGGGCT
The DNA here is from genome assembly GCA_963693085.1 of Alisma plantago-aquatica. Lineage (NCBI taxonomy): Eukaryota > Viridiplantae > Streptophyta > Magnoliopsida > Alismatales > Alismataceae > Alisma > Alisma plantago-aquatica. The sequence goes on from OY856411.1 coordinate 569,102,555, forward strand.
GTCGGTCTGAGATCCATACTCCATCATGAAGCTGCTTTCTCCTTCTTTGCCAAGAAGGTGGGAAGGGGAGACCTCCTCATCGTGCAACCTACAAAGACTGGTGGATCGTTGCTCTCTCTCTCCAAGGGGTTGACTTTCCTCCCTCCTTTGTGGGGATGATGCTCTCTCTCTCTCTTCTTGCCTACTTCTTGGTCTTAGTCATGAGGGAGTAGTCTTCTTCACTAGGGTGCGGGGAGTAGCCCAGCTACCCATACTTTCATATCATGTAAAATGTAATCCTTAGGTTGTAATGTAGAGTTCTTATCTTTGTCATTTTGACATCAAACGATTAATGAATACTTGTTGCTTGATCTCCAACTTGTGTTATCTTTTATCTTTTAGTATGAATTGTCTATGTTTGTACTATTAGATTCGAAACTCATTTGCATGTTGGCTCTTGATGCATGTATCCACCATGTATCTGTTTCGGTATCTAGAAGTGTATCTCAAGGAGTGGAGTAAACTCACTATCATCCGTTGCACTTTCATACTATGAAATGGAATCAGTTGACGTATGGAAGTGCAACCTTGGTAAGTCAAGGAACACACTTTGCGAGGGGAATGATGTAAAGTAATCTGACCATTTGATCGGGAATGGCTGGCGTTGCAACATTCCCGCACTTCTTGTAGCTAGATTATCCGAAAGGAGGCTAGGTCTACAAGGATACTAACTGACCAAACTCTTTTTGCAGGTTAAGTTTTGCTTTGCATGTGTTGATCGATGTGTAGTGGCGGTGAAAAACCGATCACACCCTAGTGATCTTTATCATAGTTTAACTCTTAGATTTACTTGCTTTCTTTACTTTTCATGCTCTTAGTTTAAAATCATCATAATCCAACTTTCGATATAAGTGCCAACTAGTAAGTAACTAAGTGAAATTCTATATGTTTTCCATCTTGTTGCTTGCAACAAGACCGTTGTCTTTTGGGTTCGATCCTAAATCTGTACTATGATAAGGCTTCCATACTCTTATGGGGTTGGAGTGTTTATCTAAGCACCAGTTATAGGTAAACCTGGGGAAAGACATCAACTCTCTCTCTCTAGGGTTTTTTGGTGCATAACCCTGGGACTCCCATTGGAAGAGTAAAATCTTTTGGTGTAAGTCTCAGCTCCATCAAAAAAATGGCGTCGTTGCCGGGGACAACGGAACGTTGTTATTTCACTTAGTACCTTTCTAGTTGGTTAGGTTTTTACACTTTCTTTTTGAATCATAACTCTATATCTACTTGAAACTTTTTGTTGTTATTATCTAAAGGTGTTTTCCTTCCTCTACTCAGGTAGAACACGTGCATGCAATCATCGCATAGTCGCGGATTCTCCCCTGATCCGGAGTTCGACTCTGAGGTAGAGAGAAGTTTCCACTGCCGAATCCGTCTCAATCGCCAACACGCTAGACAAATGGCTGACGAACAGCATCAAGCTGCTTTGGTGATGGAGAGAGTAAATGCTGCCATCGCCGCACAACAGGAACAACTCATAGCAGACACCCGTGCCCAAATACAAGCGGAGATACGAGCAGAAGAGCAAGCCCGCATAAGAGCGGAGACCGAGGCAGCAACCCAAGCTTCTCAGCTCGAGTTACGAAACAAGAAACTAAGGGACTATGTTGTCCTGAAGAACTATGAGGATAACCACTCGGTCCGGCCTCCGATCATCAATATCCCAAACTTTGAGATCCGGACCCAGTGGATCCAGATTATGCAAGGAATCTCCTTCTCTGGAGGTTCAGGAGATGATTGCATGGACCATTTGAAAAGATTTAAGGCATTATGCCGCCTGGTCCCGCAAGCTGGTATCGCTTTCGATGCAATAATGATCCACCTGTTCCATTTCACCTTATCTGGAAAGGCCTTGAGTTGGTACAACTCATTGGACAGAGAACCCATAATAACCACTTGGGCCCCTCTAGAGGAAAATTTTTTACAGAAGTTCTTTCCACCCTCACTAACCTATGAAATCATAGGGCAAATCAATCACTTCTCCCAGCTACCTGGAGAAACCCTCGCTGAGGCATGGGAAAGATTTAAGGAACTTCTGCGCAAATGCCCCCATCATGGAATTTCACAGAATCAACTGATAGAAACTTTTTACCGGGGAGTAAGCGATGATATTAAACAGTTCCTCATCTGGAGGAAACTTCATGAGGAAGAACTATGAAGACGCTTGGAAGATTGTTACTTTAGGAGCTGAAAACCAGTCCAACTGGGGACGGTCAGCTGGAAAAGGTGTCCTTAAAGTTTTCAAAGTTGAAGAATCCATAGAAATGAAGGCAATAGCTGAGGCCTTGCAAACTATTGTTCATAAACAACAAGCTCTCGAGGCTTCTCTCGGAGAGATCGACAAAAAGAAAGCCCCTTTTGTACAACAAGTCAAGGCCATCACAGGATCATGTGAGGCTTGTCATGCTTCGGATCATCTGACTCTCTCCTGCGGAATGTTGTATAATGTGATGATGGATCTGCATCCACCACCACAACCATATGAGCCCATTACTAATCAAGCTAAAGATCAGACTCCGGAACAAGTCAACTCCATCCACACTATTCCCGGACAAGTTTACTACAATCCCAGTCAACCGAGGAATCATCCTGGGTTCCAGTACGGGAATCCTTCTGGAACTGCGAATCCGCAACATCAGACACAGGTGGATCTGATGGTAGGCTACCACCTGGGTTCTCAAACAATTTTAACCAAAATCAAGGGAACTCAAGGAACAATTTCCTTAGGGCTAGCTACCCTAGAAACCAATCATCCTACTATCAGTACACTCATCCCCCGCTTCATCCGCAGTTGCATACTCAGCAGCCTCAACAACAAAGTTTTCAAAAAAATGCTACTACACAGCCGGAAGATGAGATATCTTTGATAAGGCAGCTGCTACAATCGCAACAAACTATGCTTGCTAACCAACAGGCTCAGCAGAAAGTAGTTGAAGCTCAACTCGCCCAAATTGCCGCACAATTAAAGCCCCCAGTAGGTATGCTTGTCGGGCAGCCTGAACCAAATTCTAAGTATGGGCAAAACAAACATGAACAGCTGAATGTCGTCACCACAAGGTCGGGACGCATTCTTCCTGAACCCACCAAGATCACCCTGGACGATGATGATATGCCCACTTTTATGACAAAAGAGATCTCACAACAAGGAATTGAGAAATCCTCCGAAGGTACAAAGGACAAAAACAAAGAACAGGTGTTCGCAGAACCCGAGGTCCCGCAATTCAAACCAAGGATTCCGTATCCGGGCAGACTGTAAGAAACAAAAATGGACGCCAAGTTTCAGAAGTTCAAGGAGGCAATGAAGAAACTATACATTGACATCCCACTCCTCGACGCTCTGTCCGAAGTACCAGCATGGGAAAAGTATCTCAAAACCTTGCTATCACGAAAGTAGATCACCAAGGAGCATGAGACTGTCAAGCTTGCTCAAACCACTTCTGACATCATCTTGAAAAAGCTGCCTAAAAAGAAGGACCCAGGTTCCTTCGGAATCCAATGTTGCATTGGAAACGCGTCTACAAAGAAAGGATTAGCTTACCTTGGGGCCAGCATATCCATTATGCCCTACTCAATGTGCCAACGTCTGGGTTTCACCGACTTGCTGCCAACAGCGATGACTATTCAACTAGCTGACTCCACAATAACCGCACCGTTGGGAATCATTGAAGATATCCCAGTAAGGATAGGAAAGGACGCCTACGTTCCGTGTGATTTTGTTATCATGGATATTAAAGAAGACTTGAGATATCTGATCATTTTCGGCAGGCCTTTCCTAGCTACTGCCAGAGCACTAATCGACGTCGAAACTGGAACCATCATTCTTAGGCTCGGGAAAGAAGCAATTCAATTCTGCGTCCTCGATAGTATGAAGGGTCCCAGCATCCAAGAAGAAGTCTTTCTTTTGGACGCAATTCAACAAATGTCGCAATTAGAAATCTCCGAGCCAATCGACGAACTTGAGAATGCTCTTATCAGTCCGGAAGTTGAATTTTCCGCAAATGAACTAGTCCAGCAATGCCTCCAATATCTAGAAAAGATCGAAGAAGCGCCAAAGGCTACTTTTGAAGAGCTTAAGGCTGTCATTTTTATAGAAGCAACCAAACCACCAAAAGCCTCTGAATTAAAGACTTTACCTATAGGGCTTAAATATGTTTTCCTAGATGAGGAAGAGCTATGCCCGATCATCATCAGCTCCACCCTTACCGAAGATCAAGAAGTAAGGCTTCTGGATAAGCTGAGGAAGCATAGAAAGGTCATTGGATATAAAATAACTGACCTCACAGGCATAAACCCGGCTCTGTGTATGCACAGGCTCCCTATGGTTGAAGAATTTAAACCCTCTCGTGAACATCAAAGAAAATTGAACCCAAACTTGAAAGAGGTAGTTCGTTTGGAAGTCCTTAAACTACTCAAAGCTGGCATGATCTATCCTATCTCTGACTCTCAGTGGGTCAGCCCGGTCCAGGTTGTTCCAAAGAAAGGGGGCACTACCGTAGTGATCAACGATAAAAATGAGCTAGTACCTACCAGGACTGTAATAGGATGGCAAATGTGCATTGATTATAGGAAGTTGAATAAAGCCACAAGGAAAGACCACTACCCTCTGCCTTTCCTTGATGCAGTCCTGGAATGCCTGGCTCACCAAAAGTATTTCTGTTATCTCGATGGTTACTTTGGGTTCTACCAAATACCCATACACCCGGAGGACCAAGAAAAAACCACCTTCACCTGTCCCTTTGGGACATATGCGTTCAGAAGAATGTCGTTCGGGCTATGTAACGCGCCCGCCACTTTCCAACGATGTATGTCTGCTATCTTCGCCGGTTTAACTGAATCTGTCATGGAAGTCTTTATGGATGATTTCTCTATTTACGGAGACTCCTTAGACAATTGTCTGATTAATCTTGAACGAGTTCTGCAACGCTGCGAGGAAACGAACCTTATCTTGAACTGGGAAAAATGCCATTTCATGGTAACAGAAGGTGTCATCCTCGGACATAGGGTAAGTGATAGGGGAATCGAGGTTGACAAAGCAAAGATCGATGTTATCTCAAAGTTATCACCTCCGAAGGACATACGAGGAGTTCGAGCTTTCCTGGGTCATGCGGGATTTTATAGAAGATTCATCAAAGACTTCTCGAAAATAGCTAAACCCATGACCCAACTCCTGACCAAAGATGCCGAGTTCATTTTCGACCAAGAATGTATGCAAAGCTTCTCCACCCTTAAAGAAGTGTTAATCTCCGCACCTATTCTAAGGGCTCCAGACTGGTCGCAACCCTTCGAAATCATGTGTGACGCAAGCGATTATGCCATAGGGGCTGTTTTGGGACAACGAATCGATAAGAAACCCTATGTCATCTATTACGCATCCAAAATGCTAGAAGAAGCATAGAAAAACTACACCACCACGGAAAAGGAGTTTTTGGCTATCATCTACGCGTTCGAAAAATTCCACTCCTACCTGATTGGCTCTAAAGTCATCATCTACACTGACCATTCTACTATCCGATACCTGATCCAGAAACAGGACGCCAAACCCAGGCTTATTCGCTGGGTATTAATGCTTCAAGAATTCGACTTGGAGATCAAAGATAAAAGTGGTGTGGAGAATGGTGTGGCCGATCATCTCAGTAGGATCAAGGTTGAAGAAAAAGATAAAATCCCTATCAGAGATTCTCTTCCTGATGATCAGCTTATGAAGGCCACTCATAGTTTCCCTTGGTATGCTGATATCGTTAATTATCTGGCCACAGGGATCATCCACCCGTCTTCTTCATATCAGGATAAAAGGAAGTTCCTTCACGACATAAAACGTTATCATTGGGATGACCCTACTTATTCCACCTATGTGCCGACTGACTTTTCCGTCGGTGCCTGCCAGAAGAAAAAATAACCCTGGTTTTAGAACATTGCCATTCCAGACCCACGGGGGTGCATATGAGCGCCAAGAAACCCGCCATAAAAGTTTTACAATCTGGTTTCTTCTGGCCCACCATATCAAAAGACTCGTATGAATTCGTGAAAGCCTGCGACAAATGCCAATTTTCGGGCAATATATCAAAAAGGGATGAAATGCCCCTCACTATGTGGCAAGAAATTGAGCTCTTTGATGTATGGGGGGTAGACTACATGGGCTCTTTCCCTTCATCATATGGCTTCTCTTACATTTTGGTCGCATTGGATTATGTCTCGAAATGGGTCGAAGTTGTACCCACCGTATCTAGCGACTCCAAACTTGTTATCAAATTGTTCAAAGATACTATCTTTCTGAGATTTGGAGTTCCAAGAACGGTCATACCGGACGGCGGGACCCATTTCCTGGAACGAAGTTTCGAAGCACTACTGAGAAAATACGGAGTCCATCACAAAGTCGCCACGCCTTACCACCCACAAACTAGTGGCCAGGTAGAGGTATCCAATAGACAATTAAAGGCGATCCTTGAAAAAACGGTGAACAAAAACCGCACCGATTGGTCCACCAAACTTCCTGATGCCCTCTGGGCATACTGAACTGCTTACAAAACACCAATCGGAACAACACCGTTCCCTTTGGTGTACGGGAAGTCATGTCATCTTCCAGTCGAGCTAGAACATAAAGCCTGGTGGGCCATCAAGCAATTAAACTTCGATCTTAAAAGTGCAGGGGAGAATAGACAACTCCAGCTACATGAGTTAGAAGAGCTCCAAATGACAGCCTATCACAGTGCCAGAATCTATAAAGAGCAGAAAAAAATGTGGCATGATGGACATCTTAAGAGAAAAGATATCGCCGTTGGATACAAAGCACTCCTATTCAACTCCAAGCTCAAATTATTCCCCGGAAAACTTAGAACAAAATGGTCCGGACCCTTCACTATAAAACATATCTACCCAACTGGAGCTGCCATTATTATCGACAACAACGGAGGAGAAAGGACGGTCAACGGGCACCGTTTAAAAAGATATTACACTCCAGAAGACAAAATGCATCGACAAACCATCGACATCAGAGACGCTACGCCAACAGCATAACAACTTTACAGCTTAGTCGAGCCAGCAACATTAAACCAAGGCGCTACTTAGGAGGCAACCCATGACTTCACAAATTAGTTTAACCGCAGCCCTTGTCCTAATTACTTCTCACCCTATCACTTTGACACTCTGAGGACAGAGTGAGTGATAAGTTAGGGGGGGTACATTAGACAAGGGCAAGGTACCTTTTTCTTTCTCTCCTTTTTAACTCTTTTAAAATAAAGTCAGCTCAACTAACTCTAGAATCATGTTAGTCCCTACAAGTAAAAAGCACTTAGACATCGAATGGCGATGTAACAAATTCCATCCACTTTTGATTTTCATGCTTCTGCTTCAAATTCTTTATCTGACTCTCTACAGGTCAAAATCAAAGCAGAAACAAGCCAAGCTCTCAAGGATGAGAGGGGAATCAGGCAACTTCCAAATCAAGAAGTTCTGCAAGTGGACCACAAACCAAATAAGTGCATGTTGAAAAACTCTAATAACAGCTTTCCTCTCTTCAAAATAAATGAGGCTTGGCTGCCCAAAATAAATTCCCAAAATCCCAAAACCCAAGCATGTGAGTTATCGAATAAAAGCTAGAGAGATGAATAAAATTATGAGAGTTGTGCCATGCATAAGGATTTATATAAAGAACTGATGAAGGTTTCTCCCGGCCGGCACATTCCGCTGCCCTCACAAAGGCAGATGTGTCGTACCCGGTAGTGAAACCCTAAGGTTTCTAAGTATATGAAAGGCTCATAAAGGACTCACTCGGCCGGTACATTCAGCTGCCATCACAAAGGCAGATGTGTCGTGACCGGTAGTGAGATCCTAAAAGCATAGACAACCCCTCCCCCACTCGAAGAGGGAGCTACACCTCAAGCCTTTAGCCAACCCTCATACCCTCTCTAGCTTCCAGTAGGTTTTCAGAGAGGTATAAAGCTGATTAGAGTCAACAACATGCATAAAATAAAGGTGGTCCCAATGCGAACTACGAGATACGGAAAGAACCTGAGACCCAAGCAACTCTCGAAATCTGAAAGAGTCAAGGCATGCAGTAAGACTTGATATGACCCCAGGGGAACTCAGGTTAAGAATTGAAGCAAGAGTATGGAAATCCTAATTAAATAAGATCGCCTCGCCATTACATGTCTCAGCTCTATCTAACTTGAGGACAAGCTAGACTCTAAGTTAGGGGGGGTGATAACCTCCTATTTTAGTCGATTATCTTAGTCTTTTTCTTTAGTTTTCCATATTCTTTATAAGTTTAAACTATACATAATCATGATTTTACCCTTTTTTTATAAATATGTCTTCAGACTAACTTTTCCTTTCTTTATATGTAGAAAAAGCACAAATATCATAAAAGAATAACTCAGCCTCAAGACCGAGTGGATTCAAACGGTCTCAAAACCGCATGAAGCCAAACGGTCCCGAGACCGCATGGAGTTCAAATGGTCCCAAGACCGCATGAAGCCAACCGGTCCCGAGACCGCATGGAGTCAAACGGTCCCAAGACCGCATGAAGCCAACCGGTCCTGAGACCGCATGGAGTTCAAACGGTCCCAAGACCGCATGAAGCCAACCGGTCCCGAGACCGCATGGAGTCAAACGGTCCCAAGACCGCATGAAGCCAACCGGTCCTGAGACCGCATGGAGTTCAAACGGTCCCGAGACCGCATGAAGCCAACCGGTCCCAAGACCGCATGGAGTCAAACGGTCCCAAGACCGCATGAAGCCAACCGATCCTGAGACCGTATGGAGTTCAAACGGTCCCGAAACCGCATGAAGCCAAACGGTCCTGAGACCGCATGGAGTTCATGCGGTCCCAAAACCGCATGAAGCCAAACGGTCCCGAGACCGCATGGAGTTCATGTGGTCCCAAAACCGCATGAGTCCAAACGGTCTTGAGGTCCCAAACGGTCTTGAGGTCCAAACGGTCTCCAAACCGTTTGAATTTACTCAAGGCCTATAAATAAGACCCCAAGGGTCCTCCATTGAAAAAGAAGTCTCAGACGTCCAAAGGCTGGCCCAATCATTCCAGAGCTCCTGCCACTTCCATCATCTGCCCTGGGGCTGTCGGTCTGAGATCCATACTCCATCCTGAAGCTGCTTTCTCCTTCTTCACCAAGAAGGTGGGAAGGGGAGACCTCCTCATCGTGCAACCTACGAAGACTGGTGGATCGTTGCTCTCTCTCTCCAAGGGGTTGACTTTCCTCCCTCCTTTGTGGGGATGATGCTCTCTCTCTCTTCTCGCCTCCTTCTTGGTCTTAGTCATGAGGGAGTAGTCTTCTTCACTAGGGTGTGGGGAGTAGCCCCGCTACCCATACTTTCATATCATGTAAAATGTAATCCTTAGGTTGTAATGTAGAGTTCTTATCTTTGTCAGTTTGACATCAAACGATTAATGAATACTTGTTGCTTGATCTCCAACTTGTGTTATCTTTTATCTTTTAGTATGAATTGACTACGTTTGTACTATTAGATTTGAAACTCGTTTGCATGTTGGCTCTTGATGCATGTATCCACCATGTATCTGTTTCGATATCTATAAGTGTATCTCAAGGAGTGGAGTCAACTCACTATCATTCGTTGCACTTTCATACTATGAAATGGAATCAGTTGACGTATGGAAGTGCAACCTTGGTAAGTCGAGGAACACACTTTGCGAGGGGAATGATGTAAAGTAATGTGACCATTTGATCGAGAATGGCTGGTGTTGCAACATTCCCGCACTTCTCGTAGCTAGATTATCCGAAAGGAGGCTAGGTCTACAATGATACTAACTGACCGAACTCTTTTTGTAGGTTAAGTTTTGCTTTGCATGTGTTGATCGATGTGTAGTGGCGGTGAAAAACCGATCACACCCTAGTGATTTTTATCATATTTTAACTCTTAGATTTACTTGCTTTCTTTACTTTTCATGTTCTTAGTTTAAAACCATCATAATCCAACTTTCGATATAAGTGCCAACTAGTAAGTAACTAAGTGAAATTCTATACGTTTTCCATCTTGTTGCTTGCAACAAGACCGTTGTCTTTTGGGTTCGATCCTAAATCTATACTATGATAAGGCTTCCATACTCTTATGGGGTTGGAGTGTTTATCTAAGCACCAGTTATAGGTAAACCTGGGGAAAGACATCAACTCTCTCTCTCTCTAGGGTTTTTTGGTGCATAACCCTGGGACTCCCATTGGAAGAGTAAAATCTTTTGGTGTAAGTCTCAGCTCCATCAAGCGCCTAAGCCGCGAGAAGGGTGGAAGGTAGGGGACAACTAGGTCCCTCTACCCAGTAACCCGGTTACCCGACCCGGGCTAGCCATGTGAACTAAAATCTGGCCCTGGACCAAAATCCAGGCCATGACAAAATGACATCAATTAAATCAACCAAACCATAGGCTAAATCATATAAAATCTATTAGGGCCCAATCAGGGGTGCATTAATGTCGAAATGCCCCCAAATTTTGAGGGTTGACTAATTAAACTATGAGGAACTCGATTATGGGCTTGAATTTGGATTTTGAGACTTCCTTATCTATTATCAACCATTATGCATAAATCATTCAATTAATGAAATGAATTAGGTCTAATGGTCAAAGGTGATCAAATCTTCTACCTGGATTCGATCCTAGTCTGATATGATACCTAATTCTATCCTAACTCACCAATCAAGAGTAAAGTAATCTAGATTATAATTTTTCTTATAAGTTAGCTAATTGAGGTATTAAGCTAGTAAAAGTGTGTGATTTCAACTCCATGGATCCCTAAATGATTTAATCTAAGGTTTGAAGATCGAAATATTGTTTTCTTTATACTACCACAGTGAAATTTATATATTCAAAGGTAGACAACTAAAAAATGGGGAAAGGGAGATTGGATATCCACATAATCAAATAGGGGTCTAGAAGAATGGAGGATTAGCCTATATGTCTGGAATCGAGTATGTTACAGGTTGAGTCCATTGTTACATATGGTAAATAATGTAAGGGATATAGATGACAATTTTTTGCTCCTTGGATTAATAATCCTGTCACATAATGCACAAGACTATGAAATGCATGCATGCTCATGTGCATCAATATATGATATTGATCTCACAATATCTCGAATAGTTTACTTTAGTTCAAAGAACATAAATTAATTATAAGAGATGACATTCCATGCCTTCATTTCAGTCTATATGTCTTTGGATATAGGATGGGCTTTAGAGGGGAGGGTGAATAGAGATAAATGCACTTAACAAAATTCATTGGACATTCAAGATATTTCTAAGATAATATGGAAAGTATTAACTTTGGGTGTAACTAAAGCATACATATAAAGGTAGAGAGAGATTGAACAAGCACAAAGCACAAGCTATGTAGAGTGGTTCCATACTCCATACTAAGAGTAAGTCAGTCCACTACCTAGAGAAGTTAAGATCCATGATTTTACAACCATTGCATACTTATATTCCGTTATAACACATACAATACATGACCTCCCTTTTCTAGATCAAGGATACTTAGCCTTCCCTTTAAGGAGAAAGAATCCAACAACATATCAAAGGACTTGCCTATCCAATATCAAGCCTTCAACCTCACCAAGGACTTACCCACTTTGCATCGAGTCTTCCGCCTTCACCAAGGACTTACCCACTCTTGTACAAGTCCTTCTCCTTTGAGTAATTATCTACTCTTCTTGGATCTTCCACCTTTGACTTCATCTTCACCACGGAGAAGCTTTCACCAAGGGACGCCTTCTCTTCTTCTTCTTCACCTCTCTTATCTAAGAGATAAAATCTTCATCTTTATCTTCCTGGTAGAAATGAGAGATTGAGAGGTGGAGGAAGTGAGAGCCTCACAAGATGTACATGTAAGACTAGCTCTCTTAAAAATCTCCTAATCATTCTAATAGAAGTAGCAAGTGATTAAGCTTAGAGAGTGGAAGGAGGTTGTAGGATGCACTCAACTATAATATTGGGACCTTCATAGTGCTTGGCTAACCATGGGATGAAGCCCAAGGGGTCATATTTATAGTTGGAGACTCCTCCTAGCTAGTATAAACACTTAATGATGAATATTGGCCATTTGGGGTGTTGCAACAGATATTTTTTTAGTTTTGCAACACTCCAACGACTAGAAACACTTTTTCTACACTTTCCACATAGTGTGATTGGTCGAGTTTACTTTTAGAAAACTTGACGGACTCCATTATTTGACAAAGCAAATTTGAAGCATCGGTCGAGTTTATCCTATATGAAACTCGATCAATCGCTTAAATTTAGTTTTTCCCAGTGCTGGTATTGATCGAGTTATTTGTATTGGAAACTCAACCGAACCTAGACATTTGATCGAGTTATGTGTATAGGAAACTTGACCAAACCTGGACATTCTCAAAACGCATCAAGGGGACTGGTCGAGTTTGTCACGCGAGAAATCTGACCGAAAAACACCCTATAATGAATTTTGGAAAATGTCATTAAAGTGCTTAAATATTTGATTTAAGTGCTCCTAACGTTTTCTAATCTGGCAATCATTACAAGTGATTTGTAACATGATTCTAATAGATTTACATCATATTCCACAAAAGTGAAATTGCATTGATTTTGACATGTCTTTTCTCCAAGTTAGGATGCACAATTTAGGGTATTTGGAGTGCTATACCTAATCTAAAATCAGTCAAGTACAAGCATTATATATAAATAAGTGGAATGGTTAGTCATCATCAAAACAAGGGTTTAGTGAATTTAGACATTTATTTAACATTGACCTTGAGTCAACTTCCACCCCCCTTTTAAAGATGAGAAACCATTACATGAATGTATTGAAAGATTTTAAGTAAAATCATAACTTTGAAGAAACCTAGGGGTTTCAATAGATTTAGTAAATTTAGATATTGAGTTAACATTGACCTTGAGTCAACTTCCACCCCTTTTTAAAGATGAGAAACCATTACATGAATGTATTGAAAGCTTTTAAGTAAAATCATAACTTTGAAGAAACCTAGGGGTTTCAATAGAATTGAGTTCATATACTCCCCCTCAATTGTTGACCATGAGTTCTCATACTCCCCCTTTCTCACGCATGGTTAGCTTTCATAACATTTATAGAAACTATGTCTTCTACTCATATGTGCTCTACATATATGTATTCACCCCTTAACATAAGACATGTTTTCTCCTCAGACATGCCTTCTCCCTTTCTAACATAAGACTTGCCTTCACCCCCTTTGTCATTTTAAAAAGTGGGGTATTGATGAGATAAAATAAAACATGTTCGAAAAAATAGATATCAAAAGTTAGAAAGGAGAGTAGAAGAGCAACACTAGGGGCTTTTCCCAACATAGTATGTCAAGAAAATCAATACATGCATTTTAACAGTATGTCAAGCAAATCAAGACATGCATTTTAACAACCCACAATGTAATTCTAGCAATAATCAAGGAAAAATAACAGAAATGTTCTTGAAATTGTAACATAATGTGTTTCATAAAACTAATAAATCATGACTGACCCTCAAGATGACAAAATTTGCCCAAAAAATGTCAAGTTCCATGATTAAATACATGAGTCATCTTAGAAGGTCATTTCTTCAGAAAAAACATTGGTTTTGCCCAAAATTTGGCACTGGAGCAAAACATTCAAAAACTGCACAAAATTTTTAGATGCTCCATATTTGCATACAATGTAGCTCTATTTGTTGCTCATTATAAGTATATGTAATCAAGTAACTCAAAATAGTGTATATGCAAGTCAAGGAGCAAGCTTGAGTATGAAACAAGATACAAGCAAATCATATAGTAGAATACCACTTGATCGAAAGATGAACAAGGCTAGAACTATAAGTATATGAACTACTAGTATATGATATCACAAGTTAGTAAAACTAGTTAGATATAGATCATAGTAGAAGATACATAAGTTAAAGAACAATCTATGAGTAGATGATTAGATTTATGCAAACAAAAAGATATGTAGTTTTAGAAGCTAGAAAGGATATAACTCACTAGAAAATATGCATCATTACCAAAATATGATTACCACTAAGATCCTCAAGGTTGTATTTAAACAAGATATACAACTAGATAGATGTAGCAAGTTAGAGCATAACAGAAGCAATTTAATTCATAACCAAGATATTCAAAGATATCATCATCAAAACATGCATAACAACTCAGGATAGATAATTGTAAGATATGAAGATACCAGTTTAGAGAAATTAAAGAGATAGAACTATATGCAAGATAGGAAACTTAAAGTATGGAAATATGAAGATAAAGATACCAAGGGGAGTGCCATAGAATAACGATATTGGTTGAGAAAGTCTAGTTGAGAGGAAAATTCTCATCCAAAAAGTCAACTACATATTTTGTGCATAGTGTTTTGGATTGAGTTTCTAGGTTGAACTTCTCAACCGATGAAAGATGTTGGCAACACCCGTTGGTTCTTATCGGTCGAGTTTCTATTAGGCTAAACTCGGCTGACAACAATTGTTGTCAGAAACATATATTTTCAAATAAAACATATCTAGAGGTTAGGTAAAAATATAAACCATATTCAAACATGTGTAAGCAAGTTAGTAATGCATTGTGAAAGCATAACAGGTAGCTTTTAAGTAAGAAGGTGATGAGAATCATAATATATCAAATTTGACTCAAAAACCATATGTATATTGCATACTAACTTAGCAAGAGCACATTGTGATTGAATAATAGCAAGAATAACATTACTTACGTTCTTAACATTTCTTTTCCACTTGTTATCACCCCATACACATCTCACCTTTCTTCTTTTATGTGGTTTGCAAAACCAATTCACAAATCAATAGTTTGTGTCAATCCAATTGCACTTGACCTACAAGAAGAAAGATCAAATGGTCCCCAGTCATATTTTTAGGTCCATAGGGGTTGGCTTAGCGACCCAAGTGCTATTGCTCTTGGGTGCTTTCCTAAAATAAAAATATGTGGAATAATGACCAATTTTATTACAATGATTACATGATCTCCTAGACTTGGAACTAGAGGATTCTTCACTAAAAGTTTAAGGCCCTTTATCATTGTTGTTCCTTTGGATACTATCAAGACCAATATCATCTATACCCATTTGTTCGGTCGTATGATATATGATTTGATTAAAATTCCTTTTATTGTCTAATAATCTTGCATAGAATATCTCAAACAATGATTATTATGCATAAGAGAACTAATATTAGAAGACAATTTATTGATATTATCTCTAGCATGCAAAAAATTGGTTTCTAAGCAAAGATCATTGGCGATATAGGAATCTTTATCAATATGAAGAGAAACAACATTATTCTCTCTACTAGTTGAACTAGAGAAAGATTCAAGAACATTGATTTTAGCAAGCAAGGAAACATTCTCTTTTTTCAAACAAAGCAATCTTAGAAATATAGACACTATTTTCATATTCTAATCCTTACAAAACAAAATGTTTTTCCTCATCTTCAGTTTTAAGAACATCAACCTCAAGCATGATAGAATTGACAACATTTCTATGCTCTTCATTATCACTAAGCATATAGGTTGAGCTTCTAGGAATCTAATCTTATCAAGAAAATTAGAATTTTCAAGTTTAAGAGAATCTACTTGACTAAGATATACTCAAGCAAGAAAATATTAGCATGTTCAATATCGTCTTTTTCTACATGCAAATTATCAACAATTCTAGAAAGCTTTTTCTTTTTCTTTTAGAAGACTTAAGAAAGGCACGAGTAGCATTAATAATAGAAACTAAAGATTATTTATCAAAATATTTTAGATTTACCTCACTCGAGTTTTCACATGTTGAGGTCATGAGACAAAAGTGGCATTCTCCATCTTCACTAGAGCCTGAGCTAGATTATCCACTTGATTCTTCTCTTGAGCTTGAGTTGGAGGAGTCACGATAGCTTGAGTTGGAGGATTCACTTGGGATTTTGTGCCATTTCTCCTTATTCTTGTGCTTCTCTTCTCATATGATGGTAGATCTTTTTACCTTGTGGACAATCTTCCTTGAAGTGACCCTTCTTTCCACACTTGAAGCATCGAGTGAAGGAGGATGACTTGCCTTTGTAGAGTCTACCCTTGGAGTACATGACATCTTCTTCAACTTGATATAAGGGAGAGGATTTACCAATAATAGCTTCAATATGGACTTGCCTTTGTAGAGTTTACCCTTAGAGTACATGACATCTTCTTCAATTTGATATAAGGGAGAGGATTTACCAATAATAGCTTCAATTTGTGCTTTGATTTCAGCCTTCTTCATTCTCTTTAGCTCTTTCTTTTCTTCTCTTTCTTCTTCATCTTGCTTGTCAAGTTTGACTTCATTGGCTTGTATATTTTCTATGAGATCTTCAATAGGGACATCACCAAGAGACTTTGTTTCTTCAATGAGGGTCACCTTGGATTCCCACCTATTGGGGAGAGTTATAAGGATCTTTGAGTTAATCTCTCCTCTATCCATAGGATGACCTAGAATAGTAAGGCCATTCATAATGGTGTTGAGCCTTGAGTACATCTCGGCTATCCTTTCCTCCTTTCCCATCTTTAAGTTTTCAAGGAGGCCTTTAAGCATGTAGACTTTGCTTTCCTTCACTTGCTTTGTCCCCTCATATGTGACACATAGCTTTCTCAATATCTCATAGGCTGTCTCACAAGAGGAAATTCAGTTGAACTCGGTGGGGGACATGGAGGCATAGAGAATGTTCATGTCTATTGCATTCAAAGTTTCTTCCTTCAAAGTAGGCTCATCCCATTCTTCTATCTTTGTCTTCGATAGCTTATGTCAAAGGTCCACCATTCTCCATAGATCAAGACTTGATCCTTGGATGTAGTATTGGATCCTTCTCTTCCAATAGAGGAAATTGCTCCCATCAAAGATTGGAATGTTGATGAGGTATCTCCCACCTTGATAATTGCCCATATTCTCCTACTTGTCAAAGTATGCTTAGAGAATACCCTATCTGATACCACTTGTTTGATCTAGGATGGGCTCTAGAGTGGGGTGAATAGAGATAATTGCACTTAAACAAAATTTAGTAGACCTTTAAGATATTTCTAAGATAATATGGCAAGCATGAACTCTGAGTGCAACTAAAACATACATATAAAGGGAGAGAGAGATTGAACAAGTACATGAACACAAGCTATGTGGAGTGGTTCCATACCCCATACTAGGAGTAAGTCAGTACACTACCTAAAGAGGTCAAGCTCTAGGATTTTACAACCATTACTGTAACATCCCTGACCTGGGTTATAAACTAATCCTGGAAGTTTTGCCTAAATATGTAATAGTATACTTGTGGATACTCCATGGCATGTAATTAAGTTCCTCATGAACATTTACTTTCATTTTTGCTTCTTTATAAACAAAGTTGTAGCATTGTTTTGTAATGCAGGGACCTATGTGCAAATTACCCAGTTCAAGGGGTTAACTTGAAATTTTCACAGGTTGAGATGTTCTTTTGATGATGAGGCATCATATGAGTTAATATGATGAGGTAAGAAGGATTTCACAAGCTTGAGCATCAAGATGCAGCTTGTGGAATGATCCTTGTGCTTAAAAACCCTAATTTGGAATAAAATGCAATTTACCCAATTTGAAAGGTGCAACTTGTAAAATACATCATCTAAAATATCTTTTATGACTTTTAGCATCATTTAGAAGAGAAATGATGAAAAGGTCACTTCATTTGAATAATCATATAATAAAGAACACCTTTGTGATTGAATAATCAAGGTGTATGTATAATATCCCTTTTATGTGTATGCTTTAGTGATGGATTGATCCTCTTTGCCTTCAATTCTTGACCTTAGAAGGAGTTTGTCCTTAGAAATAAGATGTGGGGACGTGCAAGGAAGAAAGGAATGATTTAGATGAGGAATGAGGAAAACATATGTCCTTGTGTTGAAATTTCACCTAAGTATATATACAACTTTTCTCACTTAGCAAGGGAACGATCCTCTCCCTTTCATTTCTTTTCCCCTTGCTCAAAACCGACCAAGGCTATCTCTGGAGAAGATAAGGACGACCAAGGGTCCTAGGTAAGTTTGGATCATCCCTTTTGCTTGAATTCATGGAGGAAACTCATTTTCAAGGTTGGATTCATGGCTAGCTCATCTAGCTCTATCTTTCTAGCCTTCCCTTTCCAACGTTTCCTTGGAGAATTCACCTTGGCCGACCTGTGGAAACTCAAATATGCCATTAACGCTTGGATCTTGGAAGCTTGGAGCTCAAGGAACAACCTTTAGGCGGGTTTTATAACTCTAAACCTTATGCTTTGATTATACATCTTTTTCTATGCATATAGTTGCTAGTTCTTCTTCTTCCCTATCTTCCCTTGCATCCTTGCAAGCAAAATCGTGAAGAACTGCTACTGATCTTAAGGTAGAAGATAAGGGCGTTAATTCCTATGCTTATACACGTTTTTCCACTTTACTAAACGGTCCCAACCAATTGCCCAAACGGTTTGCAAAACCGTTTGGTGGGCAAACGGTTTCAGGGTCGTATGAAGGTAAACGGTCTTCAAGACCATTTGGCCGCATTGACCAAACAAAGACCGTATGGGAATCTTGTTGATAATTATGTAGGCTAATTACCCACAAAATTTGAGAGGTTAACTCCAAAGAAATCGTGAGATGTGAGCAAATCAATTAGCAAATCCAATTGAATTAAGTTCTGATTTTCAATCTGTTTAAATTGCCCTTTTTGGGAAACCGGTCTCAAGACCATATAAGATGGTTGACCAAGTGTTGACCGTATGAGATTACTGTTCATAAAGATGTTAATTAACGACTCACCAAATTTGATGGACTAACTCCAAACGAGTTGAGAGTTGAAGGTACTTCAACATCCTAACCCTAATCGGGTTAAATGGTTGTTTGTAAGTATAGATCTTGTTGAGTTTTGGGTTGAAGGACCCAAACGGTCTCAAGACCGTTTGGGGGTTCCTCCAAACGGTCTCAAGACCGTTTGGGCACAACCCAAGACCGTTTGAAGGTCTAAGGTTGAGATAATTTGATAGGTTAAGGGTCCAATTGCAATAAGTTGATGAATTTATAAAAATGCTGATTTTAAACCTAATTGGAGTTCAACCCTAATTCAACCAACTTGGTTTTTGGTCAAACTTTGGGCAAACGGTCTCAAGACCGTTTGGATGATGTCCAAACGATCTCAAGATCGTTTGGGCCAAGTTTGGGCCTAATTGGAGGTCAATTGATAGGTTCAACCTTGAATTGATTCACATTGTTGAATATTGATGACCATCCGATGTGAAACCCTAATTGAGATGGACTTAACCCTAATTGGCTTTCAATTAAGGGTTGATTTGGTGTCCAATTGATTTAGGCTCATCATAATTGACTCAATTTATAAGTGGTTAACATGGCTTTGACTGATTGAGGGCTTCAACATACTTAATCATAAATATTTGTAACTTTTGAACCATGTTGGAGGTCCAAACGGTTTGAGCCCATTTAGACCAAATGGTCTCAAGACCGTTTGAGGCCAAACGGTCTCAAGACCGTTTGGGCTCAAACGATCTCAAGATCGTTTGGACCAATCGATCTCAAGGCAAGTTGCTCAAACGGTTTCAAACCGTATAGACTCAAACGGTTTCAAACCGTATAGACCCAAACGGTTTCAAACCGTATGAACCCAAATGGTTTGGGCATACGACCTTGAGTTCATACGGTCTTGGAGTGAAACCTAGAATATGGTCAATGCACCCAAACGGTTTCAAACCGTTTGGTGGTTGAAGGTTGAAACCGGTTGGAGGTTTTCAAGGTTATTTATACTTAATTACTTGAAGTTGTAATTGGTTCAATGGTGATCTAATCTAAACCCTAATGGTAACCTAGAACATTAAGTGACTAAGTGATTAATGAATTGACCAATGATGGTGATTATGAGGTAAATTACCAAAATACCCTTGAGGGGTTTAATTGAGTAATACCTTTTTCTAATAAAACCCTAATCACATGTTAATGATGTTTTGGCTTATGCTAGTCAATGAGGACTTAACCCAACCTGATCTAGAGTGGTGTTATCACCATCTACTAGTAAGAGGAGAGAGAAATTATCATAAGAGAGAGAAAGTACCCTTTTATAGTTGAAACTTAAGTAAAGTACCTTCAATACACATGAATGTGCATGATTAGGGTATGATCCACCTATGTGAGATCATGGAAACCCTAATTATGATGTTTAAGTGAATCTTAATCTTATCTAGGAGCTTTAATGATGATGTTTCTCATACATGATGATGTTATGAGTTCAATTCGCCATGAGGTGAATAGTAAACCCTAATTTTAGGGTGAGGACATGTATTGTGAATAGTATACCCTGATTGATGAATATTGGGGAACTTGACTCTTCTAAGAGTTTGAAAGTGTAACTTTTAGAATGAATTGTTTACTGTTATCAGTTGAATTAACCATGCAGGTCGTCATAAGATGATGATCATATCCAGGTATGGATTATGAAACTATATTCATTGAAAGCATGCTTTAGCTTTATGAATAATGATATATCCTGATGCATTGTCAATGGCAACCTATGGATTAAAATGGGCTGTGAGAGCCATAAATACCATCAAGGTCATGCTTTAGAGATGACTTGTGATGAATGTATTGAGAAATGATGATTGATGAGAGTTAGGCTTGTTACATTTAGTATTCTCATTTCATAGTTGTTATGCTAATGTTATTGTTTGAAGAACAATGTATGATGTTAAAAGAATACTGAATGTACCTAACTAATCAAGTGTAATGTAGAGCCCTGATCATAGATCCATCATTGTCAGAGATCAAATGATGGTGAAATAGGTTTTCCCAAGGGAACTCCTGGATCACATACTTTTGAGTGTGTGGGGTATATGGATGTGTAGAACCTTACATCCTAGTGTAGGTGTTTGATGTAGATGTGTAATCCATCAATCCTTCACTACAATCCCATACCATATCAGTGGATGGTAAACATGAAACCTCCTGATGATGAAGAAAGCACAGATATTCGTATCAGTGGAAGATAAACATGAAATCTCCTGATGATGAAGAGAGTACAGAACGCCACTATAACTCTAAAATAGCGAAGGACCAGATTACCCTGGTAAGCTATTATAGTAGAGGCACGAGATGTCCTACAAGTAATCCTCTTACTGACTGAGGAAGGTGAAGGTCATGAGAATCCGGCTCTTTCGATGACCTAGTATGATACTGAGGCACTTAGCAGTGATTGGTTGGAGTATGAGTGGTAAACCTCATCTCCACAGGGCATAAAAGTAATGTTTGAAAAACATAATCCACAGCGTAGTATACCTGTTAGAGATAACTACGAGTTGATTGATTGATGTTACACTGTATAGTGCAAATGTCTTCATGTTTCATAACTGTTGAACTCATGCTTACTATTATATCTGATGTTGAATACTTTGAAGCTGTTACTGCTTAAGTTATTCTTTAAGGTGTTATAATAAAGCTTCTGGAGGAGAGTTATAACTCTCGCTGGGACAATTATGTAAAATTGTCTCACCCCGTAGACTTCAACTTTTTAGGTGGATGTCAAGGACAGAGGAATAGGTCTACAGGTGACCAGACTCAGCAGCAGCAGCACCAGGGGCAGCAGTAAAATCTCAGGTGGAGATTTAGCCTACCATGTGGTGTAGTTAGAGTCAGTCCTATGTGTCCTCTGTACTCTCAGGTCTTGGAGTCTTTTGGACTGAGATTTTGGTTATGAGTTCTTGAGATTTTGTATCATGTTGTATATAATTACTCAAGAAGTAATTATCTGAGATGTAAACAGTTTATCTCCTTTTATGAAGGAAGTTTTATGGTTTCAATGCTTTATCTCAAAAAGTTTTAATTTCCGCTGATTTTTGGTATTCTGCTGCTAATCAAATCGCTTCCGCTAAGTTTAAATCGTGTTTATATCATGGTTTTGGAGATCAGAGCCCACAATTAAGTGGTATCAGAGCTCTAAGTTTGCTGAGTCTACAGAGGCATAGGACTTAGGATGTCGAGTCTATCCTTAGTATCTCTTCCTTATCTAATAGAATCTTCTGCTCCTCAGGAGAAGAAGATACATAAGGATGGCAGAGCCACATGATGAGTATGTGGCAGAGAGTAGTGCTAGTGCACCTCGAGGCGGTGCAAGGGTTCCAGAAATAGAACAGCCTGCACTTGAACCACCCCAGTTTGACCCAGCTGATATGGGTAACCCAGCAGTTCAGATGATGTTTGGGCAGTTTATGACTGCCATGACACACATAACCGACAGGATGCCCATGCCTGCACCTAGGGCACCTGCCCAGCCTGAAGGACAAGGTATCGGTAAGACGTTCGAGCGACTTCGTCGTGTCGGAGCTACCGAGTACTTTGGGACTGTCGACCCCGCAGATGTTGATCTGTGGTTAACAGAGTTGGAGAAGGCTTTCAGGATTCTTAATATCCCGGAGGCTGAGAAGGTTAGACGCATGTCTATCTTCTCAAAGGCAGTGTTGGTCACTGGTGGAACATGGAAGAGCAGAAGAGACATGGGATAGAGTTCTCGTGGGAGGAGTTTCGTCAGGAATTTATCAATATATATTTTCCAAAGACCTTCCTAGATGAGAAGATCTCTCAGTTTGAGAGATTGAGGCAGGGCATGATGAACATTAGTGAGTATGAAGCTAAATTCATGGAGTTGTTGCGGTTATGTCCGCACATGGATGTCACAGAAGAGGAAAGAATTAGGAGATTCGAGAAGGGTTTGAATGATGATATATCAACCCCTGTGTCTGCCTTAGAAAACCGAGAGAGATTCTCTACCTTCGTTGAGTCAGTCCGAAGGATAGAGAGATCTGTGGCTGAGAAGAGGCAAACCCAGAAAAGATATCCACAGTTCCAGGGTTCTTCATCTAGGGATTTCAAGAAACCGAGATTCTCTGCACCTAACCCTCCACCACCCAGATCAAGTTTCCAAACTCAGTGGTCACCAAGTAGAGGCAGGGGACGAAGCCTACCTCAATAAGAGACTTATAGTTATGCATCAATGTCAGTTACTGGGCCACCAAGACCACAACAACTGGAAAGAAGTTGCTACAACTGTGGGAAGGTGGGGCATTTAATGAAGGACTGCCGATCTAGGCCTGTCAGTGTGACACAACCTCAGAGGCAGAGTCAACAGGGATCTCAGAGAAGGCAATCTCAAGGAGCAGCTCGAGGACGTGGACAAGCGTCTCAAGTTGGATCATCAGCACCACCTCAACACCAGGCGACAGCGAGGTTCTATGCGATGAACCCACCAGAAGCAGTGGTCAATCCACGGGTAGTGGCAGGTCAGATGGAACTTTTATATTCTGATATGTCTACATCCTGTGTTGTATCTGTTCTGATTGACCCGGGTGCTACACACTCTTTTATCACTCGAAGAGTGATTCGTAACTGCAATATGACAGTTAGTCATAGGACAGATAGTTTGTTGTTGGAGACTCTGTTGAGTGGGTATGCCATTTTGCAGGAGGTATGCTCTCCCTACATCCTCTTCTTTTCTGATCATCGCATTCAAGTGGACCTTATACCACTTGATATGCAAGGATTTGATATAATCCTTGGGATGGATACCTTAGAAAGGTATAGAGTTGTCTTGGATTATGAATCCAAGTTGGCTGTGTTTGCTGATGAAGGCAACACATGGATCTTTCAAGGTGAAAGAAAGATTCTACCCACCTGTCTTGTATCAGCTATGGTTGCTGATAAGCTGTTGAGGCAAGGATGTTATGCATTCTTGGCCCATGTGGTAGATGTTACCAAGGAGAGTCCCAACCCTGCTAAAGTTCCTATAGTTAGGGAATTCGAGGATGTGTTTCCTGAAGAACTTCCTGGTATACCACCACCTCGGGAGATTGATTTTGAAATCAATTTGGTCGCAGATACAAAACCTATAGCCCAAACTCCTTATAGGATGGCGCCTGTCGAGATGGCAGAACTCAAGAAACAGCTTCAAGAGTTACTTGAGAAGGGTTTCATTCGACCGAATACCTCACCTTGGGGTGCTCCAGTTTTGTTTGTTAAAAAGAAAGATGGATCAATGCGGTTGTGCATTGACTATAGACAACTCAATAAAATAACAATAAAAAATAAGTACCCTTTGCCGAGGATTGATGATCTTTTTGACCAGTTGTGTGGTGCAACAGTCTTCTCAAAGATAGATTTGAGGTCTGGATATCATCAACTCCGCATTAAGGACAGTGACATATCCAAGTCTGCCTTTAGGACAAGATATGGTCACTATGAGTTCATGGTTATGTCGTTTGGACTAACCAATGCACCAACTGCATTCATGGAACTCATGAATAGAGTCTTTCGACCCTTCCTTGATCAGTGGGTTGTCGTCTTCATAGATGACATACTGATTTATAGTAAGGATGCTCAACAGCATGAGCAGCATCTTCGCCAAGCTTTGACCTTGCTAAGAGAACATAAGCTATATGCAAAGTTTAGCAAGTGTGAGTTCTAGCTGCCGGAGGTATCTTTTCTTGGACATGTGATATCTGCCTCGGGAATTCGTGTTGACCCTGCAAAGGTAGAATCTGTTCTACAATGGGAACAACCGAAGACACCGACAGAGATTAGAAGTTTCTTGGGATTAGGTGGTTACTATCAAAGGTTTATTAAGAATTTCAGTTCTATAGCCTTACCTTTGACCAAGTTAACCCGAAAAGATGTTCCTTTTGCCTGGAGTGATAAGTGTCAACAGTCTTTTCAGCTGTTGAAGGAGAGGTTGACAAGTGCACCTGTACTTGTGCTACCTGAGCAAGGAAAAGGATATGTAGTCTTCTGTGATGCCTCCAAGAATGGACTTGGATGTGTGTTGATGCAGGATAAACAAGTGATTTCTTTTGCTTCCCGACAGCTTAAGAAACACGAGGAAAATTATCCGACACACGATCTGGAGTTAGCTGCTGTGGTTCATGCCTTGAAGATCTGGAGACATTATCTCTACGGAGAAACCTTCCAGATTTTCACAGACCACAAGAACCTTAAGTATATCTTCTCTCAGCATGAGCTTAACATGAGGCAACGTCACTGGATGGAGTTAATCAAGGACTACGATTGTACTATTGATTACCATCCGGCAAGGCCAATGTGGTTGCAGATGCCTTGAGTAGGAAATCAGCAACATCAACCATGGATAGAGAACAACTAAGTTCCTTAGTATGCTCTAGGAGAGATATGCTTATCTCTTTAAGGCAAGACAATGTGCAATTGAAGGTGTCATTGTTAGCCAGTTTGTTAGCTGAGATGCATATTAAACCTACTCTAAGAGAGCAGATAAAGGAGGCACAACAAGTAGATGTTGCAGTTCAGCAGATTAGATCTGAGTATGGTAGTGATAAGCAAGATGGTTTTCATGAGTCAAATGACCAAGTGGCATGCTATCATGGGAGGATGATAGTACCATATGTAGATAATCTGAGGAAGTTAGTTCTGGAAGAAGCTCATTCTTCAATGTATGCTATGCATCCAGGGAGCACCAAAATGTATCAAAACTTGAAAGACATATATTGGTGGCCCGGGATGAAGAAGGATGTAGCTGAGTTTGTTCTAAGGTGTCCTGTGTGTCAGCAGGTTAAAGCTGAGCACCAGAAACCTACAGGAACAATGCAACCCTTACCCATACCACAGTGGAAGTCGGACCATGTGACCATGGACTTTGTTGTTGGCCTACCCAGGACAAGCAAAGGACATGATTCCATTTGGGTAGTTGTTGATAGGTTGACAAAGACAGCACATTTCGTACTTGTCAAAACAACCTATTCTGCTGAAAGGTTATCCCAATTGTATGTTCAAGAGATAATGCGTTTGCACGGAGTTCCTGTCACTATAGTTTCTGACAGAGGTCCCCAGTTTACAAGTCATTTTTGGGAACAGTTACACAGAGCCCTAGGCACCAAGCTAAGGTTTAGTACAGCCTTTCATCCGCAGACTGATGGATAGTCGGAAAGGACTATACAGACATTGGAAGACCTGTTGAGAGCATGTGTTCTCCAGTTTACCGGGAGTTGGGATCTACATCTGAACTTGATAGAGTTTGCCTATAACAATAGCTATTCATAGTATTGATATGGCACCCTATGAAGCTTTGTATGGTAGACGTTGTAGATCACCCTTATGTTGGTATGAGACTGGTGAGCACCATTTGTTAGGTCCTGATCTTGTGCAGCAAACTACAGAGAAGATTAAAGTTATACAACAACATCTTAAGACTGCACAGGATAGGCAGAAGTCGTATGCTGATAAACGTCGTAGACCCCTAGAATTCCAGGTTGGAGACTGAGTGTATCTCAAGGTCTCACCTTGGAAAGGAGTCCTTCGTTTTGGAAGAAAAGGGAAGTTAGCTCCTAGATTTATGGGACCTTATCCAATTGTTGAAAGAGTTGGAAAGGTGGCCTATAGACTAGAATTACCTCAGGAGTTGCAGAAGTTACACCCTGTTTTTCACATTTCCATGCTAAGGAAATGTCACCCAGACACCGAGTCAGTTCTACAACCAATGGAAGTAGAATTGAATAAAGATATAACATATGAGGAGGGACCAGTGTCAATCCTAGATAACAGAACTAAAAAGGTAAAGAAGAAAGATATAAGCCTTGTGAAAGTCCTCTGGAACCATCATGGTGTTGAAGAAGCCACTTGGGAACTATAGGATGAGATGAGAAGGAAATATCCTGCTCTTCTCTCTTAATACGTTTTATCGATTTCGGGGACGAAATCCTTGTGAAGGGGTGGATAATTTGTAACATCCCTGACCTGGGTTATAAACTAATCCTGGAAGTTTTGCCTAAATATGTAATAGTATACTTGTGGATACTCCCTGGCATGTAATTAAGTTCCTCAGGAACATTTACTTTCATTTTTGCTCCTTTATAAACAAAGTTGTAGCATTGTTTTGTAATGCAGGGACCTATGTGCAAATTACCTAGTTAAAGGGGTTAACTTGCAATGTTCACAGATTGAGATGTTCTTTTGATGATGAGGCATCATATGAGTGAATATGATGAGGTAAGAAGGATTTCCCAAGCTTGAGCATCAAGATGCAGCTTGTGGAATGATCCTTGTGCTTAAAAACCCTAATTTGGAATAAAATGCAATTTACCCCATTTGAAGGGTGCAACTTGTAAAATACATCATCTAAAATATCTTTTATGACTTTTAGCATCATTTATAAGAGAAATGGTGAACAGGTCACTTCATTTGAATAATCATATAATAAAGAACACCCTTGTGATTGAATAATCAAGGTGTATGTATAATAGCCCTTTTATGTGTATGCTTTAGTGATGGATTGATCCTCTTTGCCTTAAATTCTTGACCTTAGAAGGAGTTTGTCCTTAGAAATAATATGTGTGGACGTGCAAGGAAGAAAGGAAGGACTTAGATGAGGAATGAGGAAAACATATGTCCTTGTGTTGAAATTTCACCTTAGTATATATACAACTTTTCTCACTTAGCAAGGGAACGATCCTCTCCCTTTCATTTCTTTTCCCCTTGCTCAAAACCGACCAAGGCTAGCTCTGGAGCAGATAAGGACGAACAAGGGTCCTAGGTAAGTTTGGATCATCCCTTTTGCTTGAATTCATGGAGGAAACTCATTTTCAAGGTTGGATTCATGGCTAGCTCACCTAGCTCTATCTTTCTAGCCTTCCCTTTCCAACGTTTCCTTGGAGAATTCACCTTGGCCGACCTATGGAAACTCAAATACGCCATTAAATCTTGGAGCTTGGAAGCTTGGATCTCAAGGAACAACCTTTAGGTGGGTTTTATAACTCTAAACCTTATGCTTTGATTATACATCTTTTTCTATGCATATAGTTGCTAGTTCTTCTTCTTCCCAATCTTCCCTTGCATCCTTGCAAGCAAAATCGTGAAGAACTTCTACTGATCTTAAGGTAGAAGATAAGGGCGTTAATTCCTATGCTTATCCACGTTTTTCCACTTTACTAAACGGTCCCAACCAATTGCCCAAACGGTTTGCAAAACTGTTTGGTGGGCAAACGGTTTCAGGGTTGTATGAAGGCAAACGGTCTTCAAGACCATTTGGCCGCGTTGACCAAACAAAGACCGTATGGGAATCTTGTTTATAATTATGTAGGATAATTACCCACAAAATTTGAGAGGTTAACTCCAAAGGAATCGTGATATATGAGCAAATCAATTAGCAAATCCAATTGAATTAAGTTCTGATTTGCAATCTGTTTAAATTGCCCTTTTTGGGCAAACGGTCTCAAGACCATATAAGATGGTTGAACAAGTGTTGACCGTATGAGATTACTGTTCATAAAGATGTTAGTTAATGACTCACCAAATTTGATGGACTAATTCCAAACGAGTTGAGAGTTGAAGGTACTTCAACATCCTAACCCTAATCGGGTTGAATGGCTGTTTTTAAGTATAGATCTTGTTGAGTTTTGGGTTGAAGGACCCAAACGGTCTCAAGACCATTTGGGGGTTCCTCCAAACGGTCTCAAGACCATTTGGGCACAACCCAAGACCGTTTGAAGGTCTAAGGTTGAGATAATTTGATAGGTTAAGGGTCCAATTGCAATAAGTTGATGAATTTATAAAAATGCTGATTTTAAACCTAATTGGAGTTCAACCCTAATTCAACCAACTTGGTTTTTGGTCAAACTTTGGGCAAACGGTCTCAAGACCGTTTGGATGATGTCCAAACGATCTCAAGATCGTTTGGGCCAAGTTTGGGCCTAATTGGAGGTCAATTGATAGGTTCAACCTTGAATTGATTCACATTGTTGAATATTGATGACCATCCGATGTGAAACCCTAATTGAGATGGACTTAACCCTAATTGGCTTTCAATTAAGGGTTGATTTGGTGTCCAATTGATTGAGGCTCATCTTAATTGACTCAATTTATAAGTGGTTAACATGGCTTTGACTGATTGAGGGCTTCAACATACTTAATCATAAATATTTGTAACTTTTGAACCATGTTGGAGGTCCAAACGGTCTCAAGACCGTTTGGGCTCAAACGATCTCAAGATCGTTTGGACCAATCGATCTCAAGACAAGTTGCTCAAACGGTTTCAAACCGTATAGACTCAAATGGTTTCAAACCGTATAGACCCAAACGATTTCAAACCGTATGAACCCAAATGGTTTGGGCATACGACCTTGAGGTCATACGGTCTTGGATTCAAACCTAGCA
Organism: Alisma plantago-aquatica; assembly: GCA_963693085.1. Taxonomy (NCBI): domain Eukaryota; kingdom Viridiplantae; phylum Streptophyta; class Magnoliopsida; order Alismatales; family Alismataceae; genus Alisma; species Alisma plantago-aquatica. The sequence goes on from OY856411.1 coordinate 569,131,777, forward strand.
TATGGTCAACGCACCCAAACGGTTTCAAACCGTTTGGTGGTTGAAGGTTGAAACCGGTTGGAGGTTTTCAAGGTTATTTATACTTAATTACTTGAAGTTGTAATTGGTTCAATGGTGATCTAATCTAAACCCTAATGGTAACATAGACCATTAAGGGACTAAGTGATTAATGAATTGACCAAAGATGGTGATTATGAGGTAAATTACCAAAATACCCTTGAGGGGTTTAATTGAGTAATACCTTTTTCTAATAAAACCCTAATCACATGTTAATGATGTTTTGGCTTATGCTAGTCAATGAGGACTTAACCCAACCTGATCTAGAGTGGTGTTATCACCATCTACTAGTAAGAGGAGAGAGAAAGTATCATAAGAGAGAGAAAGTACCCTTTTATAGTTGAAACTTAAGTAAAGTACCTTCAATACACATGAATGTGCATGATTAGGGTATGATCCACCTATGTGAGATCATGGAAACCCTAATTATGATGTTTAAGTGAATCTTAATCTTATCTAGGAGCTTTAATGATGATGTTTCTCATACATGATGATGTTATGAGTTCAATTCGCCATGAGGTGAATAGTAAACCCTAATTTTAGGGTGAGGACATGTATTGTGAATAGTATACCCTGATTGATGAATATTGGGGAACTTGACTCTTCTAAGAGTTTAAAAGTGTAACTTTTAGAATGAATTGTTTACTGTTATCAGTTGAATTAACCATGCAGGTCGTCATAAGATGATGATCATATCCAGGTATGGATTATGAAACTATATTCATTGAAAGCATGCTTTAGCTTTATGAATAATGATATATCCTGATGCATTGTCAATGGCAACCTATGGATTAAAATGGGATGTGAGAGCCATAAATACCATCAAGGTCATGCTTTAGAGATGACTTGTGATGAATGTATTGAGAAATGATGATTGATGAGAGTTAGGCTTGTTACATTTAGTATTCTCATTTCATAGCTGTTATGCTAATGTTATTGTTTGAAGAACATTGTATGATGTTAAAAGAATACTGAATGTACCTAACTAATCAAGTGTAATGTAGAGCTCTGATCATAGATCCATCATTGTTAGATATCAAATGATGGTGAAACAGGTTTTCCCAAGGGAACTCCTGGATCACATACTTTTGAGTATGTGGGGTATATGGATGTGTAGAACCTTACATCCTAGTGTAGGTGTTTGATGTAGATGTGTAATCCATCAATCCTTCACTACAATCCCATACCGTATCAGTGGATGGTAAACATGAAACCTCCAGATGACGAAGAAAGCACAGATATCCATATCAGTGGAAGATAAACATGAAATCTCCTGATGACAAAGAGAGTACAGAATGCCACTGTAACTCTAAAATAGAAAAGGACCAGATTACCCTGGTAAGCTATTATAGTAGAGGCACGAGATGTCCTACAAGTAATCCTCTTACTGACTGAGGAAGGTGAAGTTCATGAGAATCCGGCTCTTTCGATGACCTAGTATGATACCGAGGCACTTAGCAGTGATTGGTTGGAGTATGAGTGGTAAACCTCATCTCCAAAGGGCATAAAAGTAATGTTTGAAAAACATAATCCACAGCATAGTATACCTGTTAGAGATAACTACGAGTTGATTGATTGATGTTACACTATATAGTGCAAATGTCTTCATGTTTCATAACTGTTGAACTCATGCTTACTATTATATCTAATGTTGAATACTTTGAAGCTATTAGTGCTTAAGTTATTCTTTAAGGTGTTATAATAAAGCTTCTGGCGGAGAGTTATAACTCTGTCTGGGACAATTATGTAAAATTGTCTCACCCCGTAGACTTCAAGTTTTTAGGTGGACGTCGAGGACGGAGGAACAGGTCTATAGGTGACCAGACTCAGCAGCAGCAGCACCAGGGGTAGTAGTAAAATCTCAGGTGGAGATTTAGCCTACCATGTGGTGTAGTTAGAGTCAGTCCTATGTGTCCTCTGTACTCTCAGGTCTTGGAGTCTTTTGGTCTGAGATTTTGGTTATGAGTTCTTGAGATTTTGTATCATGTTGTATATAATTACTCAAGAAGAAATTATCTGAGATGTAAACAGTTTATCTCCTTTTATGAAGGAAGTTTTATGGTTTCAATGCTTTATCTCAAAAAGTTTTAATTTCCACTGATTTTTGGTATTCTGCTACTAATCGAATCGCTTCCGCTAAGTTTAAATCATGTTTATATCGTGGTTTTGGAGATCAGAGCCCACAATTACATACTTATATTCCATTATAAGCCATACAATATATCACCTTCCTTTTCCAGGTCTTGGGTACCCAACCTTCCCTTTAAGGAGAAGGGAGCCAACAACCTACCAAAGGACTTACCTATCCAAGACCAAGTCTTCAACCTCACCAAGGACTTACCCACTTTGCAGTGAGTCTTTTGCCTTCACCAAAGACTTACTCACTCTTTCACTAGTCTTCCACCTTTGAGTAATTATCCACTCTTCTTAGATCTTCTGCCTTTGACTTCACCTTTGCCATAGAAAAGCTTTCACCAAGATATACCTTCCCTTCTTCTTATTCTTCTTCTTCTTCATCTCTCTTAGCCAAGAGAGAGAATATTCATCTTCATCTTCATGGTAGAAATGAGAGATTGGGAGGTGGAGGAAGTGAATGTCTCACAAGATGTACATGTAGGAATAGCTCTATTACAAATATCCTACTCACTCTATTAGATGTAGCAAGTGATTAATCTTATAGAGTGGAAGGAGGTTGTAGGATGCACACAACTAGAATATGGGGACCTTTATAGTACTTGGCTAACTATGGGATGAATCCCAATGGGTCCTATTTATAGTTGGGGATGCCTCCTAGCCAGTAGAAACACTTAAGAACATATACTAGTCATTTGGGGTGTTGCAACGGACATTTTTTCAACTTCTACAACACTCCAACAGCTAGAAACATTTTTTTCTACACTTTCTGTACAGTGCGATCAGTTGAATTTACTTTTGGGAAACTAGATCGATTGCTCTATGTGACAAAGCAAATTTAAAGCATCGGTCGAGTTTATCCTGGATGAAACTTGACAGATTGCTTAAATTTAATTTTTCCCTATGCGTGGATTTTTTGAGTTGTATGTATAGGAAACTCGGATGAACCTGGACATTCTCTAAATAAATCAAGGGTATCGGTCGAGTTTGTCATAAGAGAAATTCCACCAAGAAACACCGTGTAATGAATTTTGGAAAATATTATTAAATTACTTAAATATTCTATTTAAGTTATCCTAATTTTTTCTGAGATTAATTATAAGTAATACAATTATTACAAGTGATATATAACATGATTCTAATAGATTTACATCATATTCCACAAAAGTGCACTTGCATTGATTTTGACTTGTCTTTTCTCCAAGTTAAGATGCGCAAGTTAGGGAATTTGGAGTGTGTCTATACCTAGTCTAGAATCACTCAAGTAGAAGCATTAGACATAATAAGTGGAATGGTTAGTCATCATAAAAATAAGGGTTTAGTCAATATAGACCTTGACTCAACACTGACCTTGAGTCAACAGATATGTAACAAACAAAGTATACAGTCATGGTAACATTGATAACTTTACATGGTGTAGTTGTTCTCCGATAATAAATATTTTGGGTGGAAATGTTGTGTACTAGAAACAAACTTTGCTTGTGAGGTTTTTAACATAACTACTAACATATTTAAAAACCTACTAGGTCACTCACATAAGTATACATAAGGAAATTAATATTTGCAATCAAAGAAATGATGGTTCTGAATCATAATCATGCCAATTTCCTACCCAGTCAAATGACTTGAATTTTTGAATGATTAAATGGATTGCTTGGGTCAATAGATCAATTTATATATTGTCAATTGGTCGACTGGCTTTTACACTAAACTGAATGAATGGGGCAATTGTGAATCCTAATCAGCCGAATGGAATTTAACAAGGAAGGTCATAATTGGATGGCAATTCATATCCAATTCCAAACTGATCTAGTCTATTGATTTGAGAAACCCAGTCAGACATAATGCCTTTTGAGTACTAGTAGGAACCTAATCAATCTATAGGGGAACCTAGACAGCTGATTGAAATTCTAGTCTAAGTTTTTAGCAGTAAGGCTTTTTTAAGGTTGTGGTCAAGAAAGGAATTGGGATTGGTTTTCCAAGCCCATGACTCTCCTATGCATGGGGGGACGTCCCAAAACATAACACTTGAGATAAATTGTGAGACAACTGGGTTTTCATATTTCTCTCTTGAAGAGAGAGAGAGTTTCCATAAGGATGTTGCCAAAGATAGGATAATAAAGGAGTTCCAGGACAACTAGCAATCGACTGTTGGATCCTAGATGGGTGATTAGATGCTCTAGGGGGGGTGAATAGAGTGGAATGCACTTAAAAAAAATTCATTATACCTTCAAGATATATCACAAGATAAGCTTGCTAAATAGGAAGTTTGAGTGCAACTAAAACATGCATAGTAAGGGAGAGAGAGATTGAACATACACCAATTGACAAGCTATGTAGAGTGGTTCCACACTTCAAACTAGAAGTGAGTCAGTCCACTACCTAGAGAGGTCAACCTCTAGGATTTCTTAACCATTCCACTCTTATATTCATTCATAAGACTTACAATACATGACCAACCAAAGGACTTACATATCCAATACAAAGAGTATTCAACCTTACCAAGGACTTACCCACTTTGCAAGGAGTCTTCTGCCTTCTTCCAAGTACTTGCCTACTCTTGCACAAGTCTTCAGCCTTTAAGGAATTACCCACTCTTCTTGGATCTTCAGCCTTTGACTTCACCTTCACTCATAGAAGCTTCCACTAAGGACTTACCCACTTGAGCAAGGAGTCTTCTGCCTTCACCAAGGGCTTACCCACTCTTGATCCAAGTCTTCAGCCTTGATCTTCACCAAGGGACTCCTTCCCTTGTTCTTCTTCACCTCTCTTAGCCAAGAGAGAGAACCTTCATCTTCATGATTGAAAAGAGAGATGGGGATGTGGTGGAAGTGAGAGCCTCACAAGATATACATGTAGTACTAGCTCTCTTACAGATCTCCTACTCACTCTAATGAATGTAATAAGTGATTAAGATTAGAGAGAGAGAGAGGAGGCTGTAGGAAGCACTCAACTATAGAATAGAAACATGTAACGACCCCACCTCACGATAACCCCCAATTAAGGGAGACCAAGAGGTCAGAGTCATTATCCCAATAAACTGGATCAAAGGTTCGACAAACAATCAGTAATAATTATAAAATTCTACCAAACTTTACTAAAAGCGGGAATAAAAGAGAACTTTGCATACCTTTTTCAAAACTTGGATATCTAACTTCTATCCACATTGGGACTCTATTCTAACTAATCCTCCTTGCACTTTATTACTTAATTGCACAACATGCCACTTTACTATTTGTCCTTTTTGATTATACCTAAAACACCGACAAACAAAATGTCGGTCAGCATAAAAGAATATGTCGGTATGTGGGGACAACCAAAATTTCATAAATATGGCTAACAATCTAAATATCACAATCAAGTTAATTAACAAGCCAAATTATGCTTTCAGTGTGACATTCTCTACCGCTTTTGCCCTAACCCTGGCATACCCTCCTTAGTGTAACGACCGTCTCGCGAAAATAGGATTAACTAATGCGGAAGCGAATTATTTGCAGTGGGTTACTGAAAATCACTGAAATTTTAAAACTTTTTGCAAAGAGATCCATTCACATGAAAACTCTTTAACCATGAACCAAAGTGTTTCCATTAATCACTTCTCAGTCTTTATAAGACATGGGGATCTCAGTCCCTCATTTCAATACTGGGAATTTTCATTCCTTTGCAACTCAATGCCATAATCATATGGTTCTGGGTATTCAAACCCTTAGCTCATCATTGAGCATTATTACCACTTTTTCAGGTAATTATCACCTTCAGGTCACCTGACCAAGGTAAATATGATGCTTATTACATAAACATCTTCTCATGGCACTTAAGGCCCATTACTTCTCTTATTACCTCATACTAGGCAATAAGGTATAGCATGGCACATAAGGCCCAATAAACAATGTCAATACATAAAATGTCATAGCTCATACCTGGCTATGTTCATCATCACATCATACCTGCATGGTTAGTATAGATGATAATACATCAATTTCATATCATCACCATGAAAAACAATATATAACATCATTATTCAAGGGTAACACCACTATTCCCTTACCAGGGTTAGGGTTTCCCATTTCTCATTAATTCAGACCCTCTTGAGTTAACCAACTTTATCTTGTATTAAGGTATTTCCCCTCTTAATACATTCCATCACAGAATACTCACCCTTAGCATATAATGCATAGGCCACACATTAGAATTGTCCAGCTATCTCACATGATATGGACTTATCTTAGTTTAAGGCATAACTTTATTATAAAGTTGCCTATAAACAATCGCAATGATACACCCTCAACTAGGGTTTCACAAGGATACACCCTCAACCAGGGTTCACAATGATACACCCTCCACTAGGGTTTCACAAGGATACACCCTCAACTAGGGTTTACTAACATCCTAATTAGTGATTTCACATGTAGACAACCTCTTATTAAGGTTATACATTGAATCAGCCTCAATTAGGGTTTACATCATGTATTGGGTCCATGCATTTGTTATGCATTAATGACTAGTACCATTAAAGGTATCTCCCACCTAATCACATTAGGTTTTCAAAAAGGTTTGATCAATTAGACCTTCAATAACATGAGGTATTCAATTGAATTAACCAAATTGAACCACACTCAATTCTAATCAATGGAACTTCAACCAATTGGATCATCAACTCAATCATCATTTGAATCATGGCTCACCCCTCAATTGGGACTTCAATTATGGTCTGATCTCCATGGGATTAGGGTTTATAAACACCAATTATAGCTTTGAAGTTGATCATCAATCATGCTACTAATTGTGTTTCAATTGATTGCATTGGACCTTCAACCATTGAATTCATGGAACCAATCATCAATTGGACCTATGCTCATACTTCAATTGAGTTTAATAGGTCAACCTTCAACTAATTTGACCCTCAATTGACCCTCAATTGGTCATCAATTAGGGCTTGATTAAATTGAATTAGGGTTTGGAATCGAAGATCCAACAACACTCATCAATGCAAGATTGGTTACTTTGAAACTATTTAACCATTATCCAAATTGGGTATGACCTGACCCCAAACGGTCTTGAGGTCGTTTGGATGACCTCCAAACGGTCTTGAGACTGTTTGCCCATCATATCACTCAAATCCAAGCCATCCAATTAAGGTTTGGATCATTGGATTGATCACCAAATCAGCATTGCATTGTATAACAGCTTGGTACCTTTAGACCTTCAAACACCTAACCATACTCAACCCTAGACCTCCAAATGGTCTTGGGTGACCACCAAACGGTCTTGAGACCGTTTGGATGAGCTCCAAACGGTCTTGAGACCGTTTGGCCCATACAACCTTTGGATTCTAGTGAAAAATCATCATGGATTGGTCTATCGAGTTGATCAACAGATCAGCACTACATTGCAATATGATTAGTACCTTTGGACCTTCAATTGGTCAACTATACTTGACCCCAGACCTCCAAACGGTCTTGAGGTGACCCCAAACGGTCTTGAGACCATTTGGATGATCCCCAAACGGTCTTGAGACCGTTTGGGCTAATCAACCCAAAACATTTTGGTTGAAAGCCCTTCAATTATTTTTATTCATTTTTGCCCTAAATCGAATTAGGGTTTCAATTAGGCATTATTCTTGATTATTTTAATGTCAAGATTCTCTCTCCTATAACTTAATTCAAATAAGGAGTCCCTCTCATTTTATTTGCTCTAAATGATGCTAAGAAACATTAGGGACCTTGTTGAAGTGGTAATTTGCATATTGAACCCTAGATTTTGGGTAAATTGCACATTACACCAAAACTAGGTTTTAATGCACAAGGATTGCTTTACAAGCTTAATCTTGGTGTCCAAGCTTGTGGAAACCATACCACTACATCATGTTCATTATTATGATGTCTCAAAATCAGAGGAACATCTTATCATGCAACATTTGCAATTTAACCCCTCAACTTGGGTAATTTGCACTTTAGTCCAAAATAAGCAAACATTGCTTCAACATTGTTCAAACAGGACCAAAATTGAAACATAGGTTCCTTTTGAGCCTTAATTACTTTTCACAAGATGATATTAAGAATATAATCATCTTTCTTAATCAAAACACCTAGGGTTAAAGCATAACCCAGGTCAGGGATGTTACACTTAGGGTTTCTCTTTTTCCAATGACTTAAGGCCACCTTCTCAATCCCGAGCTTGGTGCCTGGGGTCACCTCTCATGGTGCCTATGAGTCATGCAATAAAGACCACCTTCTCAATCTCGAGCTTGGTGTCTGGGGTCACCACTCATGGTGCATGTGCGTCTTCCCTCCTGGGCTTGACCTTTTGGCATCATCCATCAGGGTGGCATGTAGGTGTGAGAATACACACTTCTATTATAATTGTGATAATCATAATAACTTAATGATTTGCAATTATGAACATCCCAACTGATAAGTTGCATTCAAAGTGATTAAATCATCCGAAAAACCTTCAGGAAACTAATGTGATTAACCATAATTAACAACATACCTGTCAGGCTGATTTGAGACAGAATTAATCCAATCAATGCAAGAAATCCAATAGGCAAGAAAGCACACAAAGAGATCCTGAAATATGCATACAATTTCCTATCATTGATCATGCCATTCAAGATCTATTAAACCTAGCTCGCTTCCTAGGGATTCTAGTCCACTTTTAGGGTTTCCATTGCAATTAGGGTTTCACTTCATTTTTACTATTTTAAACCCTAATTTTATACAATTACTCGCAAACCCTAATTATCTCATCTATTCTTCACGAAAGATGTTAAGGTTACCTTTTAACAACATATTACCTTAATTTCGGATAAAAGGCACAATTAAATCTCCATTAAGTCTATTATGCCTCTTTTATATTAAAACTACCATTTTTATCCTTTTAATTCATGAAAAGATCATTAGGCCTAATTATCATCTTTAGTTCCTTCCGAATTAACAACTCATAGTTCATTATAATCTAATTCACATATGAACTTTGCTTATCATTAATTCCACCTTTATTCATTTGAAAACCCTAATTACTATTTTAAGGGTTTTTATCCACAATTAGGAACCTTTATACTTGAATTAGCTTAGAACCATCATATCTCAGCTTATTCATGAATGAATAATTAAAGCCATTAGGAGTCACAATTACTAACATTAGGGTTTCAAGGCCCATTAAAGCTCGTTTTAGCACATGGAACTCTAAATTAAAGCAATTACGTGAAAAGTTCATCCTTTTCGATCTTAATGTATCTTTTTATGATTAACAGGCTAATATCAACTCTAATCATCCATTAAACCCTTCTTAAGTACATTAATCATCTCAATTTAGAGTTTCTTAATCACTAAAGCATTAAAGTTGATAACTTCCACTACTTTTCAAATTTCAAGAGGAATTAGTTTCTGAAACTATTTTTAATGGATTCCTCTCATTTTTATGAGCAACTTTCATATTTTATACACATTCATCTGAGCTACCAATAAAAAGATACGATTTTTGTAAAATAAACTTACTTGGACCAATCCCTGAGTGCCACGTCACCTCGTCCATGTAATGTAGCTTGCCGGTTTGGAAATATAACGGATTTACATTTTTGCCCTTGTTTATGTTGTTGGTGCTTCATCCTGCAGAGGGGCAAAATGGTCCAACAACCAATGGGTCGTCTTCAAGCTCCTGATGCCCTACTTGGCCGCCGTTTGAAGCCCTGTGCGGGGCTATCCTCTCCTCCCTGGGCCATGAACCTCACTGGAACTTGCTACCCTGCCTCCACTGTGCTCTGGTGCCCACGGGGCACCTCTAGTTTGCACCCATGGCGGTCGTTTCAAGCGCGCTCGACATGTGCCATTCGGCTGGTCATGCAGCCTATTGCAGGTGGTTTGCATGAGGTCGAGTGTAAGAAGATGATGGTCGATCACTCCTCAGTTGTTGTGGGAGCGTCCTGCTTCCATCAAGACTTCAACACCGCTCCTTGGTGCCCTTAGAATAGATCTATATCCTCGACTAGGGTTTTCACAGAAAGAACAAGAAGAAGAGCGTGGAATCTCTCTTGAACTTGAACCAGGGATTCTACCCCTTATATAGGGGAGGGTATCCACGCCCTAAGGGGTCCATCCATGAAGAAACAAGTCCAACTCTAAAAAGGAACTCTATTCCTTCATGGAGAAGCAATCTTCTCTCTCCTAATTATCTCCTTAATATTATTTATTCTTTAGATATTATCATTTCAAAAATAACCTCTTTTATTCTCTTTGTACTTGCCTTTTAATTTATTGGCACGATAATTATATTTTCCTTTAGTAGAAAACACCTCCTTTTTAACAATACCACAAAATTCATTCATTATGCATCACAATATTCTCTTATTTTGTATTAATGGTAATTTCTCTTTCTTTCTCTCCATTGGGGCTCCTTGGACCCTAAGAAACTCTAATATCTCGAAATCCTTTTTAGTGGATACTTAGTATCCTTCTAGATGCATATATATTCATTATTTCTCATTATCTTATTTATTTCTTTATTAAAACATCTCTTTTGAGGATTTCTCTTTATCTCTCCTCTTATTTTTCTTATTGGAATTCCTTTTAACATTAGAAACCTTATGGATACGAAAATCCATCAAAGATAACTCAATTATACCTCTTTCCACTTATTTCCCACATTTTATCATTGTTTTCAATTTCTTTCTTAATAAAGAAATATTTAATTGATCTTTTCTTTTCTTACTACATTATCTTTGCAACTTTGGACTCCTTGGGACCCAAGGAACCCAAGAGGTACGAAATATAACTTTGGATAACATTCTTTCACCTTCTAGAGGTTTCTACATCTTTCTTTTCTCCATTTTCTTATTTACTCATTTATTAATGGAGTTTCCTTTGTCTTTTCCTTGTTATTGGGCCCAATAGCCAATAAAGCCCACAAAACAACCAACAAGGCTATTGTAAGCGAAATCCATTTATTCAAAACAAATTATATCATTATTTGTTCGAATATCTTTAATAGGAGAAAATACGTTTCTCACCAAAAGAACCCAAAAATTGGGGTTGTAACATCCTTCCCCTCTTATAAGAATTTTTCCCTCAAAATTCCACCAAGCACATAAAAAATGGGATAAGCCTTTCTTCTGTCCATCATGGATCTCATGTGGCCTCACCCTTTCCATGGTGTTTCCCAAGAACCTTCATCATCTCATATTCTTCCATGCGAGTTCTTTCTTACCTTGGTATATCGTACCCGCATAGGTGACTCAGGACATTTCATCCTCTCATAAAGTTGAATAGGTTCATGGCTCAGCACATCGCTTGGGTACCTCCCATAGTGCTCTAGATCGAACTCATGGAACACATTATTCATCATGTTATCTTGAGGGGTAAGGCCAAACACAACCATCTCCACTAATCCATCTCAAATGGACCATGCAGCCGGGACTCAGCTCTCTTAGCTATAACTTAGAGGGGTCGGATTTCACATCACATATTCTCCCACAGTGAGCTGCATGTCAGTCTGCTTTGCATCAACTCATGACTCATGTCGCCCATGGGCTCTCTCTCAGCCATTGCACGATCAAAGTGACTTCATCTGCACACATTGTGATTCTTTATTGACCTTCGTGAGGTCCCTTCACCAACATCATCTTAATGAAGTGGTGACCAACACAACCTCCCTTACAGAGCTTCTTTACATCTCGATACTGGCTATAGTAGTTATCATCACATCTTACATAAGATAAGAATTGTCTCCATGTATCACCCTGAACAAGCACACATGCTCTTATCAGACCCTCTAGTCTGGATTATACTAACCATTAGTTAGGGGTGATAAACTGTACTAACATTGAGTTCTTCATGTATCTACTTCCACCTTATGGAAGTGTACATTTAGGTTATACTCAAGAACTTTTGAACTGACATCATGGTGTGGTTGAACCATCTCTCTCTCATATGCAGTTGAACCGGATCCGTCCCTTGACAGTATACTTTTCTTCTCATGTCATCTAGGTAAGGCGATCTACCATAACCCCCATTGCATCTTGACCTTCCTTGGTCTAGGGGAGACTTACCACAACAACCATAGTGATGAACTCCCATTTCCTCTCGGGGACTCTTTATCCCCTATACCAACTCATTGGGTTACTGGTGTTCGTCCTTCACCTCTTGGCTTGCATGGCGACAAGCCATGTGCAACTTCATCTTAAGCATCCCAAGTACTATTGTCACTTACTATCTTAGTATTACTATGGTGTATGATGATCTTAAAATCATGATATCCTATATACCATGATTCCTCAAGATTGATTCCTCAGAAACCTTAAACCACTCTAGTCGGGGTTTCATCACTTTCTTTCCCAGAGAAGTGCATCTGAGGTTCTACAACCATCCTTTTATTGCATCAAGTCCTAGGATGGATTACCAAACAACTACTAACTTGTTCAACAGATCTCGTTACATTTGAGTGTTTAGTCAAACATATCCTCTTTCTCAAACTTAGGGCTAACCTAACAGCCTCTTCTAGCCTCTAGTTAAACTAGGCAGCAACATCTCAACCAGAGCATCCATTGCCATTTCACATCCTTAGGTGTTAGGTAATGTTGAAGACATACACCTTCACTTATTATCTCAGCTCAAACTCTAAGTATATCTTCATCAAGAAAACTTTGAGCTCATCCTCTTGGTTTTCAAACTCAACTTTGTATAACTCATAGCTCAAAACATCCTCATAAGATGACTACCTTATTTCTCTTGATGTTTTTAAACCATCTACATATTGTGTACTCCATAAGGGTATGTTATCATCTCTTTCCTCATACCTCTTAGAAACTTTCCAACTCACATCATCTTTATCCTTGGTGTATGGCATGTGTATTGTCCTATCTCTCACTCCCATAACAAGAGGAAATAAGCATTTGGCGGCCGTCCAAACACAAAGTTCTTCATGTTCCAGGAGTAGAGATGGTACATCCCACATTTCCAATAAACCTTCAAATCTAAGTTGAAACGTGCAACTTATGTCTCTACATCACAATCATCTTGATATCAAAGTTACTTCCATGGAAAACTGGTCTCGAACCTACTAGGGTCCACACACATTCCTTGGTCATCTCCTCTAGGCCTATAGGGTGTCGGCACTTTTGGGGTCATCCCTCTTCCCTTATTAATCCAGAGAGTGTCCTACTCATCTGCCCTTTGGGTCCCATGAGTTCATGAAGGTGATCAATCTCCTAACCCATGGCCCTCAGACAATGATAGCTATTACCTCCCGACCCTATGGTCATGTGCAACTAGGGAATTAGGCAACTCCCACTTCCATCGGTCTTATCCCTACCTGACCCTAGGATAGACTTAGGATTCTAACATAGTACATGTCCATCTTACAACCTTACCCAAGTCTCCATCATCTCTCTTTACATCCATGGGTTGTCTTTCATCCTTTCATAGGGGTCATGGAGAACTGCCTACCTTGGTCAGGCCTCGTACCGGTTACCTCCAGGGTAACACATCCATATGCACTTAGAGATGGTTATCTATGGGTCTACATGTTCATTCTCATACTATGTACTTTTCACTTAGCTTCTCAAGATCTTAGAGACCTCTTTATGTTACCTCAAAACCAACAAAACTGGTATACACCCTACAAAAGGGTCCCTCTCCCAGGATGGGAGGAAACTACACCTTAATAACAAAGGTCACAAACGTCCTTATGTCTAGGGTTTCATCCACATGAGCATGCTTAACCCTAGCAAGCTACTAAGGCACAAGAAGACCACCTACTAAACCATGCTAGGTCATACTTGTTCTCATTCCTCAACATTGGATCAAGAACAACCCTTCCCATGTCTCCAACTTAGCTGTGAGGGGTTCATCAAATATACCTTAAACTTAAGGGGTTTCCCTTTCCCCTAAACATGAAGAGTGTCATTCTCAAACAATGGAAACTCAAATTTCATCATGATCATAAGGCACACCACTTCCCTCTTAGGTCTAAGAACCCTAGGTTCACTTCTTGGATGTCCAACTGCATGCTCAACCTTTTTAACCATGAACCAAGCATGTACAAGGTATGACATGCACTTCCCATGATCCTTCTACTTGAACACCACTTCAGAGTGGAGTCCTCCTCAAGGACAAACAACTAGGTAAAAGGCCTCACAACCTGTGACTAAACCTCTTCAGGGTCTAAGGAACTCTTTTTCCTAACTCAGAAGGTAAACACCTATATCATAGACACATAGGTACCATCAGCCTCATTTTCTCTCTAAGGTTTGGTTCCTCTAAAGGCAACCAAGATATCATCAGCTTCCAGGGTTCAAGCATGAGGCAACCCCTATCATCCACTTAGGTCGCATCATCCTCAACTCCTTATTGTTCCTCATATCTCGGAGTCTAAGCTTCCAACCTTTTTCTTGGGTCCTGCTCTCACTCTCTAGAGCTAACCCTACAAACAACCTTACTATTAGAGGTCCTCTCTCCATGAAGGATCAAGCTCACAAGCATACCCCTACATGGGTGAAGCCTATGTTCAAAATTATGTTCGCTCAAGATTATCCATAACCCTTTATGCTTGTCTCATAAGATATCCAACATACTCTCTTAGCCAGGGTTTTAGCCTACTGTCAACACTACTGACGTACTCTAGGTGCATATTATGCCCTACTTGCATAAGTCCATAGGGTTTCTATAGGTTCTTTACTAACCTCATCAATGAAGGATCTATCCTTCACTCAAACATGCACGACCCTTCCCAGGGTTGGGTTGCCAAAGGTACTAGGTCATCCAACCTCACAAGGCTCATATCGTCATGGACACCCCAAAGGCATGTCCACCCACACACTTGGTCTATCATGACATCTAACTCATCATGACATCTCTCTCTCTAACCACCACTTAGGGTTAGGGTTAGCATCATCCTCAGAGGATGTGCCAGGTCTCTACTTATAATGGAGGTCTCTACCTCCAAGACTAACTTTTTTCACTCATCCTCCTGACAATGAGGTCTAGCCTCAGGTCTCCCTAAGGGCATGACAACATATGTCATACGACCTAAGCATGTATTTATCCTTTAGTTTACACTTAACCTATTCAACTTATGTCCATGACATCTTATTTACATGCTTTTCATTAATTTGGTGGAGGATTCCTTAAACCTTATCAACCTTACCCATGCCTCAAGAGGGTGAGGAAAAAAGAGAAAACCCTTATCCTTAAGGTCCTTAATAGAATTTGAGTTGAGAAGGGATGAACAAGATGAGAGAGTCCTAAAGGTATCTTATTTCGAGTCAAATCCTGAGACATTGGCCAGGCAGTCACACAAATCCGAGAGTTCTCGTATTCTGACTAGCGGTACGGAAGAAAATATTGCCAGCCCCTGGGCGTGATCCTTTTCTAGACACCTCTATCTTTCGAAAAATCCTCTAATAACTCCCTTGGGTTCTACAGAGTTTGTAAAATTTAATAAATATTAAAGATTAAATGAGGAACCTATACTCTAATACTAAATGTAACGACCCTGCCTCCTAGTATCCCCCAATAAAGGGAGACCAAGAGGTCAAAGTTGTTATCCCAATAAACCAGAACAAAGGTTTGACAAATAATCAGTAATAATTATAAAATTCTACCAAACTATACTGAAAGTGGGAATAAAAGAAAGCTTTGCATATCTTTTTCAAAACTTGGATATCTAACTTCTATCCACATTGGGACTCTATTCTAACTAATCCTCCTTGCACTTTATTTCTTAATTGCACAATATGCCACTTTACTCTTTGTCCTTTTCAATTGTACCTAAAACACTGACAAACAAAACGTCGGTCAGCATATAAGAATATGCCGATATGTGGGGACAACCAAAATTTCACAAATATGGCTAACAATCTAAATATCACAATCAAGTTAATTAACAAGCCAAATTACGCTTTCAGTGTGACATTATCCACCACTTTTTCCCTAACCCTAGCATACCCTCCTTAGGGTTTCTCTTTTGCCAATGACTTAAGGCCACCTTCTCAATCTCGAGCTTGGTGCCTGGGTCGCCTCTCATAGTGCTCGTGAGTCATGCAATAAATACCACCTTCTCAATCCCGAGCTTGGTGTCTAGGGTCACCACTCATGGTGCATGTGGGTCTTCCCTCCTGGGCTTGACCTTTTGGCATCATCCATCATGGTGGCATGTAGGTGCAAGAATACACACTTCTATTATAATTTTGATAATCATAGTGACTTTATGATTTGCAATTATGAACATCCAAATAGATAGGTTGCATTCAAAATGATTAAATCATCCGGAAAACCTTTGGGAAACTAATGTGATTAATCATAATTAACCACATACATGTCTGGATGATTTGAGACAGAATTAATCCAGTCAATGCAAGAAATCCAATAGGCAAGCAAGCACACAAAGAGATCCTAAAATATGCATGCAATTTCCTATCATTGATCATGCCATTCAAGATCTATTAAACCTAGCTCGCTTCCTAGGGTTTCTAGTCCACTTTTAGGGTTTTCATTGCAATTACGATTTCACTTCATTTTTACTATTTTAAACCCTAATTTTATACAATTACTCGCAAACCCTAATTATCTCATCTATTCTTCACAAAGGATGTTAAGGTGACCTTTAACAACATGTTACATTAATTTTGGATAAAAGGCACAATTAAATGTCCATTAAGTCTATTATGCCTCTCTTATATTAAAACTACCATTTTTATCCTTTTAATTCATGACAAGATCATTAGGCCTAATTATCATCTTTGGTTCCTTCTAAATTAACAACTCATAGTTCATTATGATCTAATTCACATATGAACTCTTTTTATCATTAATTCCACCTTTATTCATTAGAAAACCCTAATTACTATTTAAGGGTTTTATCCACAATTAGAAACCTTTATACTTGAATTAGCTTAGAACCATCATATCTCAGCTTATTCATTAATTTGAATAATTAAAGCCACTAGGAGTCACAATTACTAACATTAGGGTTTCAAGGCCCATTAAAGCTCGTTTTAGCACATGGAACTCTAAATTAAACCAATTACGTACAAAGTTCATCCTTTTCAATCTTAATGTATATTTTTATGATTAACAGGCTAATATCAACTCTAGCCATCCATAAAACCCTTCTTAAGTACATTAATCATCTCAATTTAGGGTTTCTTAATCATTAAAGCATTAAAGTTGATAACTTCCACTACTTTTCGAATTGCAAGTGGAATTAGCTTCTAAAACTATTTTTAATGGATTCCTCTCATTTTTCTAAGTAACTTTCATATTTTATATGCATTCGTCCGAGCTACCAATAAAAGGATACGATTTTTGAAAAATTAACTTACTTGGAACAATCCATGAGCGCCATGTCACCCCGTCCATGCAACGTAGCTTGCCAGTTTGGAAATATAATGGATTTACATTTTTGTCCTTGTTTAAGTTGATTGTGCTTCAGCCCACGGAGGCACAAAACGATCCAATGACCAATGGGTGGTCTTCAAGCTCCTGACGCCCTACTTGGCTGCCATTTGCAGCCCAGTGCGGGGCTATCCCCGCCTCCCTGGGCCACGAACCTCGCCGAAACTTGTTGTGCCCACGGGGCGCCTCCAGTTCGCAGCCATGGCGGCTGTTTCAAGTGCGATCGGCCTGCGCCATTTGGATGGTCATGCAGCCTATTGCAGTTGGTTTGCGCGAGGTTGAGTGTAAGAAGATGATGGTTGATCACTCCTCGGTTGTCGTGGGAGTGTCCTACTTCCATCAAGACTTCAACACCGCTCCTTGGTGCCCTCGGAATAGATCTATACCCTCGACTAGGGTTTGCACAGAAAGAACAAGAAGAAGAGTGTGGGATCTCTCTTGAACTCGAACTAGGGATTCTACCCCTTATATAGGGGAGGGTATCCATGCCCTAAGGGGTCCATCCACGAAGAAACAAGTCCAACTCTAAAAAGGAACCCTATTCCTTCGTGGAGAAATAATCTTCTCTCTCCTAATTATATCTTTAATATTTTTTATTCTTTAGATATTAGCATTTCAAAAATAACCTCTTTTATTCTCTTTGTACTTGCCTTTTAATTTATTGGCATGGTAATTATATTTTCCTTTAGTAGAAAACACCTCCTTTGTAACAATACCACAAAATTCATTCATTATGCATCACAATATTCTCTTATTTTTTATTAATGGTATTTTCTCTTTCTTTCTCTCAATTGGGGCTCCTTGGACCCCAAGAAACTGCAATATCTCGAAATCCTTTTTAGTGCATACTTAGTATCCTTCTAGATGCATCTATATTCATTATTTCTCATTATCTTATTTATTTCTTTATTAAAATATCTTTTTCTGAGGATTTCTCTATATCTCTCCTCTTATTTTCCTTATTGGAATTCCTTTTAACATTAGAAACATTATGGTTATGAAAATCCATCAAAGATAACTCAATTATACCTCTTTCCACTTATTTCCCACATTTTATCATTGTTTTCAGTTTCTTTCTTAATAAAGAAATATTTAATTGATCTTTTCTTTTCTTGTTGCATTATCTTTGCAACTTTAGACTCCTTGGGACCCAAGGAACCCAAGAGGTATGAAATCTAACTTTGGATAACATTCTTTCGCCTTCTAGAGGTTTCTACATCTTTCTTTTCTCCATTTTCTTATTTACTCATTTATTAATGGAGTTTCCTTTGTCTTTTCCTTGTTATTGGGCCCAATATCCAATAAAGCCCACAAAACAACCAACAAGGCTATTTTAAACGAAATCCATTTATTCAAAACAAATTATATCATTATTTGTTCGAATATCTTTAATAGGAGAAATTACATTTCTCATCAAAAGAACACAAAAATTGGGGTTGTCACAAGTGAATGTAACAAGAGGATGTGGTGGAAGTGAGAGCCTCACAAGATATACATGTAGGACTAGCTCTCTTACAGATTTCCTACTCACTCTAACGAATATAACAAGTGATTAAGATTAGAGAGAGAAAGGAGGTTGTAGGAAGCACTCAACTATAGAATAGGAACCTCACATAGAGTTTTGCATTGAATGCTCAACCTTGGAATGAAGCTCAAGGAGTCATATTTATAGATGGGGATGCCTCTTAGCCTTTATGAATACTTGAGAATGAAAACTAGCCATTTTGTGGCTTACAACGGATATATCTTCACTTGTTGCAACTCCATCACGGCTAGAAACACTTTTTTGTACTTTTCCGTACAATGCAATCGGTCGAGTTTCTATAAAGGTAACTCGATCGATCCCAATAAGAGACAAGACCCATTTAGGCCATCGGTCGAGTTTGTCCTTGGGTAACTCGACCGATTCACTTAAATTAGTTTTGGTCAGTAGAGGGATCGGTCGAATTCTATGAAGTGTAAACTTGACTGATCAAAAGTTATTTTCAAGATCCAATCAGGATCGGTCGAGTTTGCAACTCGACCGATGAATAGCCTGATGTGAATTTTGGAAAATGGTTTTTGAGTGCTTAAACATTCGATCTAAGTGCTCCTGATTGTTTCTAAGCTTAATTACAAGTCATGCAATCATTACAAGTGATCCACAATATGATTCTAATGGATTTACATCATATTAAAAAACTTGCTCTTGTATTGACTTTGACTTGTCTTTTCTCTAATTTGATGTATGCAAGTTAGGGCATTTGGAGTGTGTACCTAATCTAAAAACACTCAAGTAGAAGCATTAGACACCAATATGTGGAATGGTTATTCATCATCAAAATAAGGGTTTAGTCAATTTAGATGTGAGTCAACATTGACCTAATTGACCTTGAGTCAACATCAACAACTCTTGTTCCTCTTCAACTTGGTGTCCAAGGTGGTGCACCACGTTCTCCCTCATCTTCATGGACGAAGTATAGGTCAAGGTACACATGTAGAGGCTTTGACAAGTTACTCTATAAGATGAGAATAAGGTGTTTCAAAGAAGATAATCATTCAACATCTTGGTGGTTGATCCAAATTTCTTCATGTCTGATTCAGATCTAGACCCAAAAGTTCGATTTTGTCACTGACAAATATGTGTCTAGTTGTTGGACAACTAGTGTGCACAGAACTATAGTCTTTATATTTTGCTTATTGTTTGTTCATCAATGTTTTATAGCTATGAAGTATGTGTCGACTAGGATAAAATGGGAAGATTTTTTATTTTGATGTACCCTTCATATAGCCATGTAGTGGTATCAGAGAAACACTTTATGCTTTTGGATTTTGAACTACAAGCAATTCTCTAGATTGATTATGTGCACAATTATATCCATGTTAATCACCTATTATTATATATGATATATATATATAAGTATTACATATACCTATGTGAAGCCTTGAAAATAACTTCATTTAGTGGATGTGCATATGAAAATTAGGTCATTATAGTGTGATCTGAAACTTGTAAAATCATTGTTTGATTTTGATCAAAAGTTGTGTAACATTTATTTGTCTTGCATGCCATGCCTCTCTCTATTCGTTCTCCATGTATATTTTAACTATGCAATTAGAATAGGATAGTGTAAATACATCTAAATGCCCACGCTAAAGAGTTGTTCTTGGAGGGTTCATGATCAAAATGAGAAGATGAATCATCAACAACACAAGAAATGCCCAAATCACGAACTACCAGTTGGCCAACTGGTTTTCCAGTGAGGTACAATAGTCGAAAATCATCATCCTGGGAATAACATACCTCAATTCTAGCTTCATGATCTCACATACTACATCCTAGGTCAATTACGTCAAAATGAACAATATCTCAATTCTAGCTTCATGTTCTCACATACTACATCCTAGGTCAATTGCGTCAAAATGGACAAAGGTCCTAGATCATCCAACGAGCTTTTCATAGGCTCTTTGTCTTTTGAATACTAGGCAGTTGATATGGGAGAAGATATAGATTAACCCACTTTAGATTTAAATGCCTCTCGTAAAGCCCAATTGTACTAGACTAGTTAATTTTAGTATTATTTTGTCATTTTAGTTACTTATAAAGACTTATTTGGAAGGTTTTAAGTTTTAGGAATTTGGTTAAGTTGTATTTTTTAGTTGGTAAATTGGTTTGAGCCTAAAGTTGTATTGGTTAAGTATTAGGATGATGACTATGACAAGGTGGAGTAGTCATTGCATATGCTCTTAATGACACAAAGACCTCAGGTTCTAGCTTCAAATTCTCATATTCTACATCCTAAGTGCACTAAAAGAAAATTGAAAAGAAAAAGCCTTGAAACATCCACCTCGCTATATGGATGTTTGTCTTCTTTTGAAGACTACAAAGTTGACGTAGAATAAGCTATACATCCACTTAATTCAAACAAGAGGCCACTTAGAGAGTCCATGTCTAGGCATGAAAACAAACATGAGTGTAAGACCAAATTAAACTTGACCAAACTATCCAATCAAGTTTGGTCTGGATGGATATTATGGACAGGTTTAGTTTGGAAAATATTCAAACCAACCTCAAGTAGTCTAGTTATAATCTAGTCAACCAATAAGTCAATTAGAATAAACTTATTTACTCATGTGGTAGTTGATATAGAGATAATACTTTAAAACACTTTGGGCATTGAAGTAATGATTAATATTGTAAAAAATATTAATATATAGGATATTTATTTATTGCAAGTAATATAAAATAACACACCCATCTAGTATTTATGAAATAACATGTTGATTCATGTTATTAAAGTAGAATTTCGACTAAGAGCACTAATAGCTTGACAATAAAATTGAATGCATTTTTTATTCACCTGTGTTTAAAGAAAATGTCTCCATTCAAGTTTTCTATAATTAAATATTAGTTACTAGTGATTTTAGACCAAACAAAGCCGAACTTGACCGCACTTTATGGTCAGTTTAAATTTAGTCCGGACACTTTTTGCAGTCAAGTTTGGTTTAGAAATTTTTTCAGACCATTATGTATGATTTGGCCTGTGAATTTGGGGTCTAACCAGATCACGGCCACCCCTAGGCGACTTTTATTTTTTGTTGGTATTTAAAGTACCTATATGTATTTGCAAGATTTCAATTTTAAGTTATTTGGTTGAGTTGTATTGATTAGTTTGTGATGATTTAATGCAAATCACTGTAAGTATCTTGTTCAGATACGTTTTCAAGGTAAAACAGAATAAGGTTTTGCTAGTTCTCATCGCGCGTAAAGTTTTTCAGTATAAATCTTGCCCGGTCTGCACTTATTTAGAGAAAAAAGAAATATAGTAGTTTCGCATAACAAATATCTATGTTACTTATCACATTTCTGCAGTAATATCGAGCGAACAAGTGTTGATTTTCACACATATTGGCTCGTAAGCCTCTCCTGTATTCACACAACCCTTGCGTCGGATTGAGTTTCTGCAATGTAAATCTCGTCTAATCGACCTAAACAAAAGTTGGATGAAGATTTCGTATAGACTTGTCAGGCTTGGGCTACGATGTCGCTGCAGGTAAAGCGCTCTTCGAGTTCGAGATGATAATGATGATATACAGCAGGCTAGATATCGACGCCATCCAAGTATTTCGAAATGGCCTCGTCGGTGCAGCCCCCGGCAAGCACTTTCTCCAGATCATACCAGGAGTCTCTGGTCGCCTTCATCACGCCGTCAATTTCATCGGTCGGTGTGGGGAGAGGAGAGCCTGCGTCAGCGTTTGACTGTTGTTCCCGTTCCATTCTGCCCGGTGACGGTTGCTGAGGTTTCTCCCCGTCAACGGATGCGGCAGCCACGTTGTTGCTTTCCTCAGTCAATGGCTTCGCTGAGCTGGCGATCTTCCGCCTCGCCGATCTCCTTGTTTCAGGTGGTGTCCGAGACCTTGGCGCCGCCTTATATCCCTGTTTAGCTGTGAGACGCTCTTGTTGTGGCATTGCTGGTGTATCCGGCTCACATGGCTTCTGTTCTTGTGATTCCTGAAGCTGTGTCCTTGGTTCTTGTTCTTGTGCCGAAGGGGCGCGCTTTACGACCACACCGGTGCTGTCAGCCGGCGGTGCGGGATCCACGGCTGGAGGTACGGGGAAGTTGGTTTTCGCTTTCGCACCGTATTTTTTAACCGCGGCCTCGTCGTAGGCCCTGGCGGCTTCTTCTTGCGTGTTGTACGCGCCGAGCCAGTCCCTCTTTTCCCCGCCTATCACCGCTCCCCATTTCCCACTGGACTGTTTCCTGACGCCAGTGTACGAAACCCCGTCACCGGCTTCAGTCTTTGCCGCTGACGTCGACGGCTGCAGGAATGGCGAAGTGGGTTTCCGCTCCGTCGCTGGCATCGTCCGCCGTGTCACCATCGAGCGTGTCACCATCGTGTGGCCTATCTTCGCCACCGATTTAACTTTCTCGTACCTGACCCCACCGTACTTTGCTACTGCTCTCGGACGAGGCTCTTCCGTGGATCCCCCACCGCCGGCTGCAAGCTGTGCGACTGACGTCGAGGACGGCGTTTGAGTTACATCCTTCTTCTCGTGTCGGTTCTCGCAGGGCTTGTCCTCCGCTGCCGTCTTTGTCCTTGCAGGGTCGCCGGAAGACAAGGTATGTATTTCTTGAACATGGCGCTCAGCGGTACCCACTTCGGAGTCATCAGCGCCAGAATTGGTGGCGTCAGGGTCGGTGTCACGGTGCTCGCGTTCTTGGGTCTGGAGGAGAGGCCCTGGCTTTATGCTCGCGTCTTTGGGCGAGACCAGCTGCTTCGTTGTCTCGGTGCGGCACTCCTCGTGCTTGATCGTCATGGTGCCGCCGGAGATGGGCTCAACTTCGCTGAGGAACGGAGAGGGAGTAGGATGCTAGAGACCCAAAACACCCGGCGGGAAAAGAGCTGACGGAAATGTGTTGACAACGGAAAGATGATCGAGCGGATGTTCAGGAGTTACGGGATTGCATTCCGCTTCTAAAGTTTCTTCTAGCTTATATACCGGTGGGTATGCGTGCACTGGGCGTCAAAGAAGCTGCTAATGATCACTGCCCATTTTGATATTTTCCTCTGGAAGACACTTGTCGTCAGAAAAGACAACTCAAAACATTTTATGAACAGCCTTAATATCATAGAATCAATGTGATACGGAAGCTGAGAATGGGAGTAAACAGCCTGATTAAATAGCCACTAAAAAAGCGTTGGGTGGGAGTAATTGCTTACGTTTGTGGCCAGTAGGGCAACCTAGGATGCAAATAGGAATGTCGTAGTCAATTCCTGACTTCCGCTTATACACGTTAGTGATAAAAATCAAATGCTTATAATTAAAAATGTTGAAAACATCATAAACACCATTAGTATCATACCGGATCTAAAATCAGAGAGAAACGTTGACAAAAAAAGACCTTAGGTCTAAAACAAGCTTGCTTCTTCTTATGATTGACAAAAATATATGTGATGCATTAATTAGTGCAATCATTTCACACAAAAAAACAAGTAAATGCAATCTAAAGCTATGCAAATGTGATTTGCATCCCTACGTTGTGTTGGAAACATGTTCCCATAAAGTACCAAGTACGCGTTGTAGAACATATAGATTTCTTATGTTGCATTCTGGCATAAAGAACAATAACCTTAATCTCTGGAATTGGGGTAGCTATGCATACCACACATAGATCTATGCCTACTTTTATGTACTCTTCATGTGCATATGTAGTCAAGTCCAATTATCAAGGACAGGTAATGGTAGGTCGATAACCAAACAAATAATTTTTTCACTTCCCATGAAACAGATCCTCAAGAGATTTCTATAAACATTATGACATCTCAAGGATCAATATTCGTGAATTCTTTTTGTCTTAGTGAAAAATTAGTTACAAATGATAGTCTACATGATATTTATTAGTATTGTTATTGAGAAGGATATCACGCTAATTGATGAAACAAAAGAGGGAGCACATTGCAACCTAAAAATTATGAAGAAAATATTTGATATCTAGTGACTTTGATATTAGTAGAGATTAAAAAAATACAAGTGTCATAGCTCAATTTTATCTTAGATGGTAATTCTAGGATTAATCGAGACCTTAATCCTAATTTATACCTTAAGTCTACCGACAGTTGACTAAGGGTTGAAGATGGCATGCTTGGAATGTTCAAAAAGGGTGTGTGGAGGGGCGAGGGAGAAGGCCATGGAAAAAGCATTTTTGACTGGAGGGCCTAGGTTCTCAGGTGAGAAGGTTCCCTACTCTGATGAATTCCCTATCATGGTACCGTCAAGAAATGTATCTAGCCATCACCAGTAGCCCCAGTGATGGTCCAGATGGTCAAGTCTTCTCAAGACATATGTAGAAGGTGAGAATAGGAAACTCCACCTAATTTCTTAGGATTTCATAGAAGGTAAAGTTGTTTACCCTCAAGCTGAGGTGGAGGAGAATACTTTAAAGTGGCAGACCATGGTAGTAGGGCATGTTATTGGTTTCAAACCTAATCTTCCTACCCTCACCAAACACATTGCTTGGATCTGAAAAATTAGTAGGTTCATCATCAAATTCATTGAGCAGGAAGATCTGATTCATGCTATAGAGGATGGTTTGTGGTTTTTCAAAGGTAAACTTCTCATCTTGAAGCAATGGCAGTTAGGGGATATGCTTATGAGAGAAACTCTTTCTGAAGTACATGTTTGGATCTGGCTCTATAACTTGCCACTGGAGTTGTGGGGTGAAATGATGTTTAGCTAGACTGATAGTTATTTGGGTCGCTGGTAGATTGTGATAGAGCTACTAAAATGTTATCTACGGTTGAATTTGCAAGGGTCAATATTCTAATGGTTGCAGACTCAAATTTCCTTGATAAAATCGAGCTTATCATTTATACATGGATGGAACATTTGGTTCTGATTTGTATGAATGGTTGCCGAAGAAATGATTTGAACGTGGATCATTTATCCATGAGGGGGCATCCTGTCAGGTTTCATCTCAAGCCAAGCTTCCAGTTACATAAAAAAATAATATACAACAATGGGTTTGAAAGCAAATTGTTCCTCAGATCTGCCAGCCAACGATTCCCATAATCCATGAAAAATCTTGTAAATTGATTGATCTAGGTACTGCTAAGGTTGTGGCTTCCCCTGGGTTTGTTCCCTTATCTTCTACTATTGAGCAAGATAATATACCACTTTGATAATCAAAAGGGTAGAATATGATAATGGTAAAAGAAAATCTTGATTGTCGAAGCCCATCTTGTTCAGATTGGGTTGTTGCTGCAGCCAATCCACCTTTTTTAATACCTTTGAAGAAAAATTACTTGTGATTTAGAAAAGTCCCATCCTTGTCATCTTGATGCTCGTAGAGTTATGCATGTGGATGAATATGGGTTGTATGGTTAATTACAAATCCAAGTCTCCACTGATGTGTGTTACGAAAACAAAGAAAGAAAAACAACTTGAAAGTCCCCAGAGAAATATACTTTTCCCCAATATATTTCAAGGTCTGGAGGGATCTGATGATGAAGATTTGGTTACTATGACAAGCAGGTCTCTAGTCACCCATGTTCCAAATGATTGACATACTTGATATCACCTCCTCGAATGTTAGGGGGCTCTATAGAGTTGACCACCAACACAGAGTCCAGGAGGAACTCATGAGAGTTTTCTTGCTTATTTCTCTTCTCTTTGAAAGTAAAACTAGAAAAAAGGAAATTAGGAATGTTATGGATCGTTTATGGCCTTCTTGTAAATGGATTCTAATCATTCTCAACATCCTCTCGATAGAATTATCCTCCTTCCCACTTATATTTATGTTTCTCTTCTATATAACTATGATCAATTCACAATGTTGTTTTGAATGTAATGGTGATATGTTCTATCTCTTTATAATGTATGGGCACAATGATGATAGAAAGAGAAGTGAGATATGGCTCAACCTTGAACTGAATCCTTATATAATTGATGGTCCTTTGATTATTATTGGTAACTTCAACTGTGTTAGAAAAATCTTGGATAGAATTGGACGGTCTAATCCTTCTCATCTCTCCATGCTTGATTTTAATTCCTTTATGCAAAACGTTGGTTTGTTTGAAGTTGACCTCAAAGGTCCTAAGTTCCTGGGATATTAGGCAAGAGGGCCCAAATTTCACTACTTCAAAAATTGACCATATCCAGTACAATCTTAATTTCTTTAGTGTCTGGCATGATCTCATAGGGGAAAACTTTTTGACTATCCCTTCAGGTTCATAAATGCCTGGGTTGGTATGTTGGGATACCATTGAATTATTAGCAAAGCCTGGAGCACTAATGTTAAAGGTTTCCCTATGTTCATAATCCTAAAAAAGTTGAAATGGGTTAAACATGATCTTATTGCCTGGAATAAGAAATGTGTAGGGAACATTAGTCAAAATGCTAGATCTCTTGAAAGTGTTTCCCTTAAGGCTCAGGAAGAAGCCGATCTTCACCCAGATAATGAGGATATGGTGGTTTAAGATGCTCGTCACATAAAGGAAGCTTTTTGTACTTTGGAACTCGAGGAATCCCTCCTTAGACATAAGTCTAGAGTTCATTTGTTGAATCAGGGAAACAAGAACTCTAAATTTTTCTATTCTTCCATTCATACAAGAAGACAAAGAAATCTCATTAAATATCTGGTAATGAATGGTATGCAACTCAATTATGAGAAAGATATTTAAGACCACTGTCAGTTTCTATTCCAATTTATTTAACAATAAATATGATGAGTGGTATGCCTGAGTTAACTCATGGACCCTCCTAAAACTTAAATCTGAGCAATATTCATTTCTTTGTGCCCAAGTCATAAGATAGGAGATTAACTCTATTATTAAGTATCCTAATGGGGACAAGGTCATGGGCCCTGATGGGTTTGATGTTGTGTTCTTATAACCTCCTGGGAAAGTATTGGAGATGATATTTCCTCTCCAATCATGGACTTCTTCTCAAAAATTGTATTCTCAAGGAAATCAATAGGGCTTTCCTGACTCTTATCCCCAAAAGTAAAGATGGAAACACAATTAAAGAGTGGATACCTATTTCCCTATGCAACTTCTACTATAAAATCATCTCCAACATTTTGGCCAACCATTTAAAGACTATCTCACCTAATATTATCGGTTGCAATCAAAGTGCCTTTATTAAAGAAATTTTTTTATTCTATCTAGCTTGCCAATGAACTTCTAGGTGACTTTAATAACTCTACTTACCATCCTAATTTTGTCTTAAGGCTGACATTACTAAAACATATGATTTTGTTAATTGGGAGTTTCTTCTTAAGTTGATGAGGTACATGAACTTTCCACCTTGCTAGATTATTTGGTTGAGAACCATCTTGGAGTCTAAAAGCTACCAAATCCTTATCAAAGGGAAACCTACTGAATCGTTCTCTCCTAGTAGAGATTTTAGGCAGGGGGTCCTCTTGTCCCTCTTTTTTTGTGATTTGCATGCAGGGCTTCTCGAAAATTATAAACTTTAATAAAAAAATCAAGGTTTTTTTTCCTGTTAGAGCTTCTAAGAATCTCAACATATCTCATACTATTTTTGCCGATGATTTGATGATTTATGGGTCCTCCAGTGTTGCTAATGCCATCTGTGTTAGATACACCCTTACTAATTTCGGTCACATTTCTGGTCTTAAGTTTAGTGATGAGAAGAGTCTCGTTTACTTCAGTAGAAACTTTGATAAAGGTGTTTTCCTCAAATTTATTGATGTGAAGGAACGATCCCTCCCATCTATATACCTAGTGTCCCTCTCTTATTTGGGAAGCTTACTAAGAATATGTGCCATCCTCACATTGATAAAATCAAGACTAAGCTTGACAACTGGAAATAAAATATCTTATCTTTTGTGGGGTGGCTTGAACTTATTAGATCTACACTACCTTCTTAAATCTTGTATTGGATGACTATGTTCCCTCTACCAGTCTTTACCTTAAATGAGACTGATAGGTTGTGCAGGAATTTCCTATGGGGATATTGCAAGGTAAAAAAATAAGATCCACCTTACTAATTGGGAAAATGTTTGTAAGCCAAAACCTACGGGTGGGATTGGTATTAGATCCTCTAATGGTATTAATAAAGTTGGATCTATCCTCAACTTCTCAAATATTGCTATCAAAAAAGAGAGTCTTTGGGTTAAATGGATGCATGGGAAAAGTCAAGCAGTTATGTAAATGTGGAGATGAGACATTTGAATATTAGATCTATCCTCTAATGGTATTTGAATATAGATACCATTTGGAAAGTCAAACCTAAAAGTCATCACTCCTGGGACTGGAAGCAGTTATGTAAATGTGGAGATGAGACACTAAACTTCACTTTTTTTATGTTGGGTGATGGTAAAAGAATTCGTTTGTGGAGAGATCTCAGGGTTCTTAATAACAAGTTCTCGGAGGACTAGGTGGATAATAAAATGATTCTCTATCTAGGAAAAGGATACCTTGCTAAATTCAACTCCATTATGGATGATTAAGGTTGGGTATGTTTGCAGAAATGTGGCGTTAATCCCCTTGCTACTTTCTTGAATGAGTTACTTAAGCATTCTTGTTTCCCTGATCGCATTCTCTTTAATGGGTTGAGTAACCCAAAGTTGAAAGATGGTTGGATGGCTTGTAGAGGTGATGATCTTGTTTTTGAATGGGCTAAGTGGTTGTGGTCAAATAAGGGCCCCAATAACTATAAAATCTTGACTTGGAAAATTGGTCTTGACATCATTCTTGTGATGAATAACTTAAATAAAAGAGGTTTATACTTCATGTCTATCTGTCTTCTATGTAGAGGATATGAAGAATAAACTCATCATTTATTTTTCACCTGCCCGACAGCTAAGAAAATATGGGGCAATATCATGAATGATAGCTGGAATCCCCCTTTAAATATGGAAGATATTCTCTCCTTTATTGGCAAAAGGAACTTCAGCATGGTTGTGGATACTCTGTACCATATCTAGAGGCTCAAGAATAGAGTGATGTATAGAGATGAAAATGTTAACACAGAAAGTCTATGTCAGTGCATTGGTAATGACATTGAGCTCTGGAACTAGCACATGCTTACTAATGTTTTTGTTCAGGTTTCTTTTTTTTTTCTTGGTGTTTCCACTTTGGTTATAATATTTGTTCTTGTTTGAGCGTGTTAGCTCTGGTTTTGATCAGATCCTCACTGAGAGACATCCTATTGGTTTTAACTTCATTTTCGTTCCTTTCTAGATGATATTTATTTGTCTCTCTCTTATTTTACTAGCTCTTTGTAGATACCCCCTTCTATAGTTTTATTTTTCTTTCTTTTCTTCTTTGAATAGTCCTCTCTAGCTATTCACTTTTGTACGCAAACTGGACTATTTTATTTAGCTCAAGTGTGGTGTTATTGGACCCACCCGCACACGAGGTAATAAAGAGGTGACACACTTGCTTGACCAAAAAAATTATACCTTTCTCTTCTATTTTCAGTAATATTTAATTAGAGGATTAATTATTTAACTTTAGTTTTGATAGAATCAATGAGCCAATATTTTTTGACCAATAGGGCAACATAGGATGCTAATAGTAAGCATGGTTTTGATAAAGTGATTTTCCCTTTATTTTTGTTCAGTTATATTCTTCCCTCATAATATTCACTCGTGATATCAATTTATTGTTCCTTTTTTAATTGATCAATATATACTCATATTTGAAATATAATGATCTATATGGATTTTTATACACCTTGGGCACTCCAAATTAAGTTATTTTATCACTTTATCCAAAGAAGTACTTTAGGTCATACAACTTCATATTTTGGTTCTCAAACTTTTTCTAAATGTTCTACACATTTTTGTGAACAAATATTCCAAATTTCATCTCAATTGGAAATTCCTATAATTCTCTACAAATTTTTGAAGTTAATGTGTTAAAATTCCTTAATTGTCTTTTTATTCGACTTTTCCAAGTCAGAAATCCATTGTAAGGGGAGGGGGCAAACCCCAGCCCTTGGATCTGCCTTCCCATGGGTCAAGGCCTAATTTAAGGGTAGTTGACTTGTCTTCTATCTCCCACTGATTGTAGGTAGGAGACAAGGAAGCCATTATGATCGACCTACCAATTCCGACCGAGATTTGAAATTCTAATCGCATAGAATTGTTAGTTTTGCTAATTTGCACTCACCCATCCCCACTTTGACTACCTTTAATGCCTTGTTTAGACATCAAACCATAGCCCTTGCTCACCTCTCTCACACTGACGGACATGGCTGCAACCAAGAACTCATGCTAGCCCTAAACTTAGCTCCAATGCTATAAAAAGGAGCCCCCATGCTCGCCACAACCACACTTGCTAGGAGCCACACCCTTGCTCTCTTTCTCAGCCTTGAGTAGTTCCCCTTATTCCTCACCTTTTTCTCCTACTGGTTGAACGGCACTGCTGCCCTGCTCGTTTGGGTGTCTTGCCCATGAACCTCCTGCCCTGAAATTGAATCCCCCTTCCTCTTCACGAGGTCATGATGGACCCAAGCGGTACCTCTCTTGCCTCCATTACCTTCTCCTGCCCCCAAGTCCCCAAAATCTAGCGAGCCCCTCCTCCTCACTTCCTAGATCATGCAAAAGCCTACGCGAAGAAGGAAACACAGTGAACTGCCAGTCAAGAGGAGAAAGCAACCAGGATCAAAGGACCCAGTGAACCATGCAATTGAACCAATAATCAGGCATCGCACCCACAAGTCTAGGATCGAACCAATCCACTGAACCTACAAGCCACCAGCATTGATGTGGATCGATCTTGACCGTCTATTTTGAAGTCAAACGGTCGTCCTTTTTCTCTATTAAAGGTATTATTCGTCTTCTCACATGAATAATCAATAAAATGGCTAGATATTGATCAAATCATAAAAATTGCATTGTAGATCCAAAAATTATGAACAAATAGTCCATTTTGATCAAAAAAATCAAAGAATCATTTAAAAATATTTTTGAAGCCTAATTCTACGTGATTCTCATTAATATCCCTAAACTTGGATCTCTTGCTTATATAATTTGTCTAATGACTCAATAATCATGATTAATTTTTGAAAACCTTAATATTTGAGTCCATTGATTATCTTGAGACACTAAAATTAGGACTTGACTAACAATCTAATCTACTCTTGTTGGCTTATCTACTCTTGAATATTATTTCATACCATATATTGATAACAAATTCTGATGATGGTATCTTAATAATATGATTGTTCTAAATCCATGATCATGACCATTATACTTCTTCCTTGATGATGCTCTAGAAACTTGATAAGGATTTAATAATGATCATAATAGGTTTAACACATATGTTCCAAGAAACTAGGTAGGTCATTCATACTTGAAATATTATTGATCATAACTGAATGACCTAACCTTGAGGTTAAATAGGAATGAGTAACCCTAATCTTGAATACTGAAACATGATCTTATAATATCATGAACTTGACCCTTGATCCAAATCTTTTTGATCTAGGATCTGACATGAGGGGTTGATCTATTTTACTTTTTGAGATCTTGTACTCTGAAAATCAACCAAGAAGATACACTTTTATAATAATTCCTCCTTGAATAGACTTGTGGTATTTAATGATACGTGTATATATCTCTTGAAAATCTTGTCTAGGTATTTGTTCGAGCCATTGTTCCCTATTGATTAGTCTTCCAATTTTCTATATTATAGTTTGCAACAAACTTGAAAACATAAATGATATTGCCCATTACGACTGCCAGTTATATTTGTTGATATAAAGTACAAGTGGCCTCCTCATTCGGATGGTGGAACTTGTACATGTCGATTGATCTTGAACTTGTATATATCAATTGACCTCATACTTTATATGGAGAGAAGGAGACAGGTTACATCCCCCATCTTGTTGGGATGATGGAACCACATAAATATATAAACATGCTTCTCGAAATTACTTGTTGATTATTTCACTTATAACTCCTGCCAAGTATTATATTTTGCTATAAAGGTTTTCAATTTTTCAATATATGTTCTTTTCAAAGCATATGGATGCATTTGCATTGACTACGTCTCGATTTACCTGATTTTAGGAAACCAAATGGATCATTATGAAGGATTGACTAGATCACTTCCTCTCTTAACAAACTCTAATGAGAAGTACAAATTTGCAAAATCGTATATTGGTTAGTTCTTTAACTTTCTTATTTTATTAGTTACTATTTCTTATTGTATATGCCAGTGTGTGAGATCCTTTTAGGCCACTCAGAGACGGGTGCTTCAATCATTTTACCACTGTCTAGGTAGTGGGATTAGGATTGGGGTAAGAACAGTTCCATGATAATGGTCATAGTCATTTCTGGATTTCGCTTATACACATCAGTGATTACAAGCAAATGCTTATAAGTAAAAAACTTGAATACATCATACTCAAAATTTATATTATATAAGATCTAAAATCAAAGAGAAACTTTGACAAAACAATTTAAAAAGTTCTAAATCAAGCTTGCTTATTTTTAAGATTGACAAAAATACATGTGATGCAATAATTAGTGCAATCATTCCAAAAAAAATGCACTTAAATGCACTATAAAGTTTTGGAAATGTGATTTGCATCCTATGTTGTGTTGGAAACGTTCAACATAGAGTACCAAGTATGCATTGTAGAAAGAAAAAAAAGATTTATTATGTTGAATTCTCGCGTACAGAACAATAACCCTATTCTCTGGAATTGTGGTAACTATGCATCCTACACATCGATGTATGCCTACTTGTATGTACTTGTTCATTTGCATATGTAGTCAAGTACAATTAGTAAGAAAAGGTAATGGTAGGTTGAACCAGCCAAAAACTTTTATCACTTCCAATGAAATAGATCCTCGTGACATTTTTATAAACATTATGACATGTCAAGGATCGAAATTACATGAATTCTTTTTGTCATCATATCAAAATAGTTCCAAACCATAGTCTACATGAAATTTATTGATGTTGTTAATGTGAAGGATATCAAGTTCATTGAAGAAGCAAAAGAGATATCACATTACAACCTAAAAATTATGGACAAATATTTGAAGTCTAGCTAATTTGATAGAGACAAAAATTACATGTCTTACAACTCAATTTTATCTGAGATGGTAATTTTAGGATTTATTGAGGTCTTAATCTTAGTTTATACCGTACTCTATTTTTTATAATAATTTATTGGATAATATTTTATTATGGATTTAATGATACACTTAAGGGAGAACAATAATTTTGTCAACATTAAAAATTCATCCTTAAAAGAAGCAAAATCAATATAGAAGAAGTCAGGACATGCATGTTGGAAAAGCTTTTTAGTATTAAAAAAATCACTAACAAATATATTGTCATTTTTTATATTATACTAGATATTGATAGAAGTTTAAATTTCATATACTATACACAAATAATTGGTGCAATCATAGTCCAAATGAGAAAGATATCACCCTTTTGTTAACACGAGGGTAGATCCTTTTTGCTTGATGCAACTATTTAGGCCAATGTAGTCATTACGGTCTATGGGTTCTTTGTCCCAATGTTGTTTCTTGATCCCTAGCATCCTAACAACGGCACTATTGCTAGTGCAATCAATCACTAAAATGCTAATATTTTGAGATTTACTAAGTAAATAGATCAAATTTGAAAAATGGGTTTGTAATAACAACAACCACCCATTCAAATCCTAAAATATAAGTGGTGAAGATCATGAGGGTGCTTTTTAGGTGAAATATTAGAAAGGGGATGAACAAAACAAAAACCAAAAACCTAAGATAGAACTAACTAAGTGGGTTGTTAGTTATTTTTTCTTTGTTTATCTACTATTTTCATAGGAAAATCAGTTTAAGGGCTGATTTAGATTCTCTTTAAAGAGAGCATACCAAGTTTATGGAAATATTAATTTATAATAATTTATCATGAGATGGGTAGTGCCTTGTTGTGATTGAGTGAATGCATTACAATATGATTATATTTTGAAAGATAAATAGAGAACACAACACCAATATCATGGGTTTAGGATGAAAGATACAAAATAAGAGCAACTTTAGATATTCAATAAATGAAAAAAGATTATGAATGTACTTTTCTTCTAAAGGTGTATGTTTGGGGGGTGGTGGGGAGAAGTTGTAATCTGATTCAAGATTAATGGTAATTCTATGGTTATAAAAACCCTAACCTCATTTTATAGATCCATCCATGTCTTTTCCAAAATATTCATTAAAACCAATGATTTGTTTTAGTTTGATATTTTGTAAGACTACATTGAACATGTGTTTTGCTTACAAATTGAAGCCTAAGCCTTAAAGGGAGCACAAATTATATAGTAAAATTATGAACATGCATTCAATGACTATCGAGGACTTCAATGTGTTGATCGATCCATATGAAAAAAATGAGAATTCATTGAATTTATCGCAATTAGGAGATGAGAACCCAAGAGAATATATTGGAGGTTGGACTTTCTGATCTTGGGGATTCTTGTGCACTACATACAAATAAACATGGATGCCTCTCCTAAATTCTTTATTGGATTGTTGCTAATGAACATGGGCTTAGAAACAACTCCCTATGTAGTGTACAAAACCTACCAAGGGTAATTTATGGTCACAACCTGATGATGGTTGTAGAATGAAAGTTGCATCAAACCTCTCACCCAAATTTAAAATCCTTTTGTGGAAACCTTGGAAGTCCTATATGAACTTCATGAATGTGTTCAAGTCCATCCTGGACAGAGTTAGTCATTGGAGATGAACATAGAGCAAGAAAGATACAAAAAGAGTATGGATTCCCTACACAAAATTGAGTAACTACAAATCCAATTGGAGAGAAGTTATAATATAGGATGGGATTTAGAATGCATAGCTTTACAAGAGGAGTATGAGGACCTACTAGCATTAGAATAAGAAAACTAGCATTTCAATGGTCATATCAAATGGTTACACAATGCTAACTTGTACGTTGGATAAACTAGATATTTGCACACTTTCCCTTTTGATGATGAAAACTTTTCTCTTTTATGTATCTACCATGTATCTAGTGTTTCATAGAGAAAGATATGTATAGAAAAGAATTTAAAAGATGCTTGATTGAACACAAGTGGTAATTTTATCATGTTTATTCAATGTATTACGTTTATACAATTCATAATGTACAAGTCATTAGGTATCATATTAAATCAAGATATGAGTCGAATCCAACTATCCTAAACCTAATTTCACACTTATATAAAGCCTTTAGGATAGTAGATCCTACTAGAAAAATCATTTATTGTGTTTTTGGAAATTTGAATAATGCCTTAACAGTGAAAATTTGGTTGAATTCTTTCTTGATCAAAATCATCCTTGATCAAACTCTTCCTTGATCGAGAAAAAAGTCTTCTTGGTTCAAATAGCCATTGAAGAAAAAAAGTCATTGTAAAATTTCCAAAGAGAGCAACTCTAGGTCAAACCAGTTCAATAGAGAGGTCCTTCGATTGAAGTACAGTTCAACTGAGGAAATTCTACAAAATTTATTTTGAGCTCTCCACTAATCATTGTTATCAAATGCTTATTAGTCTAACAGCTAGTTTGAATGTAATGGTGTCCAAAACTCACACAAGAACTATCCTACATATTCCTAAGTATTTCCTAAAATAGGGTATCTCCATGGACACCCAGAATACACTTGAGCACTCCATCACTTGCATTATTGAAGCTTGAACCAAAGATTTGTCAATTCCTATCTACTAGAATATTTGAGTGTCCTAATCCACCTTTGAAATCATGTTCTAACCATAGTGGCAGTGACTCATACTCTTGATTTAGGATATTTCTATATTGTGAGTATTGGTGTTCTCTCACTCTCTAATATTTATCAAAAACTTTGGTTGAGTGTTGTAGGATTACTTCTAGTAAGAAGGAAGTTTGGTGACTTGCTAGAGAATAAGGACTCTTCTCGTCAGTGCTCTTCAAAACCATTAAAGAAGAGGTTTGGTGCTCTTCGTAGATATTAAAGAAGAGGTGAAGGTATGGTTCTCTTCCTTTTCCATGAAAGAAGAGGGTAATAATTGCACTTTGTATTGTTCCTTGTGAGGTTAATAAAAGTTGGTTGTTACAAACTCAGGTTGGGAACAACCAGGTAGTGACGTCATTTGAAGGAACCACTCTACAGCTTTGCCTCTTGTGGTTTATTACTTATATATCTTTTCTTTAAGAAAAAAATCATAAATTATCCAATTATCTTTATTCACCCTCCTCTAGATCTCTCATTGAATACTCAGTACAACCATGCTTATATGAAGAGGAGGTATAGCATCAAACTAGTCTCAATACTCAAGAACAAATATAATGAATGGCTCATTGAGCCTTTACACATGAATCCTTAGTTTACCATCAATTCAAAGGATTTTAGCTGCTATTTTATTTCCTAATATACCAAGTAACTTTATGGCACTATCAAACAATCAAATGAAAGGAGTCAAGTAATTACCCACTAAACACATGATATTTGATACATTAAATCATATGGGCAGATATAATGCTAGCGGCCTTGATGATACTAGTGTTGCATTCTTACAAGAGCACTGGGACATTATCAATCACTTCGTTATTTATATTGTCCAAGAGTGCCCTCACTAGAATGGAATCACATCATGGCTTATGTGCATTAATAATTGCTCTTATACCAAATGTCAAAAACCCTACCAATTTTAGCACTAATACCACTTAATAATACTACTGAAGCTCAATTTGGAAAAGGTATTGAAGAGCTTGAAAAACTACATGCATGAATGGATGTCCCCTATATAGAGTAGTTTTGACACCTAATAGGATCATCACATACAATATCACTCTAGTACAAGAAGTCATCTAAAGTATGAGAAGACTTGGGATGGACCTCATATGGAAATTACAATCAATATGTAAAAGGCATATCACCAAATGGCTTGGTTGTTTATTCAGAATACAATCATAAAGGTGAAGTTTCATGTGAACCATTGTCAATTATATTATGAATTTTGTGGAAGGAGTGAATACCAATGTCCTACATATTAGGGGTGGGGAATTCCATAGATTTAAGGTAGAAATGGGGATTCTCCAAGGAGATACATTGTCTTTGTATTTGTTTATGTGTTATGTGTGAGAGACTTAGCTAGATAATAGAAGAGAGTATCTCAAGGAGGAGACAACATCCCTTTAAATTAACTAAGTCATATTCTAGAATCTCCCATGTCACATTTGAATATGATATTTTGGAGTTTGCAAGAGAGAATATACAACATATAGACAATGCTATGCATAGTTTCAAGTAATTTAATGGGCGTCAACAAATCTGGAAAAAAATGACTATATTCTTCTCCAAATTCTGCCAAGGAGCTTGTGACACGTTGTGTTAGCTTTCAAAAGATGGGCAACCAAGGAAGGTCCCTTGTAGTGTTGTGGTTCATCCATGCATTGATAAGAACATATAGACAAAAGTGGTACAAAAAATGGAAAGATGAATTATTGGGATGGATTCACACATGTTGGCACTATTGAGAAGAATATACCTAGATAAGTTGGTTGTTTCAGTCATTCAAATATACAACATGTAGGCTAGTAGGATGTCAGTTAGCGTTCCTTACTGAATAGACAGATGCACATGTAGGTTTATTTGGGGAGTTTGATGATCCCATATAATATCCCTCATACTTTGTTGCATGGGACTAAGTCATTGCTACAAAATATAATATATCTCTAGGTATAATTTCTAGGAAGGAGAGGAAATATGTGTATAACATGTGGATTTCATGGGAGATGAATGTTGGGATGAATTCTCAAAGGTATGAGGGATGAAGTAGGAGTTATAAATCACACAAATAACAATCATGATATGGAGTCATTACATTTTGGATATCAATCATGTAACTTCAACCGCATATGGAAGAAGGTCAAGATGGGTGGTCATCAGTGGAATAAAGATAAACGCATTGACAGATAAGTGGATTCTTTGACACCTACAACTATCACTACAAGTCAATTTTGGAGAATGAGGGTGATATAAAAAAATTTGATCTGGTGAGTCTAGTTATACTTGATGGTGATTGTGACAAAGGTTCTATGCCTAACAATTGCAAACCAAATTGTATTGATTTGATTTGAAGTAGATAAAATTTAACTTGGGTTGCAAGGGATTGTTCATGGGATACATTTTTGTGCATAAAATGAAAGTGAATAATTAACCCAACATAGTGAATTAACTAGGGAAATAAATATATAGAGTTGAATCTAAGTATTTTGTTCATTTTTTTCATCCATGACATATTATTGAGATGTAGCTATTTAAAGTTGGTAGAAATAGACAAATCTATAATGTTTTATACAACAACTTTAATTAGGTAAGTTCATCTATGATACAATTAGGATGTATAATACTACCTTGAATGCATGAAGCAAATGTGACACGATATCATCAACGAAATTATTAAATAAGACTAAAATGAAAGTCAAAATAATGGAAGTCAATGAGGTCCTTTTTAGGGGATGTACTTGAGAATGAAACATTGAATATGGCTAGTTTCCTACTGAGTATCATATTAATGAAAAATGACATAAATGGAATTAAATTGAATTTTCATTTTTTAGCTAAATTTAATGTTAAATTATTACATTCCTTGATTGACATTGAAGAATCATTATTTTTATATCTATTGTTGATCAATAATGTTTTAAGCTAAATTTCACTAAATGAGTCATACCAATTTGAAAAATGTATTTACAATGGAAGGTAGTCACTGAAAGATAAAAAATATAGAATCAAAACAAATTTAATCCCTAAATCGTCATAGTATTAGAATTGCACGAGCGCCATAGATATTTCCTTGAGGCATGTGGAAGGAAGTGAAATAGGTTGTCTTTTAGCGGTATAGAGGGGTCATGAGGAGGTCTGGGATTCATACATTTGTGTTGTATGTGGAGGTTGTGGTGTCTCACTAGAAAGGTGAATGGCACACAACTTAACTCACGGTGAGGAGTAGGGGTGGGGCCTCATGTAGTGGGGTGACATGCAACTTACTTTTTTTGCTATTCAGATACAATAGTATGATTTTGTATAAGGTTCACCCATGTATTAGTATATTTGAGAGTCTATATAACATCACTAGCCATCATATCATAATTGTTTCCCAATATACGAGTGTGGAGTTTTTTATAGGTTACAAGCTATTAATCCCCTACATAGTTAATCGTGCAAACTAAGAAATTAGTGGTCTTGGTGGGATAGGTAGCCCCTAGTCCTTGTGGAGGTAATTTGAGATTGATTCATATAGTTGTAGCTTGGTGGGTGCAAGACAATATAATCAAGGAAGATGTATAATATGATGATAAAAGGATTAGAAATACATGAATTGTGGATATTTCATATGTAGTTTCATATCACAATAGCTAATATATCGTGATTTTTTAGTTTGAATAGCATGATTATGCTTTAGTTACCTAATTCTCATGTTTTGAATATAATACACATCGTCATATATAGACCTTAGTAAATCAACATGGTATATCCCTTATTAGGAAGTTTGATATATTTATACATAGAATTGATTGTATTTCTTCACGCTATGGTCTAAATGATTGTTTCTCTATTAATGTGATGTGGTGTTATTATGTTTGTAAAATTTCATGCTAGCATTATCTATTTGATGTGCTAAATAAATCATATTAGTTTCCACTAAGTC
This sequence comes from Alisma plantago-aquatica, assembly GCA_963693085.1. Lineage (NCBI taxonomy): Eukaryota > Viridiplantae > Streptophyta > Magnoliopsida > Alismatales > Alismataceae > Alisma > Alisma plantago-aquatica. The sequence goes on from OY856411.1 coordinate 569,172,502, forward strand.
AAAATGTTTAAAGTATACTAGTGGTACATGTTTATCTAATTGGAGGGGGATTTTCTCACTTTCCAATGCTCTGTCTGAGTTTCGTGTTGGTTGCTCTGAAAGTATTTCGGTATGAAGTCATCCAATAAAATTATGTAATGAAGAATATATAAATGTATTTGATCTAGATTAGATTTTTCATGTACTCTCACTTTCTTATGATGGTTGGGGTAATATTTGAATAAATTATATTTTCACTTTCTTGTACATGTAATCCGATGTACACTTTACAATTAGTAGAAGGATTTGGTTTAGTCTTTTATAAATTTGAATGTGAATGGTTTTTTAGAATACAAATCTTGTTGGAATTATAAGTAATGTATTTGAATCAACAATAGTTTTGAATGAGGCTTTATATGTGTAAAAAAATTACATGTGTTTCCGTTTTCTCTTAGATCACATTTTTCCAAGTTCAAGATGTTCATTAAATTAATATGAAATTATCTTGAGATACCCTAATGGTTGGCATTAGTGTTAACTAAATGGTGTTCATTGTGTACATTACGGTGACACCCCTTTTACCTATTTTGAACTTTGTTGAGATGAAATAATTATATCTTCCTTTGTTCCTCTCTAACTAGAAAGGAAACATTCATCACTTAACTTGACTCCACAATGAGTATCTGACTTTAAGGATTTTTCTAGGGTTTCTATTGATTTGGATTGTTGCACATTATTTTGAAATAATCTAACCCATTTTGGTTTCTAACCTCTATATTCGGTGATTGATGGGACATTTTTATAGATGAGGGGTGTTGGTTAAGGTTACTTTAAGAGTTACCTCATCACTCTTGTTGTAACATACCAAAATCTAGGATCTTACCCTATTCCATACAATGGAGTCTAGTGAGCTTGATTCCTTATATTTGACCAGACAAGGGTAAAGGTATACCTTAATGAATAATGTCAACACCTATAACACATTATTTGGCAATAGGTTTTATAACCAACATCATGTATTTACATAAAAACTTAATTAATTTGTGACATGTAAGTAAATTCGTGATATATGCAACATGTATTTCCTTTGCTAACTAATATTCATGTAATGGCTAAATAAGAGGATAATGTTCTTAATACATGTATTAGAATAACAATTGGAATTTTCATGTGCAAACATCTAAGTTAAAGTGGAATTAGTGGACTAAATATGTTAAATGAGTTAAGTATGAAATTTTGTCCATACTAATAAAATTTAACTCTTTTGTGGTAATGTGAAGATAATAGACTCTCAAAAATAATTAAAGATGGTGATGATGTGATGTTATGATAATATATTGGTGTTGATCCTAAAACCATAATTGCATTGTAACTCATGAAAAGGAAATTTTAAAGTTGAAATTCAAAGCAAAAATCATGATGTTTGGGTCCCAATAAGCTTGGATGCCAAGTTTCACATTATTTGAACAATGATAACTAATCCTAATTTCATTTAGAAAATAGAATATGAGATATGGTCAAAGACATTAAATAAATTATTGAATGACTCAAAGGTTAAAAGTAAACTAAATTTCTAATTCTACATATCAAAATTAGTCTATAATGGAATTCTCATATTAAGTAAACAATCTTATATATCCTAGTTTTGTTTAGAAGAGAGAATATAAATTTAAGGTCCAAAATATTAAATAAATAGTAACCAAACCCAAGAGGGAAAATTGACACCAAAAACTGACTATTCGTGTCCTAATTGGTCTAGATATCAAATTTGGTATGATTTGAACCTTCAAATCAAATAGGAATGAAAAGTAGATTTTATACACTAAATTCAATGTATTTAATTGTCGCACTTGGTTTACAGAAGTTCTTGGAATAATTATTCACAGCATGAACTTTTCCTCTATAGTTTGTGCCTCTATTCTTTTAGGAGGATATGATTTTATCTCTGTGTCTGGATGGTTGACTCAAAGTCATCTAAAGTGTCTCTTTTTTCTCCCCCCATCTGGCTTTCCCCTTCTTATTCGTGTTCATTAGCTTTATTCTCACCAAATCCCAATATCTATGTCCTTCCTTTCTCACTCCAATTCTCCTTATACCCTACCTTCCTTGCATCTTATCAAACCTAAAGACCCTAAATAATCTAGGGTCTGGTTCACCTATCTCTATAGAAAGCCCCTGAGACATATCTTCCTCTGTTTCTAATTTTTTCTTCATCTCCTCACATCATTTGTTCTTTAGACTCTCTATAAAACTCTCCCCAGTCTCCATATAACCTCTTGTAATAGATCTAGACCCTTTGTTCTATCCCCTCATGACCCACCTATCCTCCATCGAGCCAACTTGCCTCAGTAGAGTTTTGGAGTTCTGTAAAGTGCTTCTGGTTGTCGAGCCAAACAAAGAAGTCCCAGAACCCCTCACTCGATTCATTTTAAGCCTATGTAGTTTCTACACTTCCAGTAGAGGTGAATAAGAACCCTGACTTGGAACTAGGGTTTGGGATTTAACAAGTTGACAAACATCTTGAGGTGTATTGAAACCCTTGATCATATTGAGAAACAATTTTGATTTCTCTCTCTTAATGTATGTTGCATTTATCTATCATTCATAGTGGGCAATTGCTTTCTTTTCTCTATATCTTGAGCCTGTTTGAGTATTTTGGTGATAATTATTTTCTTTCTTGATTTGATGACCTATTTGGGTCTAATCTTAATGAATTTGAATTCCTAATCCATGTTGGACACTAAAATTTGCACTTTACTTCATAAATAAATCCTAATTGTTGATTTGAACCATGTTGTTCCTTATTGTGAAATGGAACCCTAGTTTTACCCACTTTTATGGTGTATGTTTCACATTGTCCATCTATGTGATCGAAATCTCATTAATTCAATTTATATGATTGAATGTTCATTTGCCTCTACATTTTGCATGCTTTGTGATTCAGTATCCCTAAGGATGTGTAAGTACATTGGTTTTATAGGGTTATGTGTCCCTTAATTTTGGGATGGAGGTTACGTGCCCCATACCCTGGGTTATGTGCCCATGTAATTTTGGATGGACGTTATGTTCCCAATACTCATATTTTGTGCCCACTTTATATATTTGGTAGTTTGGTTATGTGACTTACTCTACAAATTTTTAAGGTTATGAGTCTTAACCACCATTGCTTATTTATATTCCACTAGTTGTATGCTTATCTCACATGCATGCAGGTTGATTAATATTATTGTGATGGGTTTGGTGCCCTAAATTATTTGTCTGTGTTTGTTGGCACCTCTTATATTTTATTAATGGCAACTATTTTTCTTGATTATCATCTAATTGCAATTCATATTCTCTTGATATCCACCTGTATAGTATTTTTTCCTTCTATGGGAAGTCTTTCTATATTTGGCATCCTTTTTTCTAATGTTGCTCATATTCCTGATTAATATGCTCATACTAGCTTTCATGTTGATAATTTTCATGTTTGTCTTCTCTTATTGGGTATCCTTCCAACCCCTAGGTAGAGATGAAGGAGGAGAGAACCAAGGTTGACTAGGACAACAACAAGAGTAGATTAACTTCTTGGGATTTAGATTCGAGGTGGTTAGATAACCCTCTGGTGATCCTATGTTTTAGTTTAGTTTTCTCATGTAACACCATGTGTAGTGAAGGATGGTTATATAATAAAGCATTGTAATAGCTAGATTTTTTATTTTCCACTGCTAAACAGTTGTCCTTGTATATAACTATTTAAGAAATTAAATATTACATATATTCCAGCTTATCTTTTGGTGTGTTTGGAGTTATATGGGTATCTTCCTAAAATAAGTGAGGAGTGGATCCCCTATAGGGTCCCAGTCCTTACACTTATCATTTTTAATTTAGTCCCAAAAATGTAAGAACATATTCATCGAGCACTTCTAATGAGCACTAGACCTCTCAAATATTCTTAATAGACTTAGTCAAAGTTTCTACATTGAAACAACCTTAGTGAGGATGCTCTCTAAGAGCACGTTTGCATGGAAAGATATTCTCAAGATAGTCTTATCTTAACAAAAAGAATCTTTTTGTGATGGAGTTTAAGGACAACAAACTTGGGCATGACCTAAGGGGATACCCAGCTTGACCTCAGTCTCATAAAAAAGTTATCTTTTTTGGCATGTAGAATTGTAGGAATAAGAAACATGTAGGTTGGAGTAACTCTAGGGCCATGACCACTTTTTTCTTAGGATTTGGGAAGTGACATGGCTGATCATTTGGATGATTTTGTCTTGGCTTTTTGAACTAGGTTTGGTTTTATTTAGATTCATGTTGTTCTCCAAAGGTAACATCAGAGAGAGGATTTCCATGACATAGTGTTGATTAATTAGATATTCTCTCTTAAATGGATGTTTTCTCACTACCAAAATTGGTGTGATTTTTTCATGTGTGATTTTATCCATAGAAGATATTCATATTGTTATTGAAATTACTCATGTAATTCTATTGATTTGTGATTTTGGAATTATTTTGATGCCTAATTTTTTGTTTAGTTAGATATCTCATGGCATTTTAATTTGTTCCGCATTGCATAGACTCATATTTTCACGTCCTAACATCCATTGGGATGTAACTCACAGACTTAAAAAATTATTGCAACCTCTAGTTTTTCACACCATATATAGGTAAACAAGGTCATAATCGTAGTTTACTGCTAAATGTTAATATGTTCAAGTGTTGTGATTTGATTCACTTTCACTTGAATATTATTTGTCATATTTCAAATTGGATCAATGTGTCCACATATGATTTTCTTCTTGACCTCAAGTTTGGTAGATAAAAATGGAACATCAAAAATGTTTACCTCTTAAGATGAGGTATGAGGCAGGGTTGGTGAATCCACCTATGATGAGGGGTGAAGTCTTGAGGTCAATTGATAAACCTTTTTTGGCCAGTCATGTGTCCCAATTAATGATAATTAATATTGGCATAAACTTGTTATGATTTGACTGTGACAAAGTGATATTTAGAATAATTATGAATTACTTCCAATTTTACCCTCATTATGTTCACTCTTGACCCCAATATATTTTTTTGCCTCTAAATCAGTATTGATACTCTTGAGCTAGCAACGGGCTTAGGAAGGGTGATCCCCTTCCCCCCCCCATCTTCACTGTGGTCATGGAAGGGTTAACTACCATGATTAAGGCAACAGAAGAATGACAGCTCATTAGACCTTTTAAGATAAGGGGCACTAAAGTGAAAACGCACCTTATTTTCGCTGACGATATTATGGTGTTCTCAACAGGCCACGCCAAGAGATTAACATAGTATAAGAAGCTGCTTCAGAGGTTTGGAAGATCTACAGGTCTCTACATCAGTGATATCAAGTCAAGCATCTATCTTTCTACGTCATGCGATCCTAGAAGGGGCAGAATCAAGAATGTGATTGGAATCCATGTGGGCCAACTGCTTACAAGATACCTGGGCATACCAATTGCAGGAGGCAGAGGTTATTCTAAGGACTTCTCCTACTGCTTGGACAAGGTGAGACTAAAGATCGCTGGCTGGATGGGGATCCGCATGTCGATGGCAGGGAGACTAATGCTCACCAAATCGGTGATCCAGGCCATGGTGAGATTGTGGAGTGACATGTGCATCCTTCCTAACCCAACATGCATTAGCATTACAAGAATGACCACGAACTTCATTTGGAGTGGTAAAGCGCGGGGTATCGCCTGGGAAACCATGACAAAGTCGTACAAGACAGGCGGCTTAAACCTGACAAAAGTGGAAGACCTTGTTTCTTGCGGGAACCTGCGTAGGCTCCACAGGTTTCTTACGGACCGTGATAGTGTTTGGGTGAACTGGATGAAAGTGAGATACGGGGGTACTCCTGTCACCCAACCTCACTCGTCTCAGATATGGGACGTGATGGTGAAGGCGTGGCAACAGGTGGGGCACCTTTACAGTGCCAAGGATGATGGTCTCTATATGCTGGTTAGCCAACAAGAACTGTGGATACTTAGGGATACAGGAGCACAGGTTCCTTGGTTCTCTCTGTTGTGGGGGAAAGGCCATGTTCCCAAATGGAGAGTGGCATGCTACAAAGCCGTTCTTGGGAAGCACCTCACGAAGGACAGGCTCGCAAGATGGGGGATTCCGACCATTCCAAATTGTGTTTTCTATGAAGAAGAGGAGACAAACCAGCATCTGTTCTTTGAGTGCTCTAAAGCTAAATACGTCTGGTCACTGGCGTGGCTGAAGAATGGGTGGGGTCAGCTAGTTTCTTCCAGCCTAGTTGAAACGTTGGAGCAAGTGAGAAGCAAAGCCAGGAACAGCCATGAGGAGCGCTTCATGGGCCTCTGTTGTACCAACATTTGCTTCAACATTTGGAAGGTCCGCAACCTTATAGTACATGGTCGTGCTAACACTAAAGATATTTTCCATTTCGTTAACTTAGATATGGACATGGCTGTCAAGGCTAAGAGAGGCTTGTGTAGGGGACTAAGTCCCACAGCCAGGTTATACTGGGGTATTTTGTAGTATACACCCTGTATACAAACACATTTTTGTAAGTTTTACAGTGTAGCTTAGCTACTCACTTTTTTGTCAATATATTTACCGATTTCCAAAGAAAAGATACTCAAATTCGAAATATAGTGATCAATGTGAACTTTATACACTTTGTGATACTACATATTTGATTAATTTGTTACCTAATCCAAAGAAGTAAATTGATCCATCAAACTTCATCTTATAGTTCTCAAGCTTTTTATAAATATTCTCCATGATTTTTTTGAAGATATGGTCCAAATTTCATCCCATTTGGACTTTCCTACATTTTCCCGTGATTTCTTCAATTTATTGTTGTGAAAAACCATTTTAATTGCCTTTTATTTGACCAATGTCATATAAGAGATCTGCTTGCAAAGGGAGGGGACGAACCTCATCCCATTGATGCCTCTCACATATCCATGCAGGATCCCGAAATCAATGGGGAGGAATAAATCAGGACCGAAGACTGAGATTTCCCTCCTAGGACCCCAATTCAAGTTTCAGAGTGAGCAAAAAACCTCCTCTCACAATTTCAAACTCGCCCATCCCCACTTTGACCACCTTTAATGTGTTATTACTCCCTCTCAACAGGTTTTTTGCCTCCCATTCTCACTCCAGAGGCCATGGATGCAACTGAGATTCTTGTAACCCTAAATATACCCTCTTGACCCTATAAAATGACTCCCTAAGGTCTGAACCTCCAACCCGCACAAAAACCCCTTGCTCTCGTACCCTATCGTACATGAATTACCCCTGATTTCTTCTCTTGGCCCGAGTAGCACTGCCGCTTATATATATATATATATATATATATATATATATATATATATATATATATATATATATATATATATAGTAGTTTTGGGCGTCTTTCCTTCGGCGTATCTGCCCATCAATCATGACGTCCACCCAGTTTGCGGGATCCCTACAATCTCAAATGACTGCTTACAAGCCTACGTCGATGCCTCTTGCCTGAATCCCCTCTGCGTCGGCAAACCTTCCTCTGCCTAGTTTCAGGGCTCGCGTGGGGAATTGGATGAAAGGGTAAGAGACCCCCATACCGCTAGTCCAAGGAAGGATTTCCCCGATCCAACAAGGTTATGAACCCATGAAATCAAAGAATTGAACCGCGTTGAACCAGATCAGTAAGTGAGCAAGCCACGTGCCTATGTGGCACAATCTCATCTGCCTGATCAAGTGATCCAACGATCTCCCATTTTCCATATTAATGTATTTTACCTCCTCTCTACTCAAAATTCAAATAAATGGACAAATATTGCAAAAAATCATATCTCTTGATTCCTAACTCCAAAAATTACGAATAAATAGTCAGTTTGACCAAAAAATGCAATAAAACTGATTAAAAATACATGTGCATCCTAATTCCTTATGTAATTCACTAATATCCTTAGATTTTAAACTATTGCTTATTTAATTTGTCAAATGACTCAATAATTATGTTTGATCTCTAGAAACCCTAACATTTTACTCTAATTATTATCTTAAGACACAAAAATGCATACTTGACTTATTTGTGAATCTAGATCTAACATTTTGAATTATTCAAATCTTGAATATTATTTCATGCCATAAAGTAATGAGTAGCTTGATTCTAACCCTAGAATCATCTTATGACATACTTGGTCTAGTCCCTTGAACTTATTTCTATAAACATGAAATATGACTTGAATAATGATCATAAAATTAGGGTTATCATATGTTGCTAAAATACGTAGGTAGTTCATTCCCACTGAGATATTCTTGACACTTGAATAATGTTGAACATGTTGAAATATTTGTTGATTATAAGTGGATAAGCCAACTCTAAGGTTGACATAGGAAAGTGTAACTCTAATCTCGAATATTGAAACATGATCTTCTGAATATCATGATCTTGACCCTTGATCCAAGTATTGTTGATTTAGGATCTGACTCAAAAGGTTAACCTATTAGTGTTGAGATATGTACTCTAAATCTTTAGTGAAAGGTACATTATTATATCTCCTCGTTGGTTGTAATGAAGATACCTTTTATGTATCTCTTGATTGTAAACTTTGCTTTATACTTGGTTGAGCTACTATTATCTATTGATTAGTCTTCCCTTTTTCCTATATTATATTTTGAGACAAACTTGAAAACATAAATGATATTTCCCACTATAGCTGCCAGTATATTGATGATGATAATGTTGATATTGAGTGTAAGCGACCTCCTCATTCATTAGGTGGAACTTGTACATTGACCTCCTACCTCATATGGAGAGAAGGAGCCTATGACCTCCAACATCACGTTCGGGCAATGGAGCCCACACAAAATATATAAGTATGCTTCTCGAATCAGCATAATGGGAATTTGTAATGATAATTGCATTATAAACATCTTTCTGAATAATTATTGGTTTTGGAAAATTGCTTGTTATAATTTTGAATATAAGTCATGTCAAGTGTACTCTTTTTCTATAAATCATTTTACTTGTTTTTTATAGTGTATCGTGCGATTGCATGATTGTGTATTGATTTTCTTGATTTTAAGCAAAACAAATGGAACATTGACTAGATCACTTCCGCACTCAATATACTCTTATGACAAGGATAAATTTGCAAAATCTCCTATTTGGGTTAGTCTGTTCTTTAAATCCCTTATTTTTGAGTTATTATTGCTTATTGTATATGCCAGTGTGTGAGATCCTATTGGGCCACTAGGGACGAGAGTTTAAATCCTTTTACCACTGTCTAGGTAGTGGGATTGGGATTGGAGTAAGAATGGTTCCGTGACAGTTGGTATCAATGCATACACATCCCATATACTTTAAGTAAATAATTTCTCGAGTCTGTTGAATTCGGAAAACCCTAAAATCCATAATGATGAAAATTGAGGTGTCTTGGCTTGGGATTCTGGCATAATTTCTCCTATCCATCTTCATGATGGTTGACATTCCCCGCTCTACCTGGCCTGAATTGATACAGAACTAGACCTAAAGGTTCTCTGTTGAAACCCTAGAGAGACTTCTAGCATCTCATATCTTCTTCAAGGAATACCCTAAGCCACCCAGTAGATGATTAGGCAGTTGTCTCATCTCCTCGTGTGGTCCTTCTCTTGTGACCTTTTGCCACATGATGTCTTGATTTTGAGTAATTTATGGTAAAAATAAAAAATACTAGAAAATTGTTAAAGTTGATTAAGAAATTGATACCATGATCTGACCTTAGTTTGAAAAAAAATCGATTCTGTTAAATGATAACTTTGAAATCAAATACTCATGCACGACCATTCATGAAAACTCAATTTAACCAAAATTGGTCTGCATGTTTCCTGTGTTTGAGGTAAATATTAGTATCTTGATTTGGTGAAATAAGGACTTATACTTTATACATCACTATTGATGAGGTTCCTATTTCATTAAGTTCTTGTTTCCTATTTTTGATTAAAACTCAAACATAGTTGAGAAAACTTTTTTTCTTTATTTTATACACATCATAACTATTCCATCATGTGACTAAGCCTAGGACTCACAAAATCATGATGTAAGATTATGATGTAAAAAACAGTTTCCCTATTGACTATTGGTGCCTTTTGTAATCTCTATTTTGATATGATGATTATGGACCTAGATCTTGCACTATTATGCTTTGATTCCACGAATGCCCAATTCCATTCCTCACTACCTTGATCATGAAAGGAAAGGAATGCAAATATTACCTTGACTTTGTAAAGCCTTGGCATTATTACCCTATTATAATCTTGCTTATGGCCTTGTGGAATATGATTTAATTATTGATACTCTACCTATTTGAATAAGCTCAATGGATCATGAATAATGTAGGTAATGTGCTAGATTAGGGTGGTAGTTGACTCATGACTCCCCTAAACTAGGTCACATCCCTATTATGACTATCTCGAAATTTTCATCTTGTTGATTATTTAGAGTTTGGAAAGGTATCCCTTTTCACCCATTTTTGATTGGATGGCCTAACGTTAATAGGATAAATACAAGATGATATTGATACTCAATTTTGAATTAATGACGATCTTGAACTATGATAATGTTGACTATAACTTGTGGTTGACTTCCTAGATAGACATCGGTCTAGATCATTCATCAACCTTAGATACCATGATAATGAGATCTTGATATGTTGCTTGAATATTGTTGCTCAAAATCGAATTTAGATGAGTGATCTCCCCTAAGGTCTAAATAGGAATCTAAACCTAGATTTAGAAATATTTATACATATGATCTTGATGTCTAAACTTCAACTATCTATATTGATGTACAAAATCTTAAAACAAGATATGGATCTCGATATCACCCTTGATATATAAATAATGGCTTTCACAATCCCAAATTTAAAATTTTGAAATTTTGAAATGATGACTATTTTGACTCCCCCGATTTATAACTTAGGGTTTATCTATCATTAGGACTAGGGTGGGACCTCCCATTGATTTTGAGCTCAAAATCATGATATTGAAAGTATGGCATTGTCATGAATTGTTGAAATATGAAATCTCAAATCATGGGTATATAATCCCACCTAGGCCAATGTAGAAGTTAGGACCCTGAGATATTGGGATTGAAAGTCACCTTGTACACTTGATTCTAGAAGTCTATTTGTTTGACCTAAAATATGATCTCTCCAAATTTGTGATCAATAGGATGCTTTCCATATTTGTGACTCATATGATGACTTTGAACAATATATACATTGACCTTGATACTCAATTTCTCAATGATGAAATGATGTTGGTACCAAGTTGGTTATGATATTGAACATGGAATCGCAATTATGATTATTGGACTACTTCAATTTTGAGGACATGATTTTGATTATATAGTTGAATATGTTCTAATACTTCAGGATATGACTTGGATTATGTAGTCCCAATTGTTGAGGTTGTTTTGAATTTTGGGGACAAAATTCCTTTTTAAAGAGGGAAGGATGTGACAAAGTGAAATTTAGAATAATTATGAATTAGCATAAACCAATATTGAAAACCCCTTGCTCTCATACCTCTTGCACATGAATTACCCTCGATTTCTTCTCTTAGCCCGAGTAGCGCCACTGCTTTGCAATTTTGTGCATCTAGCCCTCGGTGCATCTTCCCATCAATCATGGCATCCTCCTAGTTCGCGGGATCCCGACAATCTCGAACGGCTACTTTGTAGCCAGCATGAATGCCTCCTTCCCAATCCCCCCTGCAACGGTGATCCTTCCTTCACCTAGTTTCAGGGATTGTGTGGGGAACTGGATGAAAGGGAAAGAGACCCCCAAACCACTGGTCTAAGGAAGGATTTCCCCAGTCCAACAAACCAACAATTAAACTGGTCAATTTAAGGTTTTGAACCCACAAAATTGAAGAACTAAACCGTGTTTAATCAGGCCAGTAAGTGAGCAAGCTGCCTATGTGGTGCAATCTCAGTTTCCCAATCAAGTGATCCAACGATCATCCATTTTCCATATTATGGTATTTTACCTCCTCTCTGCTCCAAAAAATCAAATAAATGGAAAAATCTTGCAAAAATCATATCTCTTGATTCCTAACTCCAAAAACATGAATAAATAGTCAATTTTGATCACAAAAATCCAATGAACTGATTAAAAATACTTGAGGAGCCTAATTCCTTATGGATTTCACTAATGTACCTAGATTTTAAATTCTTGCTTATTTAATTTGTCAAATGACTCAATAATTATGTTTGATCTCTAGAAACCCTAACAGTTGACTCTAATGATTATCTTGAGACATAAAAATGCATACTTGAATCATTATTGAATCTAGATCTAACCTTTTTGACTTATTCAAATCTTGAATATTATTTCATGTCTTAAAGTAATGGCTAAGCTTGATTCTAACCCTAGAATCATCATAGGTGAATATAAGTGTACGAAATCTTGTGACATACGTGATCTAGACCCTTGAACTTATTTCCTTTATGAAGGTCTAGAAACTTGAAATATGACTTGGATAGTGATCATAAAATTAGGGTTAGCATATGTTCCTAAAATACCTAGGCAGGTCATCCCCACTTGAGATATTCTTGACACTTGAATAATGTTGGACATATTGAAATATTTGTTGATTATAAGTGGATGACCCAACCCTAAGGTTGACATAGGATAGTGTGACCCTAATCTTGAATATAGAAACATGATCTTCTGAATTGTTGATTTAGGATCTGACTCAAAGGGTTGACCTATTACTGTTGAGGTATATACTATAAATCTTTGGTGAAAGGTACGCTATTATATCTCCTCCTTGATTGTATTGAAGATGCCTTTTATGTATCCCTTGATTGTAAACTTGTCTATATACTTGGTTGATCTAGTGTTCCCTATTGGTTAGTCTTCCATTTTTCCTATATTATATTTTGAGATAAACTTGAAAACATAAATGATATTGTCCATTATGACTGCTCGTATATTAATGATGATAATGTTGATTTCGAGTGCAAGCAACCTCCTCATTCAGAGGGTGGAACTTTTGCATTGACCTCCTACCTCATATGGAGAGAAGGAGCCTAGTTACCTTCCCCATTGTGTTGGGACGATGGAGCCACACAAAATATATAAGCATAGTTCTTTAATCATCATAATGGGAACTCATGATAAATATAGCATTATAAACATCTAGTCAAATAGATATTGGTTTTAGAAAAATGACTGATATAGTTTTGAATATAATTCATGCCAAGTGTACTACTTTCTATAAACTATTTTACTTGTTTTTGATAGTGTATCATGCAATTGCATGATTGTGTCTTGATTTTCTTGATTTTAGGCAAAACAATTGAAACATTGACTAGATCGCTTCTGCACTCGATATACTCTGATGACAAGAATAAATTTGCAAAATCTCCTATTTAGGTTAGTTTTTTCTTTAAATCCCCTATTTTTGAGTTATTATTTCTTATTATATATGCCAGTGTGTGAGATCTTATTGGGCCACTAATGGACGGGCACTTCAATCCTTTTACCACTATCTAGGAAATGGGATTGGGGTTGGGTTAAGAATGGTTTTGTGACAAATTGGAAGAGGGAATTAGTTATCAGGGGCTGAACAAAGGTTAGGGTATATATATATATATATATATATATATATATATATATATATATATATATATATATATATATATATATATATATATATATATATATATATATATATATATGTGTGTGTGTGTGTGTGTGTGTGTGTGTGTGTGTGTGTGTGTGTGTGTTGTGTGTGTGTGTGTGTAGAAGGGGTTATGTGTTAAGGGTTTGAGAGGGGGTGGCTCCGAGAGAAAAAATGAAAAATTGCGGAAAACTTAAATACTCAATTATAGGTCTCGAGCAAGAACTCATTGTATGCATGATCCTCTCCCAAATCTAGTGCAAGAAAAATCTTGGAGGAAGGTAGAGAAATTGAGAAAATCGAATCGAAAAATCAAACCTTACACGGGTAGTGTTTACACGCGTGAGTCTTCCTACCCAAGGTAGCAGACAAAATTGGCACCGTCCACTCACGATCGTACGACCCATAAGCAGAGTGAAATAAATAAAATGTGTAAGATTAAATTGCTTACCAAATCCAATTCAAACTAAAGTGACACGTTAAATTTATTTCTCCTTTTCTCTCTCCTCAATTGAGGGTGCAAAAAAACTCCAAATTAAATGAAATTTGACACCTAAGCTAATTTGAGTATGTAGAATCCAAAAATAGTCGTAGTTTTCATTTTTGAAGACTCTAGATATTTTATTTAATTCTTTTAAAATAATTCGGATTTTTTCTTTCTTATCACATTATATACTTCTAAAACCCTCCAACTAATGTAAAACTTCACCTTTAAGCAAACCAAAACATGTATAACATGAGTTGGTCATTAATTTTATCCTTTGAATCATTTATTACATTTTCTAACATTTTGATCTTTTACATATTTTCTCTCTCTTATCCTAAATTGACATGGGATGAGCTTCTCTACATCTCAACTAGAATATGGCCCATGATAGAGTTGAATGGAAATGAAGGATCCATGTATCCAAACCCAACATAGTTGGGACTGAGGCTTAGATGATGACGACGATGATGATGATGACATATTTTCTCTCTCCTTGTGATGACCTCCCTTCTAATACTAACACAACCATATAATAAGCAATGCACATATTGAAGATCGTGACAAAACATGAAATGATATCATTAACCAAGAAAAATCCATAGAATAAAAGAGATAACCACCAGAGTGTCTTATTACAAACCATAAACAAAAGACTATAAGTCCAACATATAAGAGTTCAAAGAGTGAAGTATAACATAACATAACTGAAATGAAAAACAATTATCTAGAATGGCACCCCACCAAGTAGGATCCACAAACTATCCTTGAGCTTGAGATGACGTCCCTAAGGTCTACTTCTTTTCCTTCTCTTTGTCTGCAGACATCTTGTCCCCAGCCATGCAAAGCAATGTAACACTATGTGAGTGGCACTGAGTAGTTATAATAGGAAAAGTAACATATAATTGAAATGACATGAGATAGCTTGAAAAACTTAGTGACTTAACATGGTGAACATGATTACTTGAAACTTAGTGAATTAACATGATAAATAATGTTGTGCAGTTTAACTTGAGTTAATATAGTCTCTTTGTCTCAATGCACCCACAATTCTCATAAGGCCAATTAAGGCTCACATAAGGTCGGTTAAGGCTCACATAGTGCTCCCATAGGGCTCATAAGGCCAATTAAGGCTCACATAAGGCTACTTAAGGCTCACATAACATGATCGAAAGGACTTATATTAACATAGCATGGTTTCTTATACTTAAGCATGATCTTCATGATTTCTTTAACATTAACATGACAGTGATTCATAGTATTTCTAATGATAGTAGAATCATTAAATCAATAAGAAACATAAATTGATACCATGTGGATGATTTTCAAGAGTATAACTTAGTAATCACATAATTGCACTTTAATTGAGTAATCATAAATACATGAGTGAATAATGTAACCTAGAACTGTAGAATTATACTCAGTGTGCATGATCCACTCACTTGGAGCAAAGAAAATCCTAACTTGGTGTCTCTGTCCTTGAGTCAATTCTAGGTTTCTGAAATTTTACATGATTATGTTAATATCACCTTAGATACCATTCTAAACCCTAATTACTAAACTCTCTAAATATTTGTAAAACCAAACCCAAAGTAGGTCCTGAAACCTAGACAATTAGCTAGATCTCAGAAAATTGAACAAAATCCATGTAAGGATCGACCCCATCTGATCTATCAATTAAAAGATATAGATTTTCATGCATTGACCAATTAGAAAATAGGGAAAATCCACATTGGTATTTATAACCCAAAAGCCAGTGATGCTTGGTTTAGTTGGACCAATCTCAGTCGGCCATAGTGTCCAGGGATGAAATTTGTATGATGGCAATCAAAATAGAGCAGAAAGGACAAATTTTGCCCATGGCCAAGCGTGACAATAAAAATTGATCTAAGGGTATACACCATCAACCCTCTTTGATTCACCTTGCAAGCACCAGTGATCCCACTGATGCTAGTGAGAAACCTACAAATACAAAGAACTGGGGGAGAAATCTCCAACCCAAACCATCACAGCACACTCACTCGAATCAAACATGGTCCCTATCTCAAATTCCAACCCAGAAAATTGTCTACATGGTCAAACAAGGGACCAAATAGCTAGAGTAGCAAGATGCTTCCTTGCAATGGCAACCTGCAGTGGCAAGAAGAAAGACTGAAGCTGTAATTTGAAACATCATCAAAACCCAAAGCTATTGGTTAAGGGGATGAGCAAAACCGTGATGGGGTGATCGCAAATCGGGTACTTGTCTGAACAACAAGAAAAAGGGGGAAACAGATTAAGTACCTCTCTGAAGATGACAACACCTCGAGAAGGATATTTCAATCTCCAAGGCCCACCTCACAAGTTAGAAGTGTGTTAGTGAACTCAACATTTTTGAAATCACTAGGTGGAGCTGGGGATGATAATCACAGGTTGATTGGGATGTTTAAAACTATCAGAACTCATTTATGGGAGTTCGAGGATGGTGGATAAGTGTTTATATATGTGTGAGATGCCCCGGTTGGCTAGGAGTCCCAATATCAGGGGGAAATAGTGGAGAGATAGAGCGGTTTCTGGAGACCGGGAATTCTAGGGCACAAAGTCCCATCATCATAGGGGTGAAACTGCTCGGGAGGTTGGCGGAAGTGTGGGGAGAGGATTTCCTTGCTCTGAGGATAAGTGGAGAGGAAGATCAGAAGGGAGGAGAAGAAAAAAAGACTGTGGAGTCCAGGGTATGCGGGACTCGGGTGTTATGACTGCATCTGAGCTGAATTGGTAAACTAGGGTTTACCTGGATGATTACATGCTTAATTGGATTGATCATTTCTTAAATCTAATTAATGATGATAATTCAATTATGATGTTTTAAAACTAATAAGAACTTTAAGTGTTCTTTTACTTTGAGAAATTATGGTTTGAGAAAATATAGCCCTAATCGGTCCAAATTAGGGTTTTGATGACATATGAATACATAATTTGATAAGTATAGTGTCTCACTAAATGATTTTTACTATTTTATGTGTAACTCTGATTGAACTCAAATTTGTACATAATATTTATAACTCAATCATTCATTTTAGTGAAAATTTTAAGAATATTTGGATGTTCTTTGAAAGTCATTCTCGATCGAGATATACTTCAACCGACCATGCTGACAGAATGTTGTTTAGCAATATATTGTTTGATTTTTTGTTATTTATTGGTAACTCCGAATGATCTGAAAACCTTACTGGAGCTCTGAAATTTCATTTTAGACATCTTGATAAATTTTATAATTTTTGGAGAAGGTTTGATCTTTTAAATACATGAATTACAGTAACAGTTTTATAACAGAAACTTCAGCTGAAATAAGAGAAAGTATAGTGAGGGGTCAATGTGCAATTAACCCAAGCAGCTCAATTGCTCTATATGGTCAACCTAACACCCTAGAAGCTCTTATAATTCATAATTCATTCCAGAGAAATGAAATCCTAGAGAGAGAGGGAGAGTTAGGGTTTGAGAGGAGAAAGTGGTGGAATTGTTGAATTAGGGTTTCTCTATCTGAGATATGATGAAATCAAGTTTAGCTTCTTTGCATAGCCTTTTATGGTGAATCTTCTCTCACATATCAAGATTCCATCACTCCTCTGATTTTATCTGAAATGGTATCAAAACTTCCCCTTTTCTCACTCTTTCTTCATAATTCCTTATTTTTAGGGTTTCCGAGTTGAAAGGAAGAAGAATTGGGTGAATTGCTAGGGATTTGATATGACTTTGAGATTTTCAGGGATGAGCTTCGTTTTTAAGGTGTTTTCACACCTTATGGTGAGTGGGAATTTCCTTTAAATAGTATATTGCACGAAATTTAATTAATTCATCCATAGCCTTTAATTACTTAGTATGCGACTACAAACCCTGAATTGTCTATTTGATCTAAGTTGTTGCAAAATGATATGAAATGGAATCTTCCTCTATTTGAATCAAGTTCAGATGATAAAATCATATTAGAAATGTATACAACACATCCTAATGAGAATTCCCTTAGTATTCGCAGAGGTTATAAGAGTAAACTGAAATATAGGGAATTTGTCTATGACTGAAATTTACTACATAATTAAATAGAGAAATTTGTTTATCTAGTTTCCCTTGGTTATGAATGATTGTGTATCCGAATTCATAGTACACATCTGTCAGATACTATCTCAAATTTCACTTAAGGTGAATAGTGTTTGTTTGATATCTCAATAAAAAGGGTGAAACCCTATATGTGAGGAAAGTTGAATATTTGCAATTAGATATCTTGAAAATCCATTTGAAGGGATTTTCTTGACATGATAGACTTTATTTATTCAATTTTATTCTTGATTCATTATATCTCAGTGAATGGTATGAAAACCTAAATTCAGCTCAGTTCTAAGGTTTCATACATATATTGATTGTATATGATTTGTTGAAAGCAACCTTTATTCACTGAATTTTTATGTCATATGAAATCCATATGAGAGCCATGTGATAAGTGAATGAGGTAAAGGAAACCCTGAGGATAGGGTGTTCAATAAATCAAGTAATGTGATATGGTGGGTTTTTAGCTGAATATTATCTTATATGCATGTATGATTTGTTTAAGAGATTCAAATTCTCTAATTCAAAAACTTGTCATGAAATGATAAGTTATTATCCTATTTCAAGCGGAGGGATATGACATGCCCTAGATTGGGATGTTATTGATGCCATGCATATATGTGTGAAATGTTTAAATGAGAATACTTGTTTAGTAGACATGATATATGTTTGAATACATGAGAAATGCTATATGTGCATGAGTAAGAAGAAACCCTAAGAAAAGGGTAAACAATATGTTAAGCCTTCAGTTTAGTATTATTAGTGAATTCAGTTCAGTAGTCAGAGTAATCATTAAAATACATAGTTAAAAGCAATCAGTCTAAGAGAAAGATATAATCAAGTTATAATAGACTTAGGGGCCCTGAACACTGTAGAACCCCTCTGTGATGTCTGCGCCTTAGGGGTGAAATGACCTAACCGTGGTAGTGTCCAGTATATGGGGGTCGGATCGTACTAACAGGTGGTACGGGGGACGAATCCCTAGTGGAAGTCTCCTTAAATTTTAGTTTGTAGTGTCCAACATCAACCAGAAGTCCTAGTGGCACTAGATTACAGAAAAGTGTGTCCAACATCAACCAAAAGTCCTGGTGGCACTAGAGTACAAAAAAAATCCAATATGTGGCTTGACTCTCCGCTTGTGTGCTCATGTTAGAGGAGGAGTCCAAAGGCCAAAGTGCCATTACACTGTTGCAGACCAGTGACGTAGTCAGACTTAGCATTCTCGGGTGTGTCAGTTAAGTCTTGTATAGTGTGATCGTAGTGTACTGTGAGTCTCATATGTAGAGTACACTGCATATGATCAGGGCATAAGATAAAATATGATCATATAGGTTTAAAAAGTTTCTTAAAGGATTTATTTATTACAAGTAAAGAGTTCTCTACTTGCCTCTCTCTATAACCCCTCTGAAAGCCATCGTTGGGGGGAGGGTGTGGCGTCTTGTTGCTTCCTCCCCCTGGATTCATCGGTGTTGGTTCTATTCTGATCTGTAGGGTTCCTGGAGATGGAGAACGAGAGACGCTCTCGGTTGAAGTCTTTGGGTCACCTTGAAAAGCATCGACGGTTTCTTCTTGGAGTTGCTAGCAGTGGTTTTAAGGTGAAAGGTTGGTGATAGCGTTGGGCTTATCCTGGCGGCGGTTGGGTTGAGGACGCGATGCACATCTAGAGTTTAGTCGGTCTTGCGATTCGGCATAGTCGACTTTGTCGGCTCCATCCCGCCCAGGAGAGGCAGATGGAGAAGAGCGGTGCCCTCCCGGTCATGAAGCTCATGCGTGCTGCTCCGTCATCACAGAGATTGGGGGCTCTCGCTCTTCACCTTTGTTCCTTCTCTTTCACTTTCTAGATCTGCCTCCCAGGGCTATTCCGCCCCCTTTCGGCTTCGACTGACTTGCTTCGACAAAGCATGCTCCTCAGCTCTGTCCCACCTAAAGTCCGTGCTGTTGTGCGCTGGAGGTGGTGGTTGGACCCTCACAGAGGCTTAAGTCTTCATTAGAAAAGTCTGATGGTTTCTCGCTGAGGAAGATAATGGCTTGGCAGAGGGGAAGGCGTGATGAGGTTTGAAGCTTGGATTTGGGTTCCTCGTGTCTATTTCAACCTAGTCGACTCCTTCTCATTTATAGGGACGGACGGAGAGGTGTTGTTGTCCTGAATCGGGCTTCGTACTCGATCGATTCCGCAGAGTAAGGGTGTACCTTGACCTCCTTCTTCTCCTTCATCCTGTGTTGTGTTTCTGCCTCGTCCACTGCATCGGTGGTGTGGTGCCTTCTTCGAATCTGCCTCGCCAAGCCCTACCAGCAGTACTTCCTTTGGGCGATGCAGGATTGATCTGTCCTCGGCCAACAGGCGTACTCAGTTGGAGGTGGTGGTCGGTCCCTCGCAGGGTAGCCTGGGTCACCCTTGCTGCCCTGCGGTAGGGCTTCTCCTTTGCCAGTGATGAAGGTGCCTCCATGGTCTCTCGTCTCTGGAACTGTATTGACAGGGAGCACTTCCAAGCGCCCCTACTGTGTGTGATTCCTTGGAGCCATGAGTCTCGAACGCCCCCAAGGTGTTCGATGAGGGGTCCATGTGCATACAGGGGTCCTTTGTGGGGTTGGGTTCAGAGGGAGGCATTTTGCTCTTCTTCTCCTCATAACCCTTGTTGCTGTTGTGTGAACTCAAGCATTGCAGGGTCCTGGTGATCAGGTGATTGCCGACCATTTTTGCCCATGTTAAAGGATGTGCTCTACTCCTCCCCCATGAGGGCAGTCACATCTGGTGGAGCAAGGAAGAAATGGGAAGCGGGTTCCTAGCTGATTCTGCTTCTCTTTCTTGTTGTTTAGCCTCTGATATGTTTAAAGGATTGACCATTGGGCTCTAGTCGTTGGTCTCAAAGGTCTCTGTTGCTTCTTATTGGCTCTCTATTCCGCACAATTTCAGTTAATGGTCATATTGCTAGTGTGCATGGTTGGTCTGCTAAGGCTACTTGGATTGATGATTTCAGCAAGGAAGGTCCTATGGTGTGTTCTTTTGCGTGTTGGATGCTCTAAGGCCTGGTGTTTTGGTAACGATCTGGCCAGCTATGCTGCTCTTGAGATATCCAGAAGTGTTGAAGCTTTTATTTGGTTGTCCATGTCGTCATTCTTTTAGAGGATGGTTTTATTGTCAGTGGCGGCCCATGTAGCTTAGGATGATCTCTTTGGTCACCTTCTGTCTTCTCTTAGTTCTAGCGTGGTTGGGCACATTTCTCCTCTTCAGATAGAGTTTGTCTCTTTTGTTTTCCTTTTGGGTGTTCCGACATCCAGATTTTTATGGGGGTGCAAGCTCTTTTGTATCCTATGTTTTGGCCTTGCTTACCAGCCTGTTGGTATCAAGGTTTTATGTTTTTGTTGTAATGGGGTACATTGTGCCCAAAGTTTTGGTAATTCAGTAACATGCTTTTTGGACCAACCAAAAAAAGAGGGTTAAGAAAGATTTGAATACAGTTTCATAATAGTTGTTCTTTAAATGCAATATTTACATTCTCTGTTATTTTAATTGTATTGTTTTAGATCTGCTTAGTGTAGTAATTACTATTGTTATAATTGATATCAGTTTCTCAAAGGTATAACTGTAATTATATCAGTGCTTTAGACTATTTCTTTGAAATTCTCATTCACTGAGCGAGTAGGATCACCCCTCTACCCAAAATTTTTAGGGAAACTACATGGACTTGAAGAAGGTGAAAGCATCAGAGTAGATCTACCACATGATTTAAGTATGAGATTAGTTAAGTTCAGTCAGTCCCTGTCACTCTAGGTCCTTATATAGATGTGAGAGAGTTATAAATGATGTTTTGTATCTATGTTTTCTTGATAAGAGAGAATGTATCTGATTATCATGTTGTATGTACATGGATGTGTGAGAAACAGAATGAATATATGAATGTGTATCATTAATGTTGAGATCATATTAGAGTAAGAAAAGTTTAATTCTCTTGTAAAGTTTGTTTATGTGATTGAATGTGAGAAAACAAAGAATTTGAAATAAAAAGAAAAAGTCGGGAGTGAACTTTGTATTAAGTGTAATCCTCATAGTCATGCCCTAATCTCATGATTAGTGGAAATCGTGAGATGTGGGTGTGACATCGGGCGACAGAGTTAACTTCTCCACCTACAGACAGATCTGCATCTGAGAGTCTAAACCAAACTGGGATACAAGGTCAAGTGACAATTATTAAGACCCAAGACCATAGATTAGAGGAAAAATATCAATGATATTTGATTGAAAACTATATGAAACACATCCTACTTAATTTAGATGGTCAAACCAAGTCAAAATGTCCTCCAAATTGAACCACAAATAAATGGTAAAGTCTAGAATCTCCATGTTAAATTAGATTTAGGCTTTGGTAATCATATGTCCATCAATCTCATAAAGGCCATTATCTCAAAGTATAAGAATTAAAATGAATTATATTTCATTAGTGAGTTCTATTTTGAATCAAAAATCAAAGTATGATGTAAAAGTTCATTATATTTGGGTAACTTGCATCAATGATTAGGGTTTTGAAAAGGTAAGTTGAAATTTTGCAATAAGGACCCTAAACTTATGTTATTTACAAATTTTTGGATGTTACACTCCTAATCTACAAATGTATATTAAAGATTATCCAAATTACATGAAAATTCACACAACGGCTATTTTTGATGTGTAGATTATGAATCTAAGATTATTTGCCACTTTTGGAGTCATTAAATGACTTATTTTATATGTTGGAGAAAATCACCTTTTCTTTTCATATTAAATGAGATATAGTTATTAACATCCCAAAATTATGAAACTTGGCCTCCAAGCCAAATCAAACCCAAGGACAATGGATCTCAAGTTATTTTTAACCAATTAATCTTCTTTTAATCATTTTTTCCATTATCCAATATTAACACTATTTCTCATATTAAATAATTCAATATCACATTATTATGTTTAAAGCATTATTATTCATTACCCTTTCTCTTCCTAGCTCCATAAGGCTTAAGTAATATTCTAGAACAAATCTATTTTATCATTATCTCACATAAATGGTAAATTTGCATTTTAGGCCCTTATTTAAAATATTAACTGAGGTATCCGTGCATAAACCCATTCATTGGCATAAATGGTGATCAAAATCACCCGAAACTACTAATAATTCCACAAATTCAACATCAAGGAAAAAAGGATAGAAAAAACATGGAAAAGGGGTCAAAAAGAGAATAATATCCAAATTTTAATTCGTGATAGTTTCACTTGATTAGATTTACCAATTGGGTACCATTAATGCATCAATAAAGTTACAAAGTTTAAACTCTAAGTATATTCTACAAAATTAAGGATTGATTATGTATAAGATATAAAATGTAATAGTGAAAACTTGTCTCATCATCACATTACACTTGTAATACTACCATTCACAATGTCATCACATGGGATATCAATCCGTCAATAACATCTCTAGAGTATTTCACCTCAAACTATGCTCAAGGCACTTGTTAGGACATTAGACCAATTCATATACTCCTGGACATTCGATATCACAATATACCTCAACATTACTCACGATCACCACCCTGTATTTCATAGAAATCAACATAGCATTCTCATAGTCAACATAGCATTCTCATAGCTATGTCATTCATCTCACCTGTAAGTTACTATTACACAAGTAGGAGAGAGAAAGGACAATCACATAATAATCACTTCAAGTGTGATGAATTCATACATCATGTTATCACAAGATTAGGGTTAGGGTTCATGCATAGACAACTGGGTTTCCATATCGTTATTCCATCACTAAACCCTAATACATCACCTTCCATGTTGTTGGAGAGTACTAGTGTTAAGAATTGTTGTTAATGATTAGCTAAATATAATCAAAACACCTTATATATACACCATATGTATTCATTATATACCAAACATGTTACATCCCATGTTCACATGTTCAAAGGATATCAAGCCACAATTGGTACATATTACAACTTGTTTATGTTTACATGCCATTTATATACAAACATGGCATAAAGCCAAAATCTACATGTCGATACAAAATAAAAAAAATATCCCCAAAGACCTAAAAGTACAAGGATAACACATAGGACTCTAATATAAAACTCTAGCAGCATATCCAACCTCTACAATTATTGATCTTCTTGTTGCTCAACATTTGCACCATGACCTTGAACTCCTCGTCTATGACCACCTAAAAAGTTGTGGAACCCACAAAGTGAGATAAAACATCCCAACAAGAGATATAACTCTTCCCCAGTGTCTATTATAAGCACAATAATATAAAAGAATAGTAAATAGAGCAGGTAGTAATATTTGAGCAGTTTAAGTGATTACAACTGAGTAGTAAAACACCATATGCTTTTAGAAGGAATATAAATAGCATGTATAACTATTATAAACTAAAAAATATAATAAATAAGAAAAGGGGTCATCCAATGTGATTCATAATTGACCCTAAGCAATTATACTACATGATTGTATTATCACTTTTATTATTATGCATTGAGGATTTGAGGTGTACCACTCAAATCCAACCGACCACTGTTAAGTTGAAATTAGTACCATACAAGATCAATGGAAGAGTCGGAATCCATGATCATCACCAAAAGTTCTCGGTCAGTACGAGTCTACAATGTAGTGTGTAAAAGAGTGAAATCACCCCTTTACTGAAAATTTGAAATGTCAAACCTCCATTCCTAACATACTCAAAAGGTATGTTGAGACGGGTGTAAAATTTTCAAACCTTTATTTATATGGTATACAAAATACCATTGGAAAGAAGCAAAAAAATTACTAATTGTATTCAATTTCATATAAAGGTTTATATAAACACATCTTCTCCCACTAGGGTTTACATAAAGATACACAAACAAGATCTAGGTAGAGGAAAGTCTAACTACTACAATCTTGTCTCCAAGGAACATCTCCATCAGCTAGGTCAAAGCCAAAGCTATGTTCTCCTTGTCTTATCCATCAACTTGCTCAGCACTTGGGTGGTTGGGAAGGCACCCAACAAAAGGGAAAGGAAAGAAAAGTATGTGTCACAAAACTAGTCTAGGATAACAGGATAAGTAAAGCAAATAAAAATAGGCTAGGGTTCATCATAAGATGAAGATAA
Source organism: Alisma plantago-aquatica (assembly GCA_963693085.1). Classification (NCBI taxonomy): domain Eukaryota; kingdom Viridiplantae; phylum Streptophyta; class Magnoliopsida; order Alismatales; family Alismataceae; genus Alisma; species Alisma plantago-aquatica. The sequence continues at coordinate 569,197,801 of OY856411.1, forward strand.
CAAGAGTATGAGGCTATATTCAAAAGAAACTTGCCAATAAAAATTATATTAAAAAGGGATTGCATGTAAGATAATTATGTCTACCTAACTAAGTAGGGTTGAGGCACCTACCGGACCTCTAACCTATAGGTGAGGGGAGAAAAAGACATTTGCAGTCACCTACACAATAATATGGGGAGAATAAAACATTCCCTAGGGCGAATAAATATATTCCCTCTATGGGTGGTTGTACATAAGTACCACTATTTTAAATTAAATAGAACATAAATCTACATGCTAGAAAAGTAGTCATGGCAAGAACAATCATATGAATCAACAAGCATGGTAGTGGGGTTTAAAACCCAAACAATAAGAAAATATAATCTGATTTGAGGCATAAGAAATTAGGATTTTAAGAAAAGAGAGTTAAATTCAATTAAGACTTATTAGGGAATATTAGGTTATGGCATAAATTCCCAATTAAGGTGTTAGATGCACTTACCTCTTCCTTAGAGCCCTAGAAACCACTTTTCAGATCCCTCGGCAAGATCAGGGTCCCCTTGTCCTACTATAATTACCATACCCATGTATTAGAACTATATTCATTCATTAAGACTTAAAACCCCAAAGTTACCAACTTTTTATACAAACCATCGATTTAGGTCCTGAAACCATCATTACTATCTTAGTTAGGGTTTTTTATCAAAATAACATATATTTTAGATATTTTAGAAATATGGACTTTTAGAGGTATTTTTAGTGATATTTAATCATTTTAATTCTTCCCAAAAATACTTTTTCAAAAAACTCAGAATCAAGCATCAAAATTATATTTATTATATAGAGGGGATTTTTTCTGAGTTTAGAACATATTTTATTTTTATTTTTGGACCATGGAATAAAAAGGTATGAATTTTCTAAAACAGACCAATCAAAAAACACCACGTAATCAAAGACTGGCGAGAGAGGAAGAGAGAGCGGGAATGAGGGACGAGTTCAATTGACATGGCCCAATCACGTGCGGCCATGTCACCAGTCAACAACCAACCTGCCTCGTCCAAAAGCAAAAGAAAATCGGGGCAAAAGACGAACTTGCCCTTGGTCAAAAGACACAAAGAGATAGGAAAGTGAGGGGTAGCAACGAGAAAATAGTAGGTCGTCCCCTACATGCTTCACGAGCCATGGTCGGTAGATCCTAAGAGTAGGTCGACCGAGAAATTTGGGTAAAACCACAAGAGCGCACGATTTCAAGATATTAGTTTGCCAAAATGAGAAGAAGGCATGCCAAAATTATACCTTGGATCCAATCGAGTGGGCACGAAGCGAGGAGGAAGGTATGGCTTCTATCATTGTGGATGGATCCCCAAGGTTATAGAAGCACTAGGAGAAAATTCAAACCAAATTGGCATGAGAGAAGGATAGCAATGCGATCAATGGTGATTGGGGCACAAGTATTTATAGACGCAACCTTGTGGTAGAGTTTTGGGCATAGATGGTTTTAGAGAGGTGAGATGAAAATTAGGCATTTCATGATTCTTTAGAGTTAGGGTGTGAGTAAGACATGATTGCATGTTTATATTGATGGGGAATCCATAGCCGAAGAAATATCACAAAGAGATCAACTATGGCGAGAGAAAAATGGATTTTATAGAACCTCGTTTCACACTGTCAGATTTTGATTTGGGGTCGGAGTAGAAGACAACCAGCAGGCATGCAATCCTGATCCAAAAGCCTAGATTAACACACACATCACCTAAAGTGTGACATTTAATTTCATTTCCGAGTTCTAATTGGAATAAAGTTACATTTTTTATGATTTTCTCTTGCTTCTTTTTAGGGATGAAACAATTTCCAATTTTAATAAAAATTGACACCCTAACTAATTTTGAGGTGTAGAATTTGAATATGGAATTAGTTTTACCTTTTGGGGACTTTTAATGGGTTAAATAATTCAAAACTCATTTTCTCTTTCCTCTTTCATTTATGACTCTAAGATTATCCAAATATGATGAATTTCACCCATGTGTCCCAATTAATGTCTTAAATATGATTTTTCCATTAATTGATCATGTTGGTGCCATTTCTTTAATTAGTTATCAAAATGAAGGTTCTACATACTTACTCTCTCCTACTTTTTCACATTATCCAAATATCACCTGAATTAGTTGAAAACTTGTCGAAGGGCTTATCTTCATGTTTATATTACGAATTTGGAATTAGTTTTCCAAATAGAGAGCAATAAGCATTTTATCTCTTTCTTGGCCTATTTCCTATTTTCCTTTAATAAAGGCTTATATATATGTGTGTTTTCCATATTGGGCGATACTTGGCCCTTAAGTAGCTTTTAGTTCAACAAAAAGAGTTTGTGTATCAAATTATCTCGTGGGTTTTCCTTTTTATGATTTTTGAGCCATATGTTTTACATTATCACCTTTCATCCAATTATTATATTTATCATCTCCTTTATGTATATTTTGGGTTTTCTCTTCTTTTCCATATTCTATAAAGTCCTAGAAAGTTCTAGCATGAACTCTTTTATTATTTTTATCACTTAAGTGGACAATTGTGCATCAGTCCCATTACTTAGACTTCTACTGAGGTAATTGTGCATTAAACCCCTTTATTGGCACAAAAGGTGAACAAATGTTCATTAAACCATCATATTATCCACAAATTAAATAGAAAGGCCAAAGAGGATATAAAGGAAAGGAAAAGATGAAATTGAGGGTCAAAAGACAAAATGTTCAGGGTTCGGTATGTTATAGCACTCCACCCCTTAAAGAGGATTTTGTCCCCGAAATCACAAGCAAGGAGGGAAGTTGAAGGTGCAACATCTCATCACCAAACTTCGACTGTTCCACCAACCATAACTTCCACCAAATGACTCACCAACATATACTTCACAAGCATCTCGACATAGGTCAGGTTCTCGAGGATCACCTAGATTTTATTAAGATTATTTTTATGAGATTTAAAATTATTAACATTTTTGGCTCATAAGCTTTATATTTATTAGGATATCAGATTTTCATTATTAATATTTTAATTGTGTCATGTCATGTTCACTTGGTTGCCAAAAATAATTATATTTCATTATTATGCATTAACCTTTATATATATATATATATATATATATATATATATATATATATATATCATTTATTTTAGCAAAATAAGAGGTTACTCAATTATCTCAATATATTTGATCATTAATAATTTGGATTTACACTTCATTATCCTCATATTATCATTATATTAATTATAACAAATTATCTTGCATGTGATAGGACATCTTATTCTATTTGTGCTTAAGTATACAATTATTCCAATTAATGTCACAATAATTACTTATATCTATACTAAACATGGTCACATTACCTTTCTTATTCACATTAATGTCATCATTATTAATCTTCTCATATTTATTCACTTCATATTATTGATTATACACATTTAGATGAATCCAATTACTTCTTATCCATATTGAATTCATCATTTTGATTTTAGTGAACCAGGTTGGACATATTACATATTAATGAATTTATTCACATACCAAGTCATGATTAGGTGATTAATTAGGTGTGTACTAGGTAATAAGATGATATGAATTTCATATTGATAGCTTGAGTAATATGCGATTAGATGATTATATATATATCATTTATGTGCATCAAGGTATGTTATCTGATTATGAAACCTAATGCCACTAATTTAACATGAATATCATTAAGGATGTATATGTTAAGGTTATATGGTTAAAACTTAGGGTTTAGGATCAACTTGATCATTATATTTCACTTACAACTTGTTAGCATATATTAAGTCCCATATTAGGCTACATTATCTTTTCGTCATATCATTAGGGTTTACCGGTTCATGACATTATTAGCATCATGTGTATACATAACTAGTATTAATATGTGAGTGAACCCATATTATGTGAATTGTATATTCATTAGGGTTTGAACATATAAATTATTTTTCAGATGATCATTATATGTTCATTAATATATGAGCAAACATGTCAGGGTTACCACTATTATATGTTTGGTCAAGATCAAGGATCCAAGCATACTAACCTCCTATTTATGGAGTTAGGGTTTCTAAAGATAGAGTAGATAGATTTCAAGATGTCACGGGGTTCCATCCCGCTAAAGAGGATTTCATCCTCAAAATCTAACCACCCAACATCATCAAATAACTATACTCCACCTCTTAAATGGTTCGACCTATCAAGCCAAACTACACTAGGGTTAAAGGATGAGTCTACTACACCATGTACAAGATCCATCACACTTCAATTACGCACTCTGATAGCTCACTTAACCCCAAACTTCAAAGTCTAGGTTCTAGGGATAAACTACCCGAGCATGTGGTCCTAAGGGACATAAAGAAACTATCTAGGCATCCATCCTCAAGCAAAAACAAGTCATCACATACTCAAAAAACTTAGGGTTCCCAAAGATATACAACATAGATGTATAAGGTCACTATTGCCTAAAAGCAAACTATTTCAGACAGTCCATATCAACTCAGATCTAAGAGTCCTAAACCAAGCAAGTGGCACGGGTGAAAACATTGCCAGCCCCCAGAACTTGATCCTTTCTAGACACCTTTGCTTCAACTTCATGCCCTAATAGTTGCCTAAAGGCAAACCTAAACAACATTAAGATATGCATATTTTAATTATGAATATTTTAGAGTTTTATTTATCAAGACTCTAAGGTGAAACCTTAGGATCCTAAATCAACCTTTCATTAACATATATCAAATATAGGGTAAGCATGTAACTTAAAGGGAAACTACGTAAGGCAAGGATTCTAACTAGGGAGACAAAATTGAAATAGTCAGATTCCGACTACCATGGATCTAATACCATGTTGTAAAAGAGTGAAATCATCCCTTCACTAAAAATTTGAAATATCAAACCTCCATTCCCAACATACTCAAAAGGTATGTTGAGACGGGTGTAAAATTTTCAAATCTTTATTTATATGGTATACAAAAGACCATTGGAAAGCAGTGGAATAAAAATTATTGACTGTATTCAATTTCATATAAAGGTTTACAAAAATACATCAAATTCTCCCATTAGGGTTTACATCAAGATACACAAACAAGATATAGATGGAGGGAATTCTAACTACTACAATCTTGTCTTCAAACAACATCTCCATCAGCTAGGTCCAAGCCAAAGCTATGTTCTCCTTGTCTTATCCATCAACTTACTCAGCACATGGGTGGTTGGGAAGGCACCCAGAAAAATGGAAAAGAAAGAAAAGTATGTGTCACCAAACTAGTCTAGGATAACAAGATAAGTAAAGCAAATAAAAATAGGCTACGGTTCATCATAAGATGAAGATAACAAGAGTATGAGGCTATATTCAAAAGAAACTTTCCAATAACAATTATATTAAAAAGGGATTGCATGTAAGATAATTATGTCTACCTAACTAAGTAAGTTTGAGGCATCTATCGCACCTCTAACCTATAGGTGAGGGGAGAATAAGACATTCCCAGTCACCTACACAATAATATGGGGAGAATAAAGCATTCCCCAGAGTGAATAAATACATGCCCTTTGTGGGTGGTTGTACATAAGTACTGCTACTTTAAATTAAATATAACATAAATCTACATACTAGAAAAGTAGTCACGGAAAGAACAATCACATCAATCAATCAGCATGGCAGTGGGGTTTAAAACCCAAACAATAAGAAACTATAATCTGATTTGAGGCACAAGAAATTAGGGTTTCAAGAAAAGAGAGTTAGATTTAATTAAGCCTCATTAGGGATGTTTGGTTAAGGCATAAATTTCCCAACTAAGGTGTTAGATGCACATACCTCTTCCTTAAAGCCCTAGAAACCACTTTTCAGATCCCTAAATAAGATTAGGGTCCACTTGTCCTAATATCATTACCATATCCATGTATTAGAACTATATCCATTCATTATGGACATCAAACCCCAAAGTTACCAACTTTTTCTACAAACCATCGATTTAGGTTTTAAAACCATAACTATTATCTTAGTTAGGGTTTTCTGATCAAAATAACATATAATTTTAGGTAATTTAGAATATGGACTTTTAGAGATATTTTAGTGCTTTTTTAATCATTTTAATCCTTCCCAAAACTACTTTTTTGAAAAATTCAGAATCAAGCATCAAAATTATTTTTATTAGAAAGAGGGGATTCTTTTGAGTTCAGAACATATTTTATTATTAGTTTTGGACCATGGAATAAAAAGATACGAATCTTCTAAAATAGTCCAGTCTGAAAACGACATGTAATCAAAGAGAGGCAAGAGAGGAAGAGAGAGAGGGAAATGAGTTTGGTTGACATGGCCCAATCATGTGTGGCCATGTCACCAGTCAACAGTCAACCTGCCTCGTCCAAGAGTAAAAGAAAAGTGGGGCAAAAGATGATCTTGCCCTTGGTTGAAAAACACAAAGAGACAGGAAAGCGAGGGGTAGCAACGATAAAATGGCAGGAAGTCCCGTACCTGCTTCACGAGCCATGGCCGATAGAGCTTAAGAGAAGGTCGACCAAGAAATTGGGTAAAACCATGAGAGCGCACAATTTCGAGATATTATTTTGCCAAAATGAGAAGAAGGCACGCCAAAATTATACCTTGGATCCAATCGAGTGGGCACAAAGCAAGGAGGAAGCTATGGCCGCCATCACTGCAGATGGATCCACAGGGTTATAGAAGCACTAGCAGAAAACTCAAACCAAATTGGCATGAGAGAAGGATAGCAATGTGACCAACGACAATCGGGGCGCTAGTATTTATAGACGCAACCTTGTGGTAGAGTTTCAGGCATAGATGGTTTTAGAGAGGTGAGATGAAAGCAAGGTATTTCACGATTCTTTAAAGTTTGGGTGTGAGTAAGGCATGACTGGGTGCGTCTCTAGATGGGGAATCTGTAGCTAAAGAAATCTCATAGAGAGATCAACTATGGTGAGAGAAAAATGAATTTTATAGAGCCTCATTTCACACTGTCAGTTTCCAATTTGGGGTAGGGGTAAAAGACGACCAGCAGGCGTGTGATCTTGATCCAATGGTCAAGATTCATGTGTGCATCACCTAAAGTGTGACATTTAATTTCATTTCCAAGTTCTAATTGGAATAAAGTGACAGTTATATTATTTTATGATTTTCTCTTTCTTCTTTTGAGGCCTCAAACAATTTTCAAATTTAATAAAAATTGATACCTTGACTTATTTTCAGGTGTAGAATCCAAATATGGAATCAGTTTTGCCTTTTGGGGACTTTTAATGGGTTAAATTATTCAAAACTCATTTTCTCTTTCCTCCTTCATTTATGACTTTAAGATTATAAAAATATGATGAAATTTTGCCCACGCGTCCCAATTAATATCTTAAATATGATTTTGCCATTATTGATCATGTTGGTTCCATTTATTTAATTAATTATCAAAATGAAGGTTTTACACACTTTCTCTCTCCTACTTTTTCACATTATCCAAATATCATACGAATTAGTTGAAAACTTGCCCAAAGGCTTATCTTCATGTTTAGATTATGAATTTGGAATTAGTTTTCCAATTTGAGAGCATTAAGTATTTTATTTCTCTTTCTTGGCCTATTTCCTATTTTCCTTTAATAAAGGCTTTCATATATATTTTTGCTTCCCAAATTGGGTGATACTTGGCCCTTCAGTAACTTTTAGTTCAAGAAAATGAGATTTTGTATCAAAATTATCTCGTGCGTTTTCCTTTTTATGATTTTTGTGCCATATGTTTCACATTGTCACCTTTATCCAATTATTGCATTTATCATATCCTTTATGTATATTTTGGGTATTCTCTTCTTTTCCATATTCTAAAAATTCCTATAAAGTTCTAGCATGGACTCTTTTATTTTTTTTATCACTTAATTGGACAATTGCACATCAGGCCCATTACTTAGACTTCTACTAAGGTGATCGTGTGTTAAACCCCTTTATTGGCATACAAGGTGAACAAATGTTCATTGAACCATCATATTCTCCACAAATTAAATAGAAAGGGCGAAGAGGATATAAAGGAAAGGAAAAGATGGAAAAGAGGGTCAAAAGACAAAATGCCCAGGATTCAGTATGTTACATAGTGCCATATAGTCAGACTGCAAAAACAACAACTTGTAGTCATGGCTATAGTCATGTAGAGATAACAACTCATAGTCAAGGCTATGGTCCTGTAAAATAACTAGTCTGTGTTGGTACATGGCACAACACTAGAGCACAGGCTCACACATGGTCGTTCTATAAATAAGCATCATTCCACTATATATTAACACTTTTAAGTATACAAGGACTTATCTCCATTGGTACTCCACATATTCAACAATATGCGCTTCGAGTTTCCCATAGGAGTTACTCATTTCACCATCCAGCTAAATATTGATGATGAAGATGGATCTATGGCACAGGGCGACTACATGAATAGGGTTTCACTTGATTATATTTACTAATTGGGTACCTTTTAATGCATCAATCAAGTTACAATGTTTAAACCCTAAATAGATTCTACAAAATTAAGGATTGATCACAACTTCATAAGATATAAAATATATTAAGCGAGAACTTGTCTCATCATCACACGGCACGTAACACTGCCATTCACAATGTCGTCACCAATATCACATCACTATGGGATATCAATCCCTCAATCACATATCTAGAGGATTTCACCTCAAACTGTGTTGAAGGCACTAGTCAGGTCATTAGACCAATTCATATACTACAGCACATTCAGTATCACAATATACCTCAACATCACTCATGATCACCACCCTATATTTCATCTAAATCAACATAGCATTATCATATATATGAAATTCGTCTCACCTACAAGTTAGTATTTCACAAGTAGGAGAGAGAAAGCACAATCACATAATAATCACTTCTAGTATGGTGAGTTCATACATCATGTTATCACAATATTAGTGTTAGGGTTCATGCATAGCCAATTGGGGTTACATAGCGTTATTCCATCACTAAACCCTAATCCACCACCTCCCATATTGTTGGAGAGTGCTAGTTTTAGCATTTTTGTTAATGATTAGCTATTCATAACCAAAATACCTTGTGTAGACCATTACACTGTATATTGGCCATGTACATTGTAAGGAATGGGATCCACTCCCTTCTAAAAAAATTTTGAAGAATAAAACATCCATTCCAAACACACTCAAAGGTATGTTGGAATAGGTATAAATTTTCCAAATTTATTATAACGATATGTAAATGACCAAAGTGTAGCAGTGGAATAAAAATAATTGACAATATTCGACTTTCATAAAAGATTACGTAAGTACATCAAAATCTCCCATTAGGGTTTACAACAAGATACAACAAAAAGGATCTAGATAGAGGGAAGTATAAACTACTTCAAATCTTGTCTCTAGAGCAACATCTCCAAGTGTTAGGTCCATCCCCAAAGCTATGTTCTTATGTCAACTCAACAACTTGTCCTAACCTGGGTGGTTGGGAGAGCACCCAGAAAAAGGGAAAGGAACACAAAGTATGTGTCAACATTATGAACAAGTACAAGAGATAAGTAAATAACATGAAACATAAAGATATTGAATCATCATAAGATGAGAAGGCTAAGATAATGAGTCATAATCAAATAGATGATAGCCATAACAAAAATATAAAAAAAGAATTGCATGCATGATTAATATTGACTACTTTAACTAAGTAGGGTTGAGGCACCTGTCGGACCTTCAACCTATAGGTGAGGGGAGAATTAATACATTCCCAGTCACCTATACAAATTTTATAGGGGAGAAATAACACATTCCCCAGGGGGTAGAATAAGACATTCCCCAAGGCAAATTAACATGCCCTAACAATGGGTGGTTGTACAGAAGTACCACCACTACTATGGCTAAATAGTCTAATAAAATCATCATGCTAGAAAAGGATCCATGACAAGTAATAGAATCACATCAGTAGAACACAGTAGTGGGGTACCAAGACCCAAGAAAGAATATCTCAAATCTGATTTTGAGGCTATTTGAATAAGAGAAGTATTAATAAAGGAAATTGGGTTCTTTTCAAGCCTCATTAGGGAAAATAGGGTTGGTTCACAATTATCTCAACTTAGGGTATAAGGAATGCACATACCTCTCATAAGATTTCAACTACCAACTTTCATCACTTTATTGAGTCCAAGATCAACTTTTCCTATTTCCAATGTATAACCATGTATTAGTGTAGGTTATATGCATTAATGTAAAGAAAACCCTTTTTTTTTTACTTTTTGAGAAAATCCTTGATTTAGACTCTAAAAATATCACCATTGATTTTATTAGGTTCTCCTGATCAAGAAAACATATTTTTAAGTTAATTTTGGAGTTATGAGGATTAAGATGTACTTTTTATGGTTTTTATGCATTAAATTCATTTTACAAAAATCACCCTTAGTCGAAATCAGACCTTGAAACTATTTTTATTATATATAGATTAATTTTAAAATTCAAAATGTAACTATTTATCGAATTTGGATAAGTGGATTAAAAGATATGAATTTTTCAATTTGAACCAATAGGAAATTGCCACATCATCAAATCGATCGAGATAATTGAAGAGAGAGGGAGAGGGAGAAAACACCATTTGACCCAATATAAGGTTTTAAGTTTCAAAGGTAACCAAACTAGACCTTCTAGAGAAGGTAAAATAGAAAGAAACCAAAACCCTATAAGAATATGGTGAATTGAGATAGATATCATCAATTTTAAACATAGAAGCATGAGTTTTAAGCATGTAGTAAGCAATATATGAGCAGAAGGTTAACAAAACTCACCTCTAGGAAGGTAAGAAGGTCCAAACAAAGAGGATCCCGAGATTAGAAGGTCTGGTTGCTCCATGCCAAGCTCCTTTCTTGAGCAAAGATGACCTTCTCCACTTTAGATGTGCAAACCCTAGCAAAGGAGCATGGAGATGAGATGTTTTAGGGCTATAGGTGGAGTTTTACCATGGAAGGTCATGCTTCTGAACTAGAAGAAGGTGGTAGGAATACTAACAGCATGAAAATAGGGAAGGAAAGGAGGAAACTTATTATTTTTTGTCGAAATCACCAAGAAGGAGCTTTAGAAATCCTAAATAGAGCAAATTTGGAACCCTAGGAGCCTTCTTCACCCACGTAAGCACTCTCTTTACCTTGGGACAGCTCCTTCATGGACAAACAGAGTAGGAATGATGCTCTAAGATGGAGGAAAGATAAGGAGGGGATTTCTTCTTAGATTGGGAGGTGGGAAGGGGTAGGCATGGCTTTATAAAGAAGGGGGCACGCATGAGGTGTCTATGGGACTTTCCATGTGTCCTTAGGCTAAGGCTTCATGGACATGCAAGAGGGCAGCTCATAGAGACTTCTTGTATATCCAAGGTCGGTCCTAAAAGCCCATGAAGGCTTCTAGGTCATCCCCACCATCCTCCAAACAAAGAAATAACCCCATTGGTTGAGAGCTTTTAAAGATAAGTTCATTTATAAAGAGGGTTATTCCTATAATGCCCTTGGAAAGTAACACCTTCAAACCAAGGTGCAACTAGGTTCCCCATGGTTCAAAATCTCGAGAATGGTAAGGGAATATCTAAGGATTAAAATTAAAGTGATAATTTACAAAGAAAACCTACCAGTTGGGTAAATTGCATAAAAGTTCAGAATGTACCTAAAATTACATAACTTGCACAAACAACATCCAAATCAAATCGAATTTGAAAATTAGGCTCATTTTATGTTTTCAAATCACATCAAAAAGTTATATCAAGGTTTATAGCACTTAATTATGGTAATTAATCTTGTTTAATACATTAATCAAGGTTTAGGGCCTTGCACCTCTAGCACAAATTAATATACCATTGTTCTACTAAAGTGGTGATTTTACATTTTAGATCCTTAAAAAAGCTTTCAGTGAGGTATTGTGCACAAACCCTTCCATTGGTATGATTATTGAACAAAGGTTGACCAAACCACTATAAATTCCACAATTTAAGCATCAAGGCCAAAAAGGATTGAAATGATAGGAAAATATTGGGAAATGGCCAAAAAGAGAATATGTCGAAGTTTCAGTATGTTACATCACTCCACCCCTTAAATAGGATTCATCCTCAAAATCTAAACCAAAGTGAGAAGGGTGAGTATGCAACATCTCACCACTAAACTCCCATATTGTTTCCATTGAAGTTCCACCAAAACTTTTACTAACTTAAACTCCTTGCTTTTCAACTGCTTAACTTGAGAGTTCAAAATCTTCTCAAGAAACTCCACATAGGTCAAGTTCTCATATATCACCTAAAGGTTCCACTTTTACAATTTCTTTTTAAAAAAATTGGCTTATTAGAATTATATTCATTAGGATATCACATTATCATTATTATTCTTTTAATTGTGTCATGTCATACTTTGTTTCCAAAAGAGTTATATTTTATAATTATACACAAATTCCTATATATTCCTTTTTTGTCTCATTAAGAGTTTTAGGGAAATTAGGGTTTACTCAATTATCTCAATATACTTGATTGTTATCCTTAATTAATTATGGATTTCGTCTATGTTATCAACCAATTAAATTATAACATATTGTTTTAAGAAATAAGATAATGTATGTATTATTTTACAATTAATCCAAATAATGTCACATTAATTACTTATATCTATATTAAACATTGTCACAATAACTTTTTTTACATTCATGTCATCATTAATCATTTTCTCATATTTATTCACTTGACTATGCACATTTATGTGAATCCAATTACTTCTTATTCATATTGATGCCATTATACTTTGTTTCCAAAAGAGTTATATTTTATAATTATACACAAATTCCTATATATTCCTTTTTTGTCTCATTAAGAGTTTTAGGGAAATTAGGGTTTACTCAATTATCTCAATATACTTGATTGTTATCCTTAATTAATTATGGATTTAGTCTATGTTATCAACCAATTAAATTATAACAAATTGTTTTAAGAAATAAGATAATGTATGTATTATTTTACAATTAATCCAAATAATGTCACATTAATTACTTATATCTATATTAAACATTGTCACAATAACGTTTTTTACATTCATGTCATCATTAATCATTTTCTCATATTTATTCACTTGACTATGCACATTTATGTGAATCCAATTACTTCTTATTCATATTGATGCCATTATATTTATTTTAATGATCAAGATGGGACATATTACATATTAATGATTTAATTCATGTACCAAGTAATGATTAGGTGATTATATATCATTTATGTATATTAAAGTGTGTTTTCTTCTTATGACACCTAATGTCACTAATGTATCATGAATGTCATTATGGATGTATATTTTAAGGTTAGATGATTACAACTTAGGGTTTAGGTCAATATAATCACTATTCTTCACCTATACATTCTTAGTATGCATTAAGTCCAAGATTAGGTTACAATTATCTTGCTCGTTATTTCATTAGGGTTTTACTGGTTCAGGACATGTTTAACATCATGTGTACCCACTATTAGTATTAATATGTGAGTTACTCATATTATGTGCATTAGATATTCGTTAGGGTTCAAACATGTTAACTATTCATTAGATAACCATTATATGTTCATTAGTATATAAACAAGCATGTCTGGTTATAACTATGACTTGTTTGGTCAAAACTATGGATCCAAGAAAACTATCCACCTAATCATCGAGTTAGGGTTTCTAGAGCTACTGTAGCTAGATTTTGGTATGTTACATGACTCCATCCCCTTAAAAATGATTTTGTCCTCAAAATATAACTACCCAAACCTCATCAAACCAACTACTCTCCACCCCTTAACAGGTTTGACCTACCAAGACAACTAATCTAGAGCTAAAAGGGTGAGTCTAACTAGACCATATACAAGATCCAACACGCTTCACTGTGCACTTGGATTGCTTACTAAACACCAAACTTCAAAGTCTAGGTTTTAGGGATAACTATCCATACATGTGGTTCTATGGGTCACAAGGGAACTATATTGGGTATCCATCCTCAAACAAGTCATTACATCTAGGAGACTAGTTCAACATATTAGGGTCCCTAAAGATAAATCATATATATGTCTAAGGCTACTATTACCAAAAAGCATGCTATTTCGGACAATTCATATTAGCTCACGCCAGGCAGGTATCATATGGATTCGGGAGTCCTCGTAAACCAAGCTAGTGGTGCAGAGGAAAATCTTGCCAGCCCCCAAACCCTGATTTAACATCCCTGACCTGGGTTATGCTTTAACCCTAGGTGTTTTGTTTAAGAAAGATAATTATATGCTTTTTTTTATCCTATGAAAAGTAATTAAGGCTCAATAGGAACTTATATTTCAATTTTAGTCCTTTTAGAACAATGTTGAAATAATGTTTTGCCTATTTTGGACTAAAGTGCAAATTACCCAAGTTGAGGGGTTTAAATTGCAAATGTTACTTGATAAATGTTCCTCATGAGTTGAATCATCATGATGATGAAGATGATTCAAAGGTATGGCTTGGGAAAACCTGATTAACAATAAAGAGCTAATAAAGCAATGTTTGTGCATTAAAACCTAGTTTTGGTGTAATGTGCAATTTACCCAAAACCTAGGGTTCAATATGCAAATTACCACTTTAGAATAGTCTCTAATGTTTCTTGGAATCAATTAGAGCAAAGAAAATGAGAGGGGCATCTCATTTGTATCATTTGGAGGAGAGAGAATCTTGATATTAAAATAATCAAGATTTAAGCATAATTGAAACCCTAGTTCAATTTAATGCAAAAATAATTATATTAATTGAAGTGCCTTTCAACCAAAATTGAAATGGTTGAAATCCATATATGTGGACGTCCTTTTTCCTTGCAAAGGCAACGAAAATATCTAAGGGAAGTGGATAACTCACTCACATTATTATAAGAAAAAGAAATATCCACGTCACTTATGGAAACTATTATAATATGATTTAAGGTGCTTAATTTTCTTTTCTTTAAACCATGGATAATTAATAGGAATAAGAGTCAAAGAAGATAGAATCGTAAAAAAGGAAGGTAAGGGGGAAAGGGGCAAGCAAATGGAGGAGATAATCCCTACTTTCTCTCTCCTAAAATGAATTTTTAATAAAATGCATATATGCTCCTTTATCCATGAGTTGAAAGGCTAATTTCGAAACCCCTTTCACTTCTTGCTTGCAAAAACGACCAAGGGAGCTTGGAGTAACAGTAGGACGACCCCCAACCTGTTGGTAAGCTTCTTGACCTCCTTTCACCATGATTTCATGGTGGAAATCAAAAATAAATGATGGATTTCTTCTTTTCTCCATGCAATCTTCTATCCTAGCCATTCGTTTCAACTCAAAAGCTTGAGGATGAACTTGGGATAGTTGATAAAGCTTCTTTCACCATTAAAGACGTGGAGCTTGGAGCTTTGAAGCTCAATTGGAGGTGGGTTTTATAACTTGAACCCTTAATATTGTTATTGCATTCAATTCCTTATCAATTGTTGATCCTTTCTTCATTCTTGAAATCTTATTTGGTTGATTGATGCAATCTCCATGAAAATCACAGAAAATTTCGTGGGTTTAGAGCTTGATTATGATGACATCATCATAAGAACACACACCTCCCCAAATATCTATTACAAACGGTTTCAATAATATGGTCCAAACAATTTCACCAAACCGTTTGGAGACCAAACGGTTTGCAAACCATTTTTGGAGGTTTGGATCCCAAACTATTTAGATGGTTTGACCATTTGGATGGGTTGACCGTTTGAGGTCAGGACCCTAGTACATGTTGGATGAGGATCTAATGGTTCCAATTGATTGAATCAATATATGGACAATCATCCAATTAGAAACTCTAATCGGGTTAAGTGTTGAATTTGCAATTGGTGGATTTATAACTTTGGTTTTATTAACCCAAACGGTGTCAAGACCGTTTGGAGATCACCCAAACGATTGATAATCCTTATATGATTTAATCCTTGAAGCTTAAGTAAGCAATAACTCAAGACACTATGTCAATCGTAGTTGTATGTACTTGATTGAAAGGATGATGTGACCTAATCAAGTTGAAAGGATGATAGGAAGAAATTCATACATGAGTGTCAATCATGTAGAGTATGTGATTAGGGTATCATCCTCAGCAAAGCGATCATGAAACCCTAATCGATAAGGTTAACCCTAACCCTAATTCAGGGCAATTATGAGTGAAACCCTATTCTAGGGTAATAGTATAACCCTAATTAAGGGTGGTGATATGAGTAACCCTAATTTAGGGTAATATAATGCAAAATCCTAATTTGGGATGAATAGCAAACCCTAATTGTGGGTAATTGAATCGAAACCCTAATCTAGGGTGAAGTCATGTGAAATCTTGATACAATGATGTGATGTGAGACTCTAATTTAGGATGAAGCTTTATAAGGCTATAAGAAACCCTAATATGGAAACTCTAACCCTAATAAAGGGTGATGGTATGTGAAATCCTAACCCTAATGAAGGGTGAAGGTATGATATCCCAACCCTAATGAAGAGTGATGGTATGTGAAGTCCTAACCCTAATAAAGGGTGATGGTATGTGAAATCCTAACCCTAATGAAGGGTGATTATATGTGAAACACTAACCCTAATAAAGGGTGATGATATGTGAAACCTTAATCCTAATAATGAAATGGTGACTAATACCATAATAAGGGAAATACCTAAAGTGATTGATTATAGGCAACTTTATAACAAGCAATGCCTTAATTTGAGATAAGTCCATATCATTGACGATAGTTGGACAATCCTTATGTGTGTTTTATGACCTATGCACTTCACATTAAAGGTGATAGGTTAGTGTATGGAAGTATTAAGATGGGGAGATACCTTAATACAATATAAACTGATAAATTCAAGTAAGTTTAAAGTGTTGAGGGAAGTGATATATGAAGACATCATAGATATCACATCCAGCTCTTTAAGAATGATATCCCTTGATGCATCTCGAATCCAACATACTTGGATGAGTAACATATAAAGAGTGCTACCCTAATCATTACATCAAGATGTTAAAGGTGCTTTATGAGCCATGAGATTAATTGTTACCTAGTGAGAGGTAACAAGATATTTTAATAGGTCATGTGAACCACATGAGTAAGTTGATACCTAGTGAAAGGTACCAAGATAATTATTAAAGTCCCCTATAAGAGATGATAACATTCTTAATAAACCAAGAAAATGGAAACTTAGTAACATAATAATTATAACAAAAGGATACAATAATAATGATGGAACCTTGATTATACAAAGTGTGGAGAAGAGAGGGATACTTGCATTACATAAAGAATGTGATTGAGCATGATGGCATGGCCAAAGTTTAAATGTCAGTAGAAGAATGAGGTACCCAGTGCTGTGTAAATAGACATGGGACGTGACCGGCCTAAATCGCGCGTCCAAAAATGGAGGCGGATTTGAAGTTAGTCGGACTTTTACATTTATAAACCCAAACTCTTCTAGGCCCCCGCAACTTTGTTTACGGGGTCAAAGTAGATATACGGGGTCGAACACAGGGACAAGGGTGGTAGTGTTGAGAACTCAGAATCGACACACTACACTCCGGCAGATATAAAGAGATGATAAATTCCCCATGGGGAAACAACAAGGTGTCACAAACAAACAAAGAAAACTATCTCCAACTGGAGCTACTAGAAAGATTTAAGGTTTTAGTCACTTAGCAATTTTTAGGGATTTTCATGTAACAGAAATAGAAAGGTAAAACTAGAGCTAAAGCAAGGTACGAAGGATAAGACTTCAGTAAAACAAGCGGCAGTAGTAACATCCTGCACCCCTCCTCTCAGAGCGGGTACCTCTAACCAAGCATCAACACCCCTCTCGAGGTTGCTGGACTTTAAGTTAGAGTGACATGTTACTGAAGCAACTTCGATTCCGAGCACTCTCGTACTCTATAATCGGACCAAACACTAAAGCCACAACATATCTCTCGAAGTTGTTGTGACGGGAAAACACGATTCGGTAGCTAAGCGAAACGTGATCCAAACATGCAAGCTAGAGTTCAGATATCAAACATAGCAGTCATCCAACAATTGCACCAAGCATAGAGCAGCAAGTAATTAAGCTTTTCTATTTCCATAAACCTTAAAGGTCTTAATTACACTGCACAAGTAAAGAATTAAATAATAGAATTAAAGATAGATGTCACCTTCTTGATGTAGAAGGATGACAGACTACTACAGCTCTCCAGCCCGATACCGGTCAGGAGCCTAGCCCGATACAGTAGTGTCGGGCGGCACACCCTCTCGGGCGGTATAACTGACGGCTGACTGTATCGTTCAAGGACCCTGGCCAATACGCTCATGTCGGGCAGCGCACCCTCTCGGGCGGCACGCCATGACGGGCGAAGCGTATCGGGTTCGATATCGTGTCGGGCATGGGGCGACGCGTTCTACTGTAGGGCACTTGTGTCGCTCATCCACGTTGGTCGATATCAGCCTGTAGTGTCGCCCGAGATGGTCCTAAGTGAACCATCCCCTCCCTCTCGGGATGAGGAAGAGATCACCTAGAGTTGCCCGGCACGAGCACTGAGGCGCGATACTCTTTCTCTCGCAGTTTTCCTCCAAAGATTGCTCAAAGTTCCCAACTGTATGAACTGTCTTTTCGGCTTCCTGTAGCTGCCATTTATAGGCAGCGATTGGGGGAAGTTATGGTGCTTGAAGCGTCACGTGTCCTCCTTATTTTTGGGTTGGTGGACGGACGAAACTGGTATCGGCATGTGTCGCGCGACAAGCTTGCATTGTCGTGGCGAGCTCAGCTCCCTGTCAGGTAAAAGAAGTGTCGTTCGTCAGTTTCTTCTTGTGCGGTATCCCCATATCACACGTCGTCGTGTCGCTCTACCCTGTCGGGCAGAGGTCGTATCGGGCGTCAGGAAGGCCGATGCAGTTTGAACTTATTTGTGGGCTGTGACGGCCTTATTGATGATAAAACGTATCAAAATGAGGAAAAACTCTGCAAAAGATGGAAATATTGGATTAAGAGCGTGGTTTGGCCAATTATTGCAAAAGTACTTATCAAAGAGAGGAAAATAGCATAAAAGGGCAGTTTTGATAACAGAATAAAGGGAAAAAAATCATAAAAATTGGTGTTATCAACTCCCCCAAACTTAGTGTTTTGATTGTCCTCAATCAATATTTAAACTTTATTTTGTGATGCTTCTTCTTGCTCGGTGCATCTTTCAGTTCAAAAGGTGAAACAAGAATCGCGATGCCTTAGAGATAATGTAGTCTCACTATGAACAAAAGACCTTGTGTTTCCTGCCTTATTATTTAAGTAAAATTCTTCTCTACAGCTTCGGCGAGACTTTGTTGTATGATTCCGAAGTTAGCTTGCACACCAAATAGCTTTATTTTTTGGGCGGAATGTTGTGTATAGGGTAGGCTAAGGCTTTTCGGGGTTTTTCTCATTTCCCATCAGTCCATCCAGGTAAGGGTCCGTTAGCGGGCAAGTGGTCCCTGCAGTCCAAGCCAGTTGGCTTTAGAGCAATGATTTCACATCCTACGTACCACTGCCCCGGATCTACCATGCCTAAAGATGGGTACTTTTGGAAAACAAGTGTGTATATATTTTTTTTTTCTTTTCTTTTATTGGGCACAACTCTCATGCTTTTATTCACACTCATAAGGCTTCTTTCTCTTTTTGGGATTTTCGTTGGGTGAGGGAAAGCAAAGAGATTTCTGCTGTTTGGGCAGCTTTTTCCTTCTCCATACTCGTCTCTTAGCTGTTTGTGAAATTATTATATTTTTTCAAAAAAATTTGGCATGGAAAAACATAATCTTTTGTTGTTTGAGGCAGCATTATCAAAAAGATATAACAGAACTTGCATCTCGTTAAGCACATAGAAAACAAACTTTGCAAGAAGTCGCAACAGGTTTTTATTATATAGCAACTTTGTACATATGTATGGAGATGATATAAACAAAAAGGATTTTCAAAACTTTGGTATGAACATAAATATGTACACACACAAAAAAACAAAAGAATAACGAATTTGGGACAAAAGAATGAAGAAATTGAGTTAAAATTTTCGAAATTTTGTACCTCCCTCACTGGTACATGGTACCCCCCCCCAAACTTACTCCACACTCTGTCCCAGAGTTGTGAAGTAGATAAGGTGAGGTAATGTTTATTCCAGTGAGGTTGTGCCTGTGTCAGACAGAAGCTCCCACACATATTCTCCCCTTCTGCTGTGATAGACGATGTGGTGGAATTGGTCAGGCGTTTCTTCCTTTGCTATCCATTCCAGGACAAAGATGTCACAGTCATTGGATAGGGGAAGTTGTTGCGGACTGCGGTGGTAGAACTGGAGTTCATGCCACTTCCTTGCTTGCGTATCCAGGAATGGTTGGATCATCTTTGCCACCTCGTCGTAGTATTTTCGGACCAAGCATTCGACGGATGTCAAAGGTTCTGATGTACACGACACTAGATGGTTCTCGTTGTTGTCCGAGCTGTTGTAGAAAATTCCTGCTCGTTGCTGGGTGTACACTGTTAGGAGCGTCCAGTGGCTGTAATGTAGAACGGGGAGGAAGATCTTGCGGGGAACTTCACTCGCCAATTCTTGTAGAAATGCCTACTTCGCTCTTGTTTCATCGGCGAGGCAGATGTCGTTGAGCAGCATAGGATGAGCTATGTATGCATGTTCTAGCCTTGGTTGTATATATTGGATGTAAGCGGTTGCCACAGATAGAGGCAAGCATCTTCCTTCCTTTACCATGTCCCTTAGATCGTCGATCGGGACTACGACATCGCTGCCTGAAAGGAGACAACCGATGGGGTAGAATCAGCTAACTTCAGTTGGATTACGTTGACCTGCTCCTGTGTGAGAGTTGCACACAAAAAGCAGTCGAAATTTTTGATTAGCCCTTCTGAAGCTTCAGGCGAAGCAGTGTCTTCCATCTTGTACACTTTCTTCAGGACTTCCAACTTCTTGCCTGCCCCATAGGTGTCGGTAGCTATCTCTTCTTCTTTTTCTGAGGAGCTGCTGGATTGAGAAGAGTCTTCTTCCAGGTCACTGTCCAGCAGCTGCTCTGGTACCCCTGCATCTCGGAAATAGCACTTGTCCTTGATCAACAACATGGCGTAAATGCCCTTGCGTTGATAGAAGGATCTGCCCTTGAGGGCTCCCAAGTTTCCCCGGCAACGGCGCCAAAAAGTTGACTGGCCTAAATCGTGCATCCAAAAATGGAGGCGGATTTGAAGTTAGTCGGACTTTTTCATTTATAAACCTGAACTCTTTTAGGCCCCCGCAGCTTTGTTTACGGGGTCGAAGTAGATATACGGGGTCGAACACAGGGACAAGGGTGGTAGTGTTGAGAACTCAGAATCGACACGCTACACTCCGGCAGATATAAAGAGATGATAAATTCCCCATGGGGAAACAGCAAGGTGTCACAAACAAACAAAGAAAACTATCTCCAACTGGAGCTACTAGAAAGATTTAAGGTTTTAGTCACTTAGCATTTTTTAGGGATTTTCATGTAACAGAAACAGAAAGGTAAAACTAGAGATAAAGAAAGGTATGAAGGATAAGACTTCGGTAAAACAAGTGGCTGCAGTAACATCCTGCACCCCTCCTCTCAGAGCGGGTACCTCTAACCAAGCATAAACACCCCTCTCGAGGTTGCTGGACTTTAAGTTAAAGTGACATGTTACTGAAGCAACTCTAATTCCGGGCACTCTCGTACTCCATAATCGGACCAAACACTAGAGCCACAACATATCTCTCGAAGTTGTTGCGACGGGAAAACACGATTCGGTAGCTAAGCGAAACGCGATCCAAACATGCAAGCTAGAGTTCAGATCAAACATAGCAGTCATCCAATAATTGCACCAAGCATAGAGCAGCAAGTAATTAAGCTTTTATATTTCCATAAACATTAAAGGTCTTAATTACACTCCACAAGTAAAGAATTAAATAACAGAATTAAAGATAGATGTCGCCTTCTTGATGTAGAAGGACGACAGACTACTGCAGCTCTCCAGCCCAATATCGGTCAGGAGCCTAGCCCGATACAGCAGTGTCGGGCGGCACACCCTCTCGAGCGGCATAACTACCGGCCGACTATATCGTTCAAGGACCATGGCCGATACGCTCATGTCGGGCGGCACGCCATGACGGGATAGCGTATCGGGTTCGATATCGTGTCGGGCATGGAGCGACGTGTTCTACTGTCGGGCACTTGTGTCGCTCATCCACGTTGGCCAATATCGGCCTGCAGTGTCGCCCGGGATGGTCCTAAGTGAACCATCCCCTCCCTCTTGGGATGAGGAAGAGCTCACCTAGAGTTGCACGGCACGAGCACTGAGGCGTGATACTCTTGCTCTCACAGTTTTCCTCTGAAGATTGCTCAAAGTTCCCAACTGTCTGAACTGTCTTTTCAACTTTCTGTAACTGTCATTCATAGGCAGCGGTTGGGGGAAGTTATGGTGCTCGAAGCGCCACGTGTCCTCCTTATTTGCGGGTTGGTGGATGGCCGATACTGGTATTGCTCGGCACAGGGGTGTCGGTTGTCGGTCACGTGACGGGCGGCGCCTGCCGGTGGATGGCATGTGTCGCGCAACAAGCTTGCGTTGTCGTGGCGAGATCGGCTCCATGTCGGGTAAAAGACGTGTCGTCCGTCGTTTCTTCTTGCGTGGTATCCCCATATCACGCATCATCATGTCGCTCTACCCCATCGGGCAGAGGTCGTATCGGGCGTCAGGAAGGTCGATGCATTTTGAACTTATTTGTGGGCCGGGACGGCCTTATTGATGATAAAACGTACCAAAATGAGGAAAAACTCTGCAAAAGATGGAAATATTGGATTAAGAGTGTGGTTAGGCCAATTATTGCAAAAGTACTTATAAAAGATAGGAAAATAGCAGAAAAGGGCAATTTTGATAACAGAATAAAGGGCAAAAACATCACAAAAATTGGTGTTATTAGGACGTAATCACAGGATTGGCATAGTCAATTACCTGGAATAGGTACACAAGATTGGCATAGTCCATTACCTAGATGAGATACACAGGATTGGCATAGTCTGTTACCTGGAATAGATACACAGGATTGGCATAGTCCCTTACCTGGAATAGATACACAGGATTGGCATAGTCCCTTACCTGGAATAGATACACAGGATTGGCATAGTCCATTACCTGGAATAGATACACAGGATTGGCATAGTCCATTACCTGGAACAAATACACAGGATTGGCATAGTCCATTACCTGGAATAGATACACAGGATTGGCATAGTCCAATACCTAGAATAGATACACAGGATTGGCATAGTCCATTACCTGGAATAGATACACAGGATTGGCATAGTCCATTACCTGGAATAGATACACAGGATTGGCATAGTCCATTACCTGGAATAGATACACAAGATTGGCATAGTCCATTACCTGGAATAATATCACAGGATTGGTTAAATCCCAATACTTGGAATAATGTCACAGGATTGGTTAAATCCCAATACCTAGAATAATGTCACAGGATTGGTAACAACCCAATACCTAGAATAACTGTACAGGATTGGTAATAACCCAATACCTGGAATAATGTCATAGGATTGGTAACAACCCAATACCTGGAATAACTACACAGGATTGGTAACAACCCAATACCTAGAATCACTACACAAGATTGGTAACAACCCAATACCTGGAATAATTGTACATGTTTGGAATAGTCCAATACCTGGAATGTATGCACATGTTTGACATAGTCCACTACCTAGAATAGATGCACAGGTATAGCATAGTCTAATACCTAAAATGGTTGTATGAGATTGATAACTGTTTAATATGATATGTTTACACAGGATTGGTATTTCCCAATACCTGGAATAGAAGTGTTGTATTGGTATAAACCAATACCTAAAATGAGTTGCATATGATTGGTATAGCCCAATGCCTCGAATAGAAGTAATGTTCCAATACTTGAGCAACATAGGATGATGTACACTTATATGACTAATGTGACTCAATATTTGTATAGTAGATTGGCTCAGGCCAACAGATGGAAACAAGAATGAATCATGAGTGACCCGTCAGAATGATGAGTGTCATAAATAAAGTTTAGTTGTTGAAAATGTATGTTAGACAAATGATATACATGTTCTTTCTATTCCTTATAAAGAGAATAGATGGTTTCCTGCTCTATTATAGATATTTGCAATACTTTAAAGATGAGAATGGTCTAAACTTCTTATCCACTCCTCAGTTTTATATTAATTAAACTGCAATAATGATGTTTCTAGCGGAGAGTTATATCTCTCGCTGGGGCAATTTTCAATTGTCTCACCCCCGTGGGAACCAAAATTTTTAGGTGGACAAGTATGAAGGAGTCTGAGAACATCTTGCAGAGGAAGAACTTCAGTAGCAGCAGCTACAGTAGCAACAGCTCAGGTGGAGTGTGTTGTCTGTCGTGTTTGAAGATAGAAGTCGTATGTGTTGTCTCTGTACTCTCAGGTCCTCGGAGTCAGTAGATGGTACTTTTAACAAATCAATTTGATATTTTGGCTTAATGCCTCGAGGTCCTTGTGTTGTCTGTGTTTAGCTTTTAACAAGGCAGTTG
This sequence comes from Alisma plantago-aquatica, assembly GCA_963693085.1. Taxonomy (NCBI): domain Eukaryota; kingdom Viridiplantae; phylum Streptophyta; class Magnoliopsida; order Alismatales; family Alismataceae; genus Alisma; species Alisma plantago-aquatica. The sequence goes on from OY856411.1 coordinate 569,222,396, forward strand.
ATGTTGTAACCCTCGAGAAGAGACTATACAAGATGTGTACTTATGAACTAGGATGTAAATGTAATACATTGATTCTTGTTGAAAGAGTTTTCCTACGATTGGATCTCTCTGAAAAAGGTTTTAATTTTTAATGATTTTCAGTAATCCACTGTTAATAATCACTTCCGCCTAAGCAAATCTTGTTTTTGTGAGTTGTTTGTCACGATTTAGTGGTATCAGAGCTCTAGGTTTGCTGAGTCTACAGAGACATAGGACTAAGGTGTCAAGTTTGTTCTAAGTGTACCCAGTGTATCTTATAGTGTCTTTTGCTTATGAAGAAGAAGATATATAACTAAAAGATGTCTGGAGAACATGAGGAACACGTTGCTAAGAGCAATGTCACTACACCAATGAGAGGTGCAAGGGATCAGGCAAGGGAGGAACCAGTGCCTGAAAATCCCCATATTGATGAAGTCATGAGAGGAAACCCAGATGTTCATAATCTTTTTGGGCAAATCATGACCACACTGAGGCATATGGCAGACCGGATGCCAGCACTGGCACCTAGGGCACCAGTTTTCAATAAGGGATATGGGTCTGGTAAGACCTTTGAATGACTACGTCTTGTAGAAGACATAGAATATGCTGGAACATCTGACCCAGTAGATGTTGATCTCTGGCTCACTGAGTTAAAAAAATCCTTTAAGATCCTTAGTATCCCAGAGGCTAACAAAGTTAAACATGTGGTGTACCTTTTGAAGGGTAGTGTTGGGCACTGGTGGTCTATAGAAGAAATAAAAAGTAATGATGAAGAGGTTGAATGGGAGGAATTTCGTCAAGAATTCATCAATAAGTATTTTCCAAAGACATACTTAGATGAAAAGATCTCACAGTTTGAGAAGATTCGACAAGGAGCCATGTCGATAAATGAATATGAGGTTTAGTTTATGGAACTTTTGTGATTTTGTCCTCAAATGGCAGCTACTGAGGAGGAGAAAATCTGACACTTTGAGAAAGGATTGAATGCTGAGATGTCCATTCTGGCATCTGCCCTAGAAAGTAGAGAGAGGTTTGCCACATTTATGGAGTCTATACAAAGGATAGAAAGATCTATGATAAAGAAACATGAGACAAACCTCAAAAGAAAGTCTACACAGTCACAGGGACCAATGATTAGTGGTATTAAACAACCAAAATCTTCACTATTTCAACCTCAATATAGTGCACCTATGCAGGGGTCATCAAGTTGGGGTCGAGCTTATCATAAATGTGGACAGCTATGACATTTTAGACAACAATGTCCAAGAAGAAATAGTGAGGTAACCCAACAGTCAAGGCATAATCTGCAAAATCCACAAGGACCTCGGTCCAGGGGAGCAGATGGTAGAGGATGAAGACAAGTGTAATAGTTTGGTCCATCTACTTCTGGTAGTATAGGACAAAGGCAATAACAAATAACAACTAAGTCCATGTTTTGGGTCAGATAAGATGCTAGTTAACTTGTAAAAGGTAGACTTGTCAAGATAGAACTTTCTAGTTTGAGTTATCTTCTGTTCCCTACTATAAGAAAGGTAGTTGTTGTTTAGTTCATTTGTATAATCCTTTAAGGATATGAGGAAGAGATAAGAAGGATGAAAACTTATGTTCAGTTTAATATTCTCTTATTTATTTTGAAGTTTCTCTTTCTTCTTTGATAAAGGGAAGAGATGAAAAAGGAACTTAGAGAAAATCTGAGATATTAAGTATATCAAATTTAAAGAGATAAAACATAAAATAAAATAAATACATACTACCTGATTTCGGTTCTTGAATACCCTGGCAAGGTATTCATTTATTGAAGGCAAGGTAAGTATGACATACCTAGATTGTTATCTTTCTGATTACCCTGATCAAGTAATCATTTTGAAACAATCTAAAGAAATAAGTATGAGATGTGGCATGGATATTTCTACCATATTCTAATTGATATATGAAGGAATTTGATTTAATTATAAATCAATTTATGAACAAAAAAAGATGTTTAGTATAATGTATAACCTGGTCTGAAGACCTAGAGGTAATAGTTACCTGATGGAAGGTAACAATAATCAGTGATGAACTAAATGTTTGAATACCTATATCTAGTACTCATGGTGAAAATGATATTAATAAATGATGATAAGTAAGCATCCATATAATTCCTATGTTGATGGCAAGGAACCAAGAAAGAAATAAGAATAAATAACTCACAACAGTAGAAGGTTCATGTAATGTTTAGAGGAGATGATAATCTCTTCTCATGAATAAACAACCTTGAATAATAATAGGGTGATAAGAGGAATATGATCCTTGTTTTCTTTTCTTTCAGGGACATGGCAATCAAATGGGTCTTAGAACACTTGATGTGCATTAAAATTGTTTATTTAGTGGACACTTAGAAGAGTATCAGTTTGTCTTGGACTTGGGTTCCAAGAAAAAGACATATATAACAAGTAATGTCCCAGGATGAAAGAAATATGAAAATTTCATGTGTTTTTAGCACATGTGATGGATACCAAGGTAAGGAATTCTGGTATCAGATAATTTATGTTGACTACCTAGAAGGGGTTAACTGTGAAATTAGTTTAGCTATATTATATAACATGAACATCATATATTAGGGGTTTATGCTCTGCATAAACATGACATTGAGATGATATGTGAAGACTTGATGTGATGATAAATGGATAATATATGTTTCCATTTATCTGGGATTTTGGGGAACGAAATCCTTGTTAGGGGTTTATAACTTGTAACATCCCTGACCTGGGTTATGCTTTAACCCTAGGTGTTTTGTTTAAGAAAGATAATTATATGCTTGCTTTTATCTTGTGAAAAGTAATTAAGGCTCAAGAGGCACTTATATTTCAATTTTAGTCCTTTTAGAACAATGTTGAAATAATGTTTTGTCTGTTTTGGACTAAAGTGCAAATTACCCAAGTTGAGGGGTTTAAATTGCAAATGTTATTTGATAAATGTTCCTCATGATTTGAATCATCATGAGTATGAAGATGATGCAAACTTATGGCTTGGGAAAGCCTAAGTAACAATAAAGAGCTGATAAAGCAATGTTTGTGCATTAAAACCTAGTTTTGGTGTAATGTGCAATTTACCCAAAACCTAGGGTTCAATATGCCAATTACCACTTCAGAATAGTCTCTAATGTTTCTTGGAATCATTTAGAGTAAATAAAATGAGAGGGGCGTCTCATTTGTATCATTTTGGAGGAGAGAAAATCTTGATATCAAAATAATAAAGATTTAAGCAAAATTAAAACCCTAGTCCAATTTAATGCAAAAATAATTATATTAATTGAAGTGCCTTTAAAAAAAATTGAAATGGTTGAAATACATATATGTGTACGTCCTTGTTCCTTGCAAAGTCAACGAAAATATCTAAGGGAAGTGAATAACTCACTCACATTATTATAAGAAAAATAAATATCCACTCACTTATGGATATTATTATAATATGATTTAAGGTGCTTAATTTGATTTTCTTTAAATCATGGATAATTGAGAGTAATAAGAGGCAAATAAGATAGCCTCAGAACCAAGGAAGGGAAGGTGGAAAGGGGCAAGGAAGTGGAGGAGATAATCCCTACTTTCTCTCTCCTAAAATGAATTTTTAATAAAATGCATATATGCTCCTTTATCCATGACTTGAAAGGGTAATTTCGAAACCCCTTTCACTTCTTGCTTGAACAAACGACCAAGGAAGATTGGAGCAATAGCAGGACGACCCCCAACCTATTGGTAAGCTTCTTGACCTCCTTTCACCATGATTTCATGGTGGAAATCAAAAATAAACGATGGATTTCTTCTTTTCTCCATGCAATCTTCTATCCTAGCCATTCCTTTCCACTCAAAAGCTTAAGGACGAACTTGGGATAGTTGAGAAATCTTCTTCCACCATTAAATACGTGGAGCTTGGAGCTTTGAAGATCAATTGGAGGCGGGTTTTATAACTTGAACCCTTAATATTGTTATTGCATTCAATTCCTTATCAATTGTTGATCCTTTCTTCATTCTCGAAATTTTATTTGGTTGATTGATGCAATCTCCATGAAAATCACAGCAAGTTTCGTGGGTTTAGAGATTGATTATGATGACATCATCATAAGCACACACCTTTCCAAATATCTATTTCAAACGGTTTCAATAATATGGTCCAAACGATTTCACCAAACCGTTTGGAGGTTTGCATCCAAAACCGTTTAGATGGGTAGACCGTTTGGATGGGTTGACCATTTGAGGTCAGGACCCTAGTATATGTTGGATGAGGATCTAATGGTTCCAATTGATTGAATCAATATATGGACAATCATCTAATTAGAAACCCTAATCGGGTTAAGTGCTGAATTTGCAATTGGTGGATTTATAACTTTGGGTTGATTAACCCAAACGGTGTCAAGACCGTTTGGAGATCACCCAAACGGTCTCAAGACCGTTTGTAGGTCAACCAAGACTGTTTGGTGGTCTAGGGTTGAGTATGGTTGAGTAATTGAAGGTCTTGAGATAGCCAATTAAAATGCAAACAATAGTTCAATTGGTGATCAATCCAATGATGCAAACCCTAATTGAACTTCACAAATTTTAATGATGGATGGGGCAAACAGTCTCAAGAACGTTTGGAGGTTATCCAAACTACCTCAAGACCGTTTGTAGGACATCCAAACAATCTCAAGTCCATTTGAGGTCAGGTCATATCATACTTTGATGATGATTCATTAATTTCAATTGAATCAGTTCCACAATGTCAATCATTGAAGGTTCCTCGATTTCAATACCCTAATGGATGGTTTCTTGATTATAAACCCTAGTTCAATTGGGTTCAAAACACTAATTGAAGGTCCAATTGAAGTATGATTCAATGGTTCAATTGAAGAATAAATTAGTAGTTCAATTGATAGATAATTTAATGATTGAAACCTTGAAATGATTAAGTGTTGAAAGACCCTTTTGGTCCATTCGGTTTTGAGAAGGTTTGGACCAAACGGTCTTAAGACCGTTTGAGTCCAAACAGTCTTGGGTCCAAACGGTCTCAAGACCATTTGGGTTCATACGATCTCAAACCGTTTGGAGACCCAAGTCCATTTGGTTTCAATGCACTTTTTTCCCAAACGGTTTCAATCCGTTTAGAGAGTAAGGGTCAAGGTCGTTTAGTAATTTAATGTGATCATATCAATTGGAAACTTATTGTTATGAAGGACCAATTGATTCTATAATCCTTACTTATCTATCTCAAAGATAATCACTAGAGTTGTACCTTTAAGATACGAAGTGATTGATAATCCTTAGATGAGTTAATCCTTGAAGCTTAAGTAAGAAATAACTCAGTACACTATGTCAATCGTAGTTGTATGTACTTGATTGAAAGGATGATGTGACCTAATCAAATTGAAAGTATCATAGGAAGAAATTCATACATGATTGTCAATCATGTAGAGTATGTGATTAGGGTATGATCCTCGGCAAAGAATTCATGAAACCCTAATCGAGAAGGTTAATGAACCCTAACCCTGATTTCAGTGCAATTATGAGTGAAACCCTATTCTAGGGTAATAGTATAACCCTAATTAAGGGTGGTGACATGAGTAACCCTAATTTAGGGTAATATAATGCAAAACCCTAATTTGGGATGAATAGTAAACCCTAATTGTGGGTAATTGAATGGAAACCCTAATCTAGGGCGAAGTCATGTGAAATCTTGATACAATGATGTGATGTGAGGCTCTAATTTAGGATGAAACTTTATAAGGCTATAATAAAGCCTAATATGGAAACTCTAACCCTACTAAAGGGTGATGGTATGTGAAATCCTAACCCTAATGAAGGGTGAAGATATGAAATCCCAACCCTAATGTAGAGTGATGGTATGTGAAATCCTAACCCTAATAAAGGGTGATGGTATGTGAAATCTTAACCCTAATGAAGGGTGATTATATGTGAAACCCTAACCCTAATAAAGGGTGATGATATGTGAAACCTTAATCCTGATAATGAAATGGTGACTAATACCATAATAAAGGAAATACCTAAAGTGATTGATTATAGGCAACTTTATAGCAAGCAATGCCTTAATATGAGATAAGTCCCTATCATTGAAGATAGTTGGACAATCCTTATGTGTGTTTTATGACCTATGCACTTCACATTAAAGGTGATAGGTTAGTGTATGGAAGTATTAAGATGGGGAGATACCTTAATACAATATAAACTGATAAACTCGAGTAAGTTTAAAGTGCTGAGGGAAGTGATATATCAAGACATCATAGATATCACATCTAGCTCTTTAAGAATGATATCCCTTGATGCATCTCAAATCTAACATACTTGGATGAGTAACATATAAAGAGTGCTACCCTAATCATTATATCAAGATGTTAAAGGTGCTTTATGAGCCATGAGATTAATTGTTACCTAGTGAGAGGTAACAAGATATTTTAATAGGCCTTGTGAACCACATGAGTAAGTTGATACCTAGTGAAAGGTACCAAGATAATTATAAAAGTCCCCTGTAAGAGATGATAACGTTCTTAATAAACCAAGAAAATGGAAACTTAGTAACATAATAATTATAATAAAAGGATACAATAATAATGATGGAACCTTGATTATACAAAGTGTGGAGAAGAGAGGGATACTTGCATTACGTAAAGAATGTGATTGAGCATGATGAAATGGCCAAAGTTTAAGTGTCAGTAGAAGAATGAGGTACCCAGTATTGTGTAAACAGACATGGGACATAATCACAAGATTGGCATAGTCCATTACCTGGAATAGATACACAGGATTGGCATAGTCCATTACCTGGAATAGATACACATGATTGGCATAGTCTGTTACCTGGAATAGATACACAGGATTGGCATAGTCCATTACCTGGAATAGATACACAGGATTGGCATAGTTCTTTACCTGGAATAGATATACAGGATTGGCATAGTCCATTGCCTGGAATAGATACACAGGATTGGCATAGTCCATTACCTGGAATAGATACACAAGATTGGCATAGTTCATTACCTGGAATAGATACACAGGATTGGCATAGTCCATTACCTGGAATAGATACACATGATTGGCATAGTCTGTTATCTGGAATAGATACACAGGATTGGCATAGTCCAATACCTAGAATAGATACACAGGATTGGCATAGTCCATTACCTGGAATAGATACACAGGATTGGCATAGTCCATTACCTAGAATAGATACAGAGGATTGGCGTAGTCCATTACCTGGAATAGATACACAGGATTGGCATAGTCCATTACCTGGAATAGATACACAGTATTTGCATATTCCATTACCGGGAATAGATACACAGGATTGGCATAGTCCATTACCTGGAATAATATCACAGGATTGGTTAAATCCCAATACCTGGAATAATGTCACAGGATTGGTTAAATCCCAATACCTGGAATAATGTCACAGGATAGGTAACAACCCAATACCTGGAATAACTGCAAAGGATTGGTAACAACCCAATACCTATAATAATGTCACAGGATTGGTAACAACCCAATACCTAGAATAACTACACAGGATTGGTAACAACCCAATACCTGGAATAACTACACAGGATTGGTAACAACTCAATACCTGGAATAATTGTACATGTTTTGTAACGACCCTGACCTGGGTTATGAGGTAACCCTATTTGTTTTGGCTAATAAAGTTGCTTAGAACTTTAATATAATCCTCTAAGGTGTTTTGTTATCATGTGACACATTATGTTTCAAGTTTGGTCTCGATTGAATGTTGTTTGAGCAATTTTCCTTAATTTTGCACCAAAGTGCAATTTACCCAAATTGAGGGGCTATAATGCAAAATGTCACATGTTGAACATGCCTTATATGTTTTAGAATCATAAGAGAGAGAATGATGTAAGGTGGTGGCTTGTGTAAAGCCTAAATTCCAAGTTTGAACTTGTTTGAACAATGTTGGAGCATTGTGCACCAATTTTGGTACAAAGTGCAATTTACCCAAAATGTAGGGTTGATATGCAAATTACCACCTCTAGAGTGTTCTTACTCCCTACTAGCATAATGTAGAGGAGAGATAAAGGAGGATACACCATTTTTTATTCCGTTATGAATGATGGTAATCTTGGTGAAGAAATGACCAAGAAAAGGGTTGAATTTGAAAGCTTAACATGAGTTGTATCAAGTTGAAAAGCTTATATATGAAAGCCTATCAGCCAAGGAGCCATAAGAGGAGCCTCATATAATTTTGTGGACTCTTTTAAAATTCCATATCGTTCAAAGTACCTCAAGAAGGTGAGGTGTGTCGGGTTACAACTTCCTTAGTAAAGTTGTGACGGGTTGTGCATAAAGTGATGAATTAAAATATATCTTATTCAAAAGGATATGTAATGGCCGAATATTTATCTCAAGATGATCCTCAATCGTTTTGCAAGACAAAAAAAATGATGATTCATGCATGTACACGTGTCACCCATGCATGACACGTGGCACCTACTAGCTCAAAATGTTGACACCTCATTTTTGCCTTCCTTCATGAACAACAAGTATATATACCCCTAGTTTCACCCCTTGGTGCAATTTTAGGACCCTTACCACCCTCCTACCTTGAGGTATCGTGCATAGAGCTCCCATATCGTAAAGGGAAGTTGTGGTATCGTGCATAGGCCTTGGGATATCGCCCATGGCAAGAGCATATCGCCCAAGTAAGTGATATTTGCCATATAGTGTGATATCGGCCATAGAGTGAAGTGTTGACTCCAAGTGAGTGTTATATCGTGCAAGTGAGTGCCATATCGTGAAAGAGGGGTGGAATATCGTGCAAGGACACTAGTGTATCGTGCAAAGGTGTTAAGCAGCAAGAAGGAGCTCAAACTTCACCCTAAGGTGAGGATAAGATCATCTTCAACCTTGGATTGAAGCATGAATTTAGGGTTTTGATCTTCCTTTCTTTTCTTCTTCACCAATTGCTTATCCATGGTGATTCTTTGCATATAGAGGAGTTGTTAAGTCCATCTTCAACCTTAGTAACGTGTATATTTGGATCTTGGAGCTTTGAAATCGTTCTTAAGGTGGGTTATCTAACTTGAACTCAGCCATGTTATTATTCATCACCTAAATTGTTGTATTTAATGATCTACTTTTAATTCCAAAATTTCCTGAAATAGTTGATGAAATTATGAGTTCTAGTAGGTACTTAGACCTGTTGACATGAACTATAATAGTTAGAACAAAGGTCTAGAGCTTGAATATGATGATATCACCTTATAAAAGTGATATCATGTGCAAGCACACAAGTAAGCACCTTTAACCCGATATGATGATGCACCTTCTTCACTTGAATGATATGGATATGAATGAATACATTGTTGCACAATATGGGGCTGTAGTATACACATCTTGCACGATAGGGAGTCAAGTATAGACTCCATACACGATACAAGGTTGAATGAATACTTATAAGTTGACATGAAACCCTAAATTGTGTAACCCGATATCAGTAAAGAATAGCAAACGCTATTGCACGATATGGTAGCTCGATACAAAACCCTAGTTGATGCCTAGCCCGACATGGTGATGGCTTAATACCTCATGCACGACATGGGTAACACATATAACACCTCTAGCCCGATATGAATGGTGTGTATATACTTTTAGCCCGATATGGTGAGTGCTCATATACTTACAACCCGATATGGCTAACATATGCACATTTCTAACCCGAGATACCTTGTAGAGGTGAGGGCAAGACACTCTTAGGAGTAATGAGTGTAACACCAAGTAATGGTGTGGCTAATATTGTGATAGGTGAAACACCTAGAGTGGTTGATAATGGAAAACCTTATATCAACAATGCCTCAACCAGAGATGAATCCATATCAATTGATGATGGTTGGACAATTCAAATGTATGAATCATGATCAATACACTACATAATAAATGTGATGGTCTAGTGCATAAAGTATTAAGATGGGGAATACCCTAATACAAGATAAGTTGAGGAACTTAAGTAAGTTAAAAGTAATGAGGGAAGTGATACACCAAGGCATGGTAAATATCACATCCAACACTTTAAGGTTGTTACACCTTGATGCACCTTAAATCCAATATACTTGGATGAGTAACACATGAAGTGTGTTATGTCAATTGTTACATTGAGATGTAATAAGTTCAATACACTTTGATAAGTGTGGGCTAACATACCTTGAGAAAGGGTTAACCCAAGTTAATAAAGTATGATTTAATCATACCCTGGTAAGGATGAGAGATGAACTCATACCTTGTGTTGATGATTCATTTAATGATAAATGATGAGAATAAATAAGTATAATTGAATACTTATGATATCAATGTATGCTCCTAGATGTGTGGAGCAATGAATTAGGGTTTGAATTAATAATATGAACTTGAAACCCTATCCGGCAATAAGGGGAAACCCTAACTCTAATAGTTGTTACCTAGTGAGAGGTGACAAGATGTTTAATGGGCCTTGTGAGCCATGTGAATAGTTGTTGCCTAGTGAGAGGTAACAAGATGTTTAATTTCCTTGTGAGCCTTGTGAGTTCTTGCCTAGTGAGAGGTGACAAGATGTTTAATGATCCTGGTGAGCCATGTGAATAATTGTTGCCTAATGAGAGATGACAAGAGGCTTATAAAAGTCTAATGTAAGGAATGGTAATGTGCAAAACAAACTAAGGGAAATGGAAACCAGTAACTTCATAATAATAATAATAATGAAATCTTGATCATACATGCTTTCTGCTTATAGTCAAATAAGGGCTATAGTGTTTTGAATATGCTTAAAGGAGATAAGAGGAACACTTGTAGTATGTAAAGAATGTGAATTGATATGATGTCCCCAGGGTATAATGCCTAGTAAAAGGATGTTGATAACCAATGATGAATTTAAGGGATTGATATCCCATAACGAATGTGTAATCAGGATTGGTTACGGACCAATGCCTGGCGGTGTAATCAGGATTGGTTAAAGTCCAATACCTGGCAGAGGCTTAATGTCTGTAATCAGGAGTGGTTAGAGTCCACTGCCTGGCAGTGTAATCAGGTTTGGTTACAGACCAATACCTGGCAGAGGCGTGAAGCCTGTAATCAGGAGTGGTTAGAGTCCACTGCCTGGCAGAGGTGTGAAGCCTGTAATCAGGAGTGGTTAGAGTCCACTGCCTGGAAGAGGCGTGAAGCCTATAATCAAGATTGGTTAAAGTCTAATACCTGGCAGAGGCGTGAAGCCTGTAATCAGGATTGGTTAAAGTCCAATACCTGGCAGAGGCGTGAAGCCTGTAATCAGGAGTGGTTAGAGTCCACTGCCTGGCAGAGGCATGAAGCATGTAATCAGGATTGGTTAAAGTCCAATACCTGGCATTGGCGTGAAGCTTGTAATGAGGATTGGTTAAAGTCCAATACCTGGCAGAGGCGTGAAGCCTGTAATCAGGAGTGGTTAGAGTCCACTTCCTGGTAGAGGTGTGAAGCCTGTAATCAGGATTGGTTAAAGTCCAATACCTGGCAGAGGCGTGAAGCCTGTAATCAGGAGTGGTTAGAGTCCACTGCCTGGCAGAGGCGTGAAGCCTGTAATCAGGAGTGGTTAGAGTCCACTGCCTGGTAGAGGTGTGAAGTCTGTAATCAGGATTGGTTAAAGTCCAATACCTGGTAGAGGCTTGAAGCCTGTAATCGGGATTGATTAAAGTCCAATACCTGGCAAAGGCATGAAGCCTGTGATCAGGAGTGGTTAGAGTCCACTTCCTGGAAGAGGCGTGAAGCCTGTAATCAGGATTGGTTAAAGTCTAATACCTGGCAGAGGCGTGAAGCCTGTAATCAGGAGTGGTTAGAGTCCACTGCCTGGCAGAGGCGTGAAGCCTGTAATCAGGATTGGTTAAAGTCCAATACCTGGCAGAGGCGTGAAGCCTGTAATCAGGAGTGGTTAGGGTCCACTGTCTGGCAGAGGCGTGAAGCCTATAATCAGGATTGGTTAAAGTCCAATGCCTGGTAGTGGCGTGAAGCCTGTAATCAAGAGTGGTTAGAGTCCACTGCCTGGCAGAGGAATGAAGCCTATAATCAGGATTGGTTAAAGTCCAATACCTGGCAGAGGCTTAATGCCTAGAATAATAACACAGGATTAGTTAAATCCCAATGCCTGGAATAATAACACAGGATTGGCATAGTCCAATGCCTGGACAAAATATGATGATCTATACTCACATGACTGGTACAATTCAATATTTGGTTAGCAGATTGGTTGAGGCCATCAGATAGAAATGAGAATGATTCATGGATGACAATACCATGATAATGAGCATCACAGGATAAGCTTGAGATAGTATGATGGGTAAATGATATACGTGTTCTCCATATTCCTTATAAAGTGAATAGATGAATTACTACTCTATCATAGACAGTTGCCATGCTTTAAAATATGAGAATGTTCTAAACTACTTATCCTCTACTCAGTTTAATATTATTTAATTGTGATAATAACATTGTTGGCGGAGAGTTATATCTCTCGTTGGGGCAATTTTCAATTGTCTCACCCCCGTGGGATCCAAATTTTTAGGTGGACGTGCACGAGAAGGTGAAGACCTTTCTACAGAAAAAGAACAACAGCAAGAGGGACAGCAGTGACAGCTCAGGTTGAGTGTACTGTCTGTCATGTCTTGTAGATATAAGTCCTATGTGTCGTCTCTGTACTCTCAGGTCCTTGGAGTTGGTTCGTTATGGTTTCATGAACGATTTGAGGTTTTTGGCTTGTAAGTCTCGAGGTTTTATGTTGCTTCAGTATATGTTTTGACAAAGCAACTGTTATATGTTATCCTCGAGAAGAGATGGTACAGTGTATGTACAATGTGAACAATGATGTATATAAAGTTTTGGTTCTGCCTTAAAGAGTTTTCCTAGAAATGGATCTCTTTGCAAAATGGTTTTAATTTTAAGTGATTTTTGTTAATCCGCTGTTTATGTTGAAATTCTGCTTAATTAGTAACGATTTCTTTGTCAGTTTGGCGACTGTCGTTACAAGTTTGGTATCAGATCTTAAGGTTCGCTGAGTCTACAGAGACATAGGACTAAGGTGTTGAGTTTGTGTTAGTGTCCTCCAGTATACCCTATAGTGACTTTCGCTTATGCAGAAGAAAGGGTAAAGTTTATAAATGACTGGAGAACATGAGGAACACATTGTTGAGAGTAATGTTGTTGCACCAGGAGAGGGTGCAAGGGACCAGGCAAGAGAAGAACGAGTGCCTAAGAATTCCCATCTTGACCCAATCAGGATAGAAAATCCTACTTTTTATGCTCTTGTGAGGCAAGTTAGGACAACAGTGATGAATATAATAGACTGGATACTAGCATTACAACCTAGGTTACTAGTCCTTAATACAGAAACTTTGGGATTTGAAAGGATTCCTAAATGACATAGTCATGTTGGAACATTGGAAAATGTGAGAAAGATTAACAAATGGTGAGAAAGTAGACTCTGCCATAAGTTTAGACAGATAGTACAGTTGTGATGGTAATGTCCAAGAAGAGGCAATAAGCTAAGAATTAAGGTAAGGTCTCTATAATTTTAGAGACATTCGCTTAATTGTTCTAAAAATCCAATGTTTTTGGTGCCACCAGTGCAATAAATGCCTAGTGTTCCAAGGCAAGAGCCGCTATGTAAATACAAAAGTCCTAACTTTCCACCTGTAAGAACCCATGGCTTAGCTTATACATCGGTAATGAGTCTGATAGACTATGGTATGAGGATAAGACATGGACATGTTAAGCATACTAAACCCTTTTATTCAAAAAGAAGGTAGTAAATGACCCAACAACTGAGGTAGACTCGGCAGGGATTACGAAAGTTACAACCTAATAGTGTAAAAAGGCAAAAGAAACAACATGAAATAGCTAGACTCTATGTTTGAGTCAACCAGATGTGGTGGATGACTACGAGGGATGACAGTCAGATAGAGCTTTCTCATTCTGATATGTCTTCTCTAGATTTTATCTGAGAATCATAAGAAGGTAGTTGATGTTGAGCTTCCTTTAATTAGTTCTATGAGGACATGAGGAAGAGATCAGAAGGATGAGAACTTATATTTAGATTAATATTCTCTTACATGTTTTGAAATTTCTCTCTTCAGGTAGAAAAGGAAGAGATGTAAAAGAAACATCCAGAGAAAATCTGAGATGCTAAGTAGTAAAATTTAAAGAGATGTTAAAAGTATGAAACACAATATAAAACGAATACATACTACCTAATTTCAGTTCTTGAATACCCTGGCCAGGTATTCATTTATTGAAGGCAAGGTAAGTATGACATATTTAGATTGTTATCTTTTTTATTACTCTGATCAAGTAGTCATTCTGAAACAATCTTAAGAGTTTAAAGAAAAAGGAGATGTGGCATGGATATTTCTACCACATTCTAATCGATATATGAAGGAATTTGATTTACTCATAAGTCAACTTATAAACAAAAATGAGGATGTGATGTGTTATTAACACATGTGTTAGATACCAAGCTAAGGAATTTTGGTATCTGAGAAACATCAGACTATCTTATGATAGTTACATGGAATGGTTAACTGTGGAATCAGTCCAGTTACCTAATGTAGTATGGACATCATATGTTAGGGGTTAATGCTTTGCATAAACATAAACATTGATGAGAATGATCTACTTGAAGGAATATTTGTAAAAATATTACAATAAAAGTTTGTCAAATGAGATTAACAAACAACCTCTATCTGAGTGAGAAAAGTGTTACCTGACCCAGAATTAATTACACAGTCGATAATGAAAAGACAGTGAAGCATGTATCCTATGTGTTTGATTCCATGGGATTTTTGTGTAAAAGAACTTGGTATTGGTCAAAGTTCTATGGTGTAACACCTCATCTTCAACAAAACACGATTACATGCTAAGCAGCGGATAACCAAAAAACACGGGAAATTAAAACTGATTTACATCAAGCACCACAAGATGAAACATATAATATCTGAGCCAACACTTTGCATATCACGACATATTTCCAAGGTGCTACAACATAATTTCCCATCATCTCATTACATGAAATAACTGTTGCAGGATGCTTTACATCAAGATACATATCAGAAACCATACATCGATCATTGTACAAGAAACATCAAAAACTCTCCCGAAGACCTGAGTGTATAGGGACGACACATAGGACTCTACTGCTAGACGTTATCTATCCCACCAGGTACGATACCTATGTGTAACATCTGTAGCCACATGATCTTCATCTCGCTAGGCACATCCACCTAAAAAGGGTTATTAACCAGTGGGGTGAGATACACAGTCCCAGCGAGAAACATAACCCTCTACCAGCTTTATTATGATCACAGATAAATGACGATATAAGTAGATTATAAGAGTAGTATACTGAGTAGGGTTAATCTTACCACAAATCTTACCCAGACATTTATGAGGCCTATAACATGTGTTCTTTATGGAACATGAATGACAAGATAAGCTTTATACGATCTTATCACATGATATAAGGAATATATGATAAACTGCAAGTATAAAACCAGAGCAACTATACAAATAAGGCCTCAACCAATGTTTCGTATTTGCCCTAAGCAAAGATACTATACGGGTTGCTTACAAATTATTATGCCCTAAGGAAGTGAGTCGTACCGCTCAAATCCAACTGACGGCTGCAAAACCCAGAGTTGGTGCCATACAAGGTCAATGGAAGAGCCGGACTCCATGACCTCCCACCTCGTGGTCAGTGCACAAGCACAACACAAGCAGGACCTCAGTCTCATGATTAAGTGGCCTCAGCCAGAGGGTCAGGCTACCCTCTGCCTAGCCCACCTTGGTATAGGTATCAGCGCTAGTGAAACTGAGCCACGGGCCTGTTCACCGTGCTCTGAGCCATGAACGCATTCATGCTCTTCTTATCACACATCCTGAGCCATGGGCCTGTTCACCATGCTCCAACATTTTGAGCTACGGGCCTGAAACCGCACTCTGGAGTCTACAGCCGAAGTTGCACTCTTACCTCCTCAGTTTAGGCTAGGATAAACCTCGCACATTCAACAATATGCACTCCGGGTTAACCCGCAGGAGAACCCGTTTTACCATCATTAGCTCTTGAAGATGATGGATCTATGGCCAGGGCAAACTACATGAGAGATTCATCTGTAATTAGTTAATGTATTTTAAGTAGATTGTTGGGGCAATCAAGTTGTATTAAGCAACCATATATAAAACATGAACAACATTAGATTCATTACATTGATGTTATATTACTACTGCTATTTCCATTGCTCTCAACAATCATCACATTGCCATGGGATATAAATCCCTCACATCATCTCATAGTGCGACTGCCTCTCAAGGCTTCATCATTTCATATCATCATGGGACATCAATCCTTGAGTTCATCACATTATACCAGTGCCTCTCAAGGCATCATCAACATCATTAGGGAATATCAATTCCTCATGTCATCACTAGAGGATCCCACCTCAACATGCATTTCTCATCATACTGGTGATATATGTTATCTCATCAACAAGACATATCATTATTACTTAGATATTGCACATATATCAAGTGTTATAAAAAGCACATAATCATATAGTCACCATAGCTCTTACTTGGCTATGAATTCAATACACCTGCATGGTTAGCTTGCATAAGAAAGAGATAACTGGATCACCAAACATAGAACATAGATCCTTTAGAGAACAT
Source organism: Alisma plantago-aquatica (assembly GCA_963693085.1). Classification (NCBI taxonomy): domain Eukaryota; kingdom Viridiplantae; phylum Streptophyta; class Magnoliopsida; order Alismatales; family Alismataceae; genus Alisma; species Alisma plantago-aquatica. The sequence goes on from OY856411.1 coordinate 569,239,099, forward strand.
ATTATGATTATCCTGTTATCAAGGATTTAGATGTACTGGATTGGAACAACATCCATGTGCATAGTTGTGTCTGTAGTTAATTTAGGTTATTGTTATCAAGTTGTGAGCATCCATCATGCCCCATATCTCATGAACATGTCTTTGATTATCATATCACCAAGATTAAAGTTTATAACATTGGAATATTATCATACACCATAATCCACCATCTAATGTTGTCAAAGGTTCATCTATCATTACTCATAATTAACCACTATACAAGGGTCCGCAACCCATTTCATCTTGGGTTCATCATACTTTATTATTATATATGAACACACATCATGGCCCATACTTGTAGTCATACACCTGTGTCACATTGACATGTGTAACAACAACATCTCCTTTCAAACATACCGTGGTCACAACCTACCTAACATAGGTGCAGGGTTCAAGGTGACCACATACATTAGCTAAATGCATTTCAGGTCATCAAAACCCTCACCAAAACTCCCTCTACCCTCACTAGAGATCTAGCGGGCAGCGCCATCCCTCACCAAAGGATATGTTTGGTAGCAGTACCCTCACCAAAGGTATAACGACTAGGGTTTCCAACCCTAAGGCAACTCACCACCATATCGGCCAACCACTGCATTCTATCGTGCATCATGATCCCATCATCTCTCATGGTATCGGGCAAGGTGTATCGTTCATCACCACAGGGATGTCAGCCAAAGGCCTATCGTGCACACCAACTAAGGTTAGGGTTTCCTCTATCGGCTAGTCCCCAAGAGTGACCATATCGGCCAAAGGAGTACCACCTCCATGTCGTCCAAGATACCATATCGAACATCACCAGACTACTTCATACCGGCTAAGACCTATCACGAGGTGTGTCGTGCAGAGCACACACACAGGTGTATCGTCCAAGATCCAACTCCACCAAAGGGGTAACAGTCAAGCTCAACTATGCCTATCAGTTATAGGAACCTCACCACAGCAACCCTATCGGTCAAAGGGGTGTCTCCCAAGGTGCCCCTACTTCACAAACATCCTTGTATCGGCCAAGCCATGAAGCTGCATAACGGCTAGCATCTAGGGTTAGCCTGTCGGGCATCATGCCATGTCATCCATCCCCTCGTCTTAGCCAAGCTCACTAAGACAAGGTGATGTCGTCCAAAGCTTGTGTCGGGCACCGAGCTATCAGAGTCTATCGGCCAAGGCCATGTCGGGCATCAAGCTAGCACCACCCAATGGCCAAGTTCATCTCAAGACAAGGGAGGTGTGTCAGGCATCCTTTGCACATGGTGTATCGTCCAACCATATCGACTACGTGTGTCAGGAAACCACCTCTACAAGGTGTATCGGGCAGGGTACTCAACATATTGTATCGCCCATCCATCGTCTCCACAAGGGATATTAGCCAGGGGACCATAACGGTTACCAACTCAGCTTTACTAGGTATAACGACCAAGGATACAAGGATCGACCTAAAGCCCAAGCAAGCATACCTACCAAGGGTTCCACCTCATGAACATATCATGCCACAAGGGTAGACCACTTATGTCACCCCAAAGTAACTCTAACGCCCAAGCTAAGGTTGAGGCTCTATATCGGCCAAGATACAAGGTTTAGGGTTGTGTCGGCCAACTATCATCATCTTGAGTAGATGTACATATCGGTCACAAGGTCACTAAAGAGTTCATCTGTCATATCACTCAAGGCTCAACTCTAGAAGGGGGTATCAGGAAACACACTCAAAGGTTCATCATGGAAACATATCGACCAAGAGCTCATCCAAGGTCTAGCAACCATGTCGTCCAAGTCTTGTCTCTCGGGTGGATAGGGGATATCGGGCATTAAGGTACAACTATTACCAACTCATCATATCGTCCATAGGTCTAGGTCATAGGCTCACCTTTCAAGTCCAAAGGAGAGAAACGGGTGTTGCCATAACCATCGACCAAAGCATAGGCTATAGAACAAAGTATTGTAACGGGTAAAGACCCATATCGGGCAACCTAGTTGTATCGGCCAAAGATTCATATCGTGCAAGTCATCTTCAACCTCTAGCCACCCATTACCATCTTGCACAAGGAAAACAAGCTAAAGATAGTAGTAAAACGCAGCATTCCCATTAGATAAGATTCCAAGTTCCATATATATATATATCATGGAGAAAAGGTAACAATTTAAGTACAAGAACCATCATATACATATATGGAGAGTGTGCATAATAGAGATGGTTAAGAGTTATGTAACCTGCCTTAAGAGGATCTCCATGAAAGGAACAAAACTCCATGATCCAAGAAGAAAACACACATTCTCTTCCAAGAGCAGCACCCATCCAAAGCTCCAAACATGCCCTCGGCACCATCATCACCACCTCAAGAAACAAAGGAAGAAGTAGAAGAAGAAACCATGGTTATGTATAGCTCAAGAAGAAGAAAGGAGGGAAGATGACCACATCCTTGCTTACTCTTATCAAGGGCATATCCATGGACGAGAGAGGAAGAGGAAGGTGAAGAATAAAGCACAAGGAAAAACTAGCAAGGAAGCATGACTCACCAAGGTCGGATCTTGAGCAAAGAGTTTCCATGGCCAAGGAGCTTGCCCCTCCATGCTCCATGGGAGTCTTCCTTAGCTCCCAAGCTCCCATGCACGACACACCAGATAGGGGAAGGAAGGTGGCCGAAAAGGATTGCTTGGCTAAGGAGGAAGGGAGTTATATACACCAAGGAAGAGAGAGGTAGCAAGGGAGAGGTGTCATAACCACATAAACCAAGGTGCCACTTGATCTCGCTCATAACGCCACTCGTTGCCACCCAAGCAGCTCATGCATGGCCTGGTGATACACTCTAGGAAGTGTATCATGCAGCTGGGTAGCTTCCATGGCCGACACACCCCTGTTGGGTGACACACCTTCATGTCCTAGCCGATACACTAAAGGACAAGGTGACATATGTAACACATATATGTTATAAAGACCATATAAGGATGTCGTTCCTCATCTATCAACCAAACATGGTACCCCATCATCTGTACTCATTCTAGATGATGTCACACACAAGCAAGAAGACTCTAGAGCTGATAAATTGCACATTGACCCCTCCACTTTGGGTAAATTGCAATTTACACCAAAACTAGCACAAAAAGCATAAACATCAACCAACCAAGCTCAAACTTGAAACATAGGTCCTCCACAAGGTGCCCCATGGCATGATTCTCTTTCTAATGATGCAAGAGAACTAAAGGCATGCTTTACATGTGAAATATTGCAATATAACCCCTTACTTCGGGTAAATTGCACTTTGGTCCAAAACAAGCAAACATTGCTCAAACAGCATCCAAACGGGACCAAACTGGAAACATGAGCTTGTCACATGATAACAAAACATCTTAGAAGATTAGATTAAGGTTCTAAGTACCTTTCATAAGCAAAGCAAACAGGGTTAACCCAAAACTTGGGTCAGGGTCCTTACAAGTCATAACCCCTAACAAGGATTTCGTCCCCGAAATCCCGAGCGGTAAGAAGATAGGTGTTACTTGTGCATCACATCAAACAACCCCGCAAAGCTCCCAGGTGTCACAGATCTGAGACCAACATACTTGCTCTTATCCCAGAGCTACCCAGAGTTTCCTTGTACTAGTCACACCCTCAAACCCTCAGCTCATCATCCTTTGTCTGGTAACACTCTTAGATACTGGAACCTTATATGCAACTCGTATTACTCAGGTATCAGTTCCTTCTACTGATGTATCACATTCCTCGTTATGTTTCCGCTGGGCTACTCTGATCTCACAAGATTGGCACTTTAAGCTTTGCATAACTTGCAAAACTGTCTTTCTACTATATATGTTTCAATTGTTCCTTCTCTTTTCATAAAGGATGTCTCTACTCCGGGGGGGATCTTTCTCAGAAGAGGTTATCACAAGATACATACTCAACAAAACACATGTATGCACATGACAGGGCTCAACTAGATGAACTTTCCCAAGATGACCCTATATCACTTCCTTTCCTTGGGTGCATACCTTCTGATGTCATGTTTATGCGGAGCATAAACCCCTAACATATGATAGTCGTACTATAGGCACTTAGTCGAATCAACCAAAGCCAACCTTTCCATCTAAGGCAACTTCACACCTTTCCAAGGATATCCATTCCCAGGGTTATAACGATCCTTGACATGTCACACAGAAAGGGATTCATCCGACTATCACATCTAGGAAAGGAAAGGATATAGAGAAGGGTATACTTCATCCTGCACAACCAGGTAATCAACAAGGTGCTCAACAACAGACTATCTCTCCTTTGACTAATAGGAAGGGAGCATCTGTCAAACCTACAACAAGCGCTCAAAGGAGGCTACATCCTGAACTGGATCAAGTAGGGCAGATAAGAGGCAAAAGCAGAATGGAGTGACTCCATTCGACCTGTCACCACACACTGGTCATCCTACCGTTTCTAGCCAGCTTATGCCACAAGATCTAACTGTTGTCTACTACCATCTGCTTCCTGATCAAATCATCTAGTCCTCACTTGCTTATCCTTATCAACATTCCTCTGTGATGTTGAACTGCTTACTTCAAGGGTCACCACATAGATCCATACCTCTAAAACTAGCTTCCAGCTTGTAGGTTCAAGGTCAAGAGCGATTGATCAAGACGGTTCACCTTCGTACCTCCATGATCTAGGCATCTTGATTCTCAACCCCTTCTCAAAAGGCATGCCAAGAGGATCCTACCGTCATCATCCATTACAGACATCCCCATCTTGGAAACCAAAGTCCAAGATCGACTGATACTTTTCGAAGTATCCAAACAGGAATCACTTCAGAGGCACACATATCAAGTGACACAAGGTCCACTTGACTGCCACTCCCTTGAAAGGAAGGAACACAAAGGAACAAACTTACCCCATCAACACCTATGGTTTCATATCAAAGGGGAGGGTATTATCACTTTCTTTGACCCTTACATGAGTTTCCAATTGTTTATACAATGTTAAACCTTGTTCCTTCTGGTTCTTATCTTGTATCTTCTTGGGTTCCTTGCACTCAGCACAGGAAGCATCAAGAACATTACATGTCATTATTCTTCTTTTCTTGTTACCATTTCATCATAATCATGATTAGTTCCTGATTATATCAGATTTTTGTTATCTCTTTAATATAAAGATCGTAATTCTTCACATAATCTTTACTGAACAAGGATCATCTTCCCGATTTTCTTTTTCTTATCATGAATTTGCACTTTATTCTTTCACATTTTTGCTTACATTCCTTGGTTGGTCTGAGATTATCTCAGGTTTCATCTTGTTTACTCATCACTTATTCTTCTCTTTCTTCTAACTTTATCTTTGCTTTTAGGTACTTTCTTTATCTTGTGTAAGTTCTATGTTTTAACTTACGTTGTTATCACAAGTTAATCTGTCTTTTATCATATATATCTCTTGAGATTACAGTTTCAAGAAATTATCTCATCATATTCTTAATTTTGTTATGCTCTTTAGATTGCTCCAGAATGACTACTTGATCAGAGTAATTAAGGGGGAAACAATCTAATGCTCCATACTTACCTTTGTCTTCAATATTTGAATACCTGGCCAGGGCATCAAGTATTGAGATTAGGTAGTAGGCACTGTTTATTATGTCACGGTCCAACCTTAGACACCATCCAAATCCTAGTCCTAGTGTCCTTGTAGACTCGACGAACCTAGAGCTCTGATACCAACACTATAACACCTCATCTTCAACAAAACACGATTACATGCTAACCAGCGGATTATCGAAAAACACGGGAAATTAAAATCGATTTACATCAAGCACCACAAGATGAAACATATAATATCTGAGCCAACACTTTGCATATCACGACATATTTCCAAGGTGCTACAACATAATTTCCCATCATCTCATTACATGAAATAATTGTTGTAGGATGCTTTACATCAAGATACATATCAGAAACCATACATCGATCATTGTACGAGAAACATCGAAAACTCTCCCGAAGACCTGAGTGTACAGGGACGACACAAGACTCTAATGCTAGACTCTATCTATCCCACCAGGTACGATACCTCTACGTAACATCCGTAGCCACATGATCTTCATCTCGCCAGGCACGTCCACCTAAAAAGGGTTATTAACCAGCGGGGTGAGACACACAGTCCCAACGAGAAACATAACCCTCTACCAGCTTTATTATGATCATAGATAAATGATATAAGTAGATTATACGAGCAGTATACTGAGCAGGGCTAATCTTACCACAAATCTTACCAAGACATTTATGAGGCCTATAACATGCGTTCTTTATGGAACATGATTGACAAGATAAGCTTTATACAATCTTATCACATGATATAAGGAATATATGATAAACCACAAGTGTAAAACCATAGCAACTATACAAACAAGGCCTCAACCAATGTTTCACATTTTCCCTAAGCAAAGATACTATACGGCTTGCTTACAAATTATTATGCCCTGAGGAAGTGAGCCGTACCGCTCAAATCCAACCGACGGCTGCGAAACCCGGAGCCGATGCCATACAAGGTCAATGGAAGAGTCGGACTCCATGACCTCCCACCTCGTGGTCAGTGCACGAGCACAACACAAGCAGGACCGCAGTCTCATGCTTAAGTGGCCTCAGCCACAGGGTCAGGTTATCCTCTGCCTAGCCCGCCTTGGTACAGGTATCGGCACTAGTGAAACTGAGCCACGGGCCTGTTCACCATGCTCTGATCCATGAACACATTCATGCTCTTCTTATCACACATTCCGAGCCATGGGCCAGTTCACCATGCTCCAACATTTTGAGCTACGGGCCTGAAACCGCACTCTGGAGTCTACAACCGAAGTTGCACTCTTACCTCCTCACTTTAGGCTAGGAGAAACCTTGCATATTCAACAATATGCGCTCCGGGTTAACCCGTAGGAGAACCCGTTTCACCATCACCAGCTCCTGAAGATGATGGATCTATGGCCAGGGCAAACTACATGAGAGATTCATCTGTAATCAGTTAATGTATTTTAAGTAGATTGTTGGGGCAATCAAGTTGTATTAAGCAACCATATATAAAACATGAACAACATTAGATTCATTATATTGATGTTATATTACTACTGCTATTTCCATTGCTCTCAACAATCATCACATTGCCATGGGATATAAATCCCTCACATCATCTCATAGTGTGACTGACTCTCAAGGCTTCATCATTTCATATCATCATGGGACATCAATCCCTAAGTTCATCACATTATACCAGTGCCTCTCAAGGCATCATCAACATCATTAGGGAATATCAATTCCTCATGTCATCACTAGAGGATCCCACCTCAACATGCATTTCTCATCATACTGGTGATATATGTTATCTCATCAATAAGACATATCATTATTACTTAGATATTGCACATATATCAAGTGTTATACAAAGCACATAATCATATAGTCACCATAGCTCTTACTTGGCTATGAATTCAATACACCTACATGGTTAGCTTGCATAAGAAAGAGATAACTGGATCACCAAACATAGAACATAGATCCTTTAGAGAACATATTATGATTATCCTGTTATCAAGGATTTAGATGTACTGGATTGGAACAACATCCATGTTCATAGCTGTGTGTGTAGTTAATTTAGGTTATTGTTATCAAGCTGTGAGCATCCATCATGCCCCATATCTCATGAACATGTCTTTGATATTCATATCACCAATATTAAAGTTTATAACATTGGAATATTATGGACATATGCAGATTAATGTCATGACCGGTGTATAAATCAACATACCATCACCATCGAGTCATCATCCCTATGGATTATCTTAAGGATCATACACCATAATCCACCATCTCATCTTGTCAAAGGTTCATCTATCATTACTCATAATTAACCACTATACAAGGGTTCGCAACCCATTTCATCTTGGGTTCATCATACTTTATTATTATATATGAACACACATCATGGCCCATACCTGTAGTCATACACCTGTGTCACATTGACATGTGTAACAACAACATCTCCTTTCAAACGTACTGTGGTCACAACCTACCTAACATAGGTGCAGGGTTCTAGGTGACCACATACATTAGCTAAATGCATTTTGGGTCATCAAAACCCTCACCAAAACTCCCTCAACCCTCACTAGAGGTCTAGCGGGCAGCGCCATCCCTCACCAAAGGATATGCCCGATAGCAGTACCCTCACCAAAGGTATAACGACTAGGGTTTCCAACCCTAAGGAAACTCACCACCATATCAGCCAACCACTGCACACCCTCTATCGTGCATCATGGTCCCATCATCTCTCATGGTATCGGGCAAGGTGTATCGTGCATCACCACAGGGATGTCGGCCAAAGGCCTATCGTGCACACCAGCTAAGGTTAGGGTTTCCTCTGTCGGCTAGTCCCCAGGAGTGACCATATCGGCCAAAGGAGTACCAGCTCCTTGTCGTCCAAGATACCAAATCGGGCATCACCAGACTACTTCATACCGGCCAAGACCTATCACAAGGTGTTTCGTGCAGAGCACACACACACACAGGTGTATCGTCCAAGATCCAACTCCACCAAAGGGGTAACGATCAAGCTCAACTAAGCCTATCGGTTAGAAGAACCTCACCACAGCAACCCTATCGGTCAAAGGGGTGTCGCCCAAGGTGCCCCTGCTTCACAAACATCATTGTATCGTCTAAGGACCACTTCTATTGGCTAGGGCACCAAGAACCATGTCGTGCACAACCATGAAGCTGCATAACGACTAGCATCTAGGTTTAGCCTTCCGGGCATCATGACATGTCGTCCATCCCCTTGTCTCGGCCAAGCTCACTAAGATAAGGTGATGTCGTCCAAAGCTTGTGTCAGGCACCAAGCTATCAGAGTTTATCGGCCAAGGCCATGTCGAGCATCAAGCTAGCATTACCCAGTGGCCAAGTTCATCTTAAGACAAGGGAGGTGTGTCAGGCATCCTTTGCACATGGTGTATCATCCGACCATATCGACTATGTGTGTCAGGGTGTATCGTCCAACCATATTGAATAGGTGTGTCGGGAAACCACCTCTACAAGGTGTATCGGGCAGGGTACTAAAAATAGTGTATCACCCATCCTTCGTCTCCACAAGGGATATTGTCCAGGGGACCATAACAGTTACCAACTCAGCTTTACTAGGTATAACGACCAAGGATACAAGGATCGACCTAATGCCCAAGCAAGCATACCTACCAAGGGTTCCACCTCATGAACATATCATGCCACAAGGGTTGTAACATCCCTGACCTGGGTTATGAACTAACCCTAGGTGTTTTGCTTAATTATCTTATTATATGCTTGTGGTTATCTTATGAAATGTCATTAAATCTTTTGAGGAATATATATTTCCATTTCTGTCCCTTTTGAACAGTGTTACAATATTATTTTGTTAAGTTTTAGACTAAAGTGCAAATTACCCAAGTAGAGGGGTTAACTTGCAAATTGCACATATTAAGATGTTCCTCTAATGACAAGACATCATAATAATGAATATGATGTAGTGTTATGGATTCCACAAGCTTGAGCACCGAGATATAGCTTGTAGAGCAATTCTTGTGCTTTAAAACCTAGTTTTGGTGTAAAGTGCAATTTACCCAAAACTAAGGGTGCAACATGTAAAATAAACCCTCTAGAGTATCTCTCATGTTTCTTGGCATCAAGTAGAGAAAATAAAATATGAGGGGCGCCTCATTTGAATGGTCAAGTAAGAAGGATAATCTTGATATTTAAATAACTAGGTTTTAAGCAAAATTGGCCCCTTTCATATATATGCAACTTGTTAAGATATATGGATTCTTTTCCTTTAACCTTGGGTAAGAGAGAGGTTTTGCATGTGAAAAGGAAGAAGAAACGTGGCCAAGAGTGGAGCAAGCATAAGTGTATGGGTTTAAGAAAAAAGAGAAATAACTATCCTTTTCTTGCCTTGATAATACCCAAAAATATATAAGCACCCTTTTTCCTCAAAGCAAAGGATCGTTCCTTTAGTTCTTTTCCCTCATCTTCTTGCTTTGGCCGACCAAGAGGGATCTCTGGAACAGAGAAAGACGACCAAGATAGTTTGGTAAGTATGGGTCATCATCTAGCTCGAATTCATGGTGGAAATCTTTATACATGGTTGGTTTGTTGGTTTCCTTTACACAATTCTTCTTTCTAGCCTTCTTCTGCATCCAAATCTTGAAGAACAGATCTTGGACAACCTTTGGAGCTTCATCCACCATTAAAGCTACGAAGCTTGGAGCTCTGGATCAGTCCTAGAGGCGGGTTTTATAACTATAACCCTTAAGTTTTGTTAAGTGCACCTTCTTCTCTTAGAATCGTTGCTTGTTCTTCTTCTTTAAACACTTTCAAGTGTTCTTGCTAGAAAATCCGTGAAGCACAGTCCCTGTTCTTGAGGTAGAATATGATGACGTTATTTCCAAAGTTTATCCTAATCTTGCTTTAGAAAACGGTCTCCCGCCTCTTGCTCAAACGGTTTCCCAAACTGTTTGGGAGCAAACGGTTTCAAAACTGTTTGAGAGCAAACGGTTTCAACCAAGAACGCATGGGAGCAAACGGTCCAAGACCATTTGGACGCGTTGACCAGGCGTTGACCATTTGGAGATCTGTTGTAAAGATTGTGGAATAATCATCTACCAAAAATCATCATCTAATTCCAAGTAAATCACCAATTGAAGGCACATTAGTCACCTAAACCCTAATCGGGTCTATTGCTGATTTCAATAAGTTAATCATGTTGAAGTTTGGGTTGAGTGGCCCAAACAGTTTTAAAACTGTTTGGGGATCACCCAAACGGTCTCAAGACCGTTTGGTGATCACCCAATACCGTTTGGAGGTCTAGGGTTAAGTGGGGTTGATCAATTGAGGGTCCAATGATAACTAGTTGATAAATGATTAAGTGTTGATTTGGTGACAAAATCTAGGGTTCAACCCTTAAGTGAATGACTTGGTTTTTGATGATATAGTGGGAAAACGGTCTCAAGACCGTTTTGAGGATGTCCAAATGATCCCAAGACCGTTTGGGGGTCAACCAAGACAGTTTGGAGGTCTAGGGTTGACCTGTTCAAGTGGTTGCAAGTCTAAAAGTAAAAAGTGGAAGTGTAATTGATTAGTGACCCAATGATCAAATCAATGAGTCAAACCTTAATAGGTTGAGTTAGTTTTTGGTTTTGAATTGAGCAAACGGTCTCAAGACCATTTGGAGGATGTCTAAACGATCCCAAGACCATTTGGGGTTAGGTCATGACCCAATTGAATGATGGTTCAATGGTCTCAAGGTCAATTAGACTCATGTTGATACATGTTGAAGAGTGATCGATTCCAAACCCTAATCCAATTAATCCCAACCCTAATTGGTGACCAATTGAGGGTCAATTGAGTATCAAATCAGTAGAGGGTTGACCTAATTGACTCAATTGATGAGTGGATAACCATTGCATGATCAATTGAGGGGTTCAACATTGGAAACCCTAACTCAATTGGAAAGGTTGAGACACTTTTTGGTCCATGTGGTTTTGAGGTGGTTTGGACCAAATAGTTTCAAGACCGTTTGGGACCAAACGATCCCAAACCGTTTGATATCATGTGGTTTCAAGATCGATCTTGCCCATGTGGTTTCAAAGTCAAAGATGGCCAAACGGTCTTCATGACCAAACGGTCTTCACCTCACCTAGGGCAAACAGTCTTGAGTGTGTACTTTACCAAACAGTTTCAAAAGTCAACAAACACTCAACAACTCCAAACGGTTTCAAAACCGTTTGGAGGTTGAAAGTTCAAAACTGTTTGAGGTTTAGAAAGGTCAATAACGTTTGAGGCTTTAGTAGTTATGATGGTTTAGTGGTTGATTAACCTAAACCTTAGAGATACCTAAAGTGATTAGGGAATCAAGTAATTAGTGGATTAATGCATGATAGAACCAATGGTGAACATTACAAAAGTACCCTTGATGGGATATTGTGAATAGTACCCCTTAATCAAGTAAACCCTAATGACCATAATGGTGATGATATAATCTATGTTGTCAAGGTTGATTTGACTTAGTCTAATCAAGGATGTTGTAAACTTCACCTTATAGAGAGAGGAGAGAGAAGACTCCCTATATGAATGAGAGTCAAGTAATAAATTTCCAATATGAATGAATATATCTAATCATGGTATGATCCATCACAATGAGATCATAGAATCCCTAATTATGATGGTTAATGATTCTTAACCTAACTTGAGGGCATTAATGGAATTAGTTCTCATACATGGTGATAGCATGATTTTGATTCATTATACCATGAATAGTAAACCCTAATCTAGGGGGATGTAACATGAATAGAAACCCTAATTGGGAGTGATGTCATGAGAAATCCCAATTAGGATGAATAGTAAGCTTAATTATGGTTTATCAAATATGAAACCCTAGAGATGATTTATTAGACAGTACATTAAAGAGAGGTGTGGCTAAACCAATTAAATAGGATGATTTTGTCATAAACATAAAGAATAGGGTGAATGAACCATGTGAATGATTAATGTAGTAATTTTTAATGAATAAGGATTTAAGAGGTAAGATGATGCCTAGATCCTTGTACAAACATCTCTATGAATGAGTAATAGCTTTCACACCTTACAATGATGATGGACATTAAACTTTTAGAAATGATGTATGCTAAATAATGATGTGGATAACATCCTAAATATAGAAATACCTAGAATAGTTGATGATGGTTTGTCCTATATCAACAATGTTTATCAAATAGATAAGTCCATATCATTAAAGACAAGTGGACAATTCTAATATATGATCCATGCACCATATGATGAAAGTAACAAGTTAGTGGATAAAGTATTAAGATAGAATTATCTTAATACAGAGTTAGTTAATTAACTCAAGTAAGATGGAAACGAGAAGAAAGTGATACATCAAGATATGATAGATATCACATTCAACAATTCAGGGTAACATACCTTAATGAACCTCTAAACTATTAAACTTAGACAAGAGACACATGGAGTGTATGATAAGTAATTGATTACAATAAAGATATAATGGACTCAATATACTTGATAAGTGTTGATCAATATATTTTGAGAATGGGGTAAGTCAAATCAATGAGTATGATGTAATCATACCATGACATGAATGAGAAATGAACTAATACTTAGAATTGGTGATCATTAATGATATATGATGAGTATAGTAATCAAAATCAAACACTTAGTATACCTTTGTATGCTCCCAAGAGTTGTGGAGTAATATATTAGGGTTGTACTGATAAGGTGAGCAGGAAACCCTAATTAATGAAAGGTGGGGTACACTAACCCTAAGTTTGGGTTATGCTTTTAAGCATGGAACCCTATAATTGAATCATGTAACAAAGAATCACTATACCTTATTAAAGGTAAAGGGGTTGAATAACCCTAATTGAATTGAATAGGGAAAACCTAACCCTATTAAGGGCATAGTGGTACAACCCTTGAATTAAAAGGTTATCTTTGTTTTGCAATATGTTGATATAGAGATAAATTGCCTAATATCAAATGTATTAATTATGCAGGCTTTTATGAAATGGTGAACATAGTCAGGTAAGGGATATGATGTCATATTTAAGCTTTGAAAGTAATGATATGCTATGTTGCCTAGTGAAAGATAGCATATAAGATTGAAAGGTTGTGATAGCCATGAGAAATATCTGCATTGTTACAATCAAGGTCATGTTGTTAAATGACTTGATAATAGTATGTCACTTGGTAACAAGTGTTTTGATGATCTAAGGGTTTGAACACCCATATTCCTGAATCACAATGATGAGATGGTTAGTGATTGATATCCCAATGTTAGCTATATGTGATATGAACTTGATATAATTAGTACTCTTTCTTTATAGCAATTGTCTTATTGGTTTATGTTTGAGAACATACTTGATGCTAAAAGAATGCCATAATGTACTTAAATAATCAAGTATAATGATATCATGTAGGGCCCTGACCATAGATCCATCATTGTCAGAAATTAAATGATGGTGAAACAGGTTTTCTTAAGGGAACTCCTGGAGAGCATACTTTTGAGTATGTGGGGGTTATGGACGCGAATATCCTTACGTCCTAATGTGGGACTTGATGTAAGATGTACCTTTAATCCATCAATCCTTCATTATATGTTTATGTCGGGATGATGTATCACTAATCTCCCAATGATATTATTGATGTTGCATCGATGAGAGATAAACAAGAAATCCCTCGATGACGAAGAGAGTATAGAACGCCACTGTAACTCTAATAGTGAAGTTGCCAGAATACCCTGGAAAGCTATTATAGCAGAGACACAAGATGTCCTATATGTTGATCCTCAAACTGGCTGAGGAAGATGAGGTCATAGGAATCCGGCTCTTCTGATGACCTATGTATGGTACCGATGTGATTTCGTAATGATCGGTTGGAGTATGAGTGGTATACCTCATCTCTTCAGGGCATAAATATGTTTGAAAGATGTAATCAACCGAATAGCATAATTGCTTAGGTTGAACTATGAGAAACAATGATTGATGTTACATTGTTTATAATGCTCTAGTTGAATAACTAGTATACATGTTCTTCATATTCCTTATTGAAATATGTTTGTCATTTAATTAAGTTATAATTGAAATGATTGCTTAAAAGAATGTTGCTTCACCTAGTTTACACAATGTTAGACATGCTATTAAATGTTTATAATTCTACTGCTTTATGTTATTTCACTATTGCAATAACAAAGCTTCTGGAGGGGAGTTATAACTCTCGCTGGGACAATTATTCAATTGTCTCACCCCCGTGGGAATTGACTTTTTAGGTAGATGCCGAGGACGAAGGAAACCATCAGTGGGTAAGCAGCAGCAGCAACCTCAGGGGAAGCAGTGATTCTCAGGTGGAGACACTGTCTGTCAAGACTTGTAGATAGTATGTCCTATGTGTCGTCTCTGTACTCTCAGGTCCTAGGAGTTCGTACATGTTTAATATAAATCTAAGATTTTGGTTTAATGCTTCGAGATTTTTGTATCTTGCCTGGTAGAGTTAACAGGGCAGTTGATGGTTGTAACCTCGACATATGACATTACAGAGATGTATTGATGGATCAGTTTGTAAATAACTTATCATGTTTCTTTATAAAAGGATTTTACCATTTAAAGATCTCTTTACAAAAAGTTTTAATTTTTAGTGATTTTCCATAATTCCGTTGCTAGTTAATCGCTTTTGCATTCGTTGATCTCATTTTTCCGAGATAGACATTACAAGGGTAGACCACTTACGCCACCCCAAAGCAACTCTAACGCCCAAGCTAGGGTTGAGGCTCTATATCAGACAAGATACAAGGTTTAGGGTTGTGTCGGACAACTATCATCATCTTGAGTAGATGTACATATCGGTCACAAGGTCACTAAAGAGTTCATCTATCATATCACTCAAGCCTCAACTCTAGAAGGGGGTATCGAGAAACACACTCAAAGGTTCATCTTGGAAACATATCGGCCAAGAGCTCATCCAAGGTCTAGCAACCATGTCGTCCAAGGCTTGTCTCTAGGGTGGATAGGGGATATCGGGCATTAAGGTACAACTATTACCAACTCATCATATCATCCATAGGTCTAGGTCATAGGCTCACCTTTCAAGTCCAAATGAGAGAAAGGGGTGATTCCATAACCATCGACCAAAGCATAGGCTATAGAACAAAGTACTATATCAGGTAAAGACCCATATCGGGCAACCTAGTTGTATCGGCCAAAGATTCATATCGTGCAAGTCATCTTCAACCTCTAGCCACCCATTACCATATTGCACAAGGAAAACAAGCTAAAGACAGTAGTAAAACGCAGCATTCCCATTAGATAAGATTCCAAGTTCCATATATATATCTATCATGGAGAAAAGGTAACGATTTAAGTACAAGAACCATCATATACATATATGGAGAGTGTGCATAATAGAGATGGTTAAGAGTTATGTAACCCGCCTTAAGAGGATCTCCATGAAAGGCACAAAAATCCATGATCCAAGAAGCAAACACACATTCTCTTCCAAGAGCAGCACCCATCCAAAGCTCCAAACATGCCCTCGGCACCATCATCACCACCTCAAGAAACAAAGGAAGAAGGAGAAGAAGAAATCATGGTTATGTATAGCTCAAGAAGAAGAAAGGAGGGAAGATGACCACGTCCTTGATTACTCTTATCAAGGTCATATCCATGGCCGAGAGGGGAAGAGGAAGGTGAAGAAGAAATCACAAGGAAAAACTAGCAAGGAAGCATGACTCACTAAGGTCGAATCTTGAGCAAAGAGTTTCCATGGCCAAGGAGCTTGCCCCTCCATGCTCCATGGGAGTCTTCCTTAGCTCCCAAGCTCCCATGCCCAACACATACAGATAGGGGAAGGAAGGTGGCCGAAAAGGATTGCTTGGATAAGGAGTAAGGGAGTTATATACACCAAGGAAGAGAGAGGTAGCAAGGGAGAGGTGTCATAACCACATAAACCAAGGTGCCACTTTCTCTAGCTCATAACACCACTTGTTGCCACCCAAGCAGCTCATGCATGGCCTGGTGATACACTATAGGAAGTGTATCATGCATCTGGGTAGCTTCCATGGCTGACACACCCCTGTTGGGCGACACACCTTCATGTCCTAACCGATACACTAAAGGACAAGGTGACATATGTAACACATATATGTTATAAAGAGCATATAAGGATGTCATTCCTCATCTATCAACCAAACATGGTGCCCCATCATCCATACTCGTTCTATATGATGTCACACACAAGCAAGAATACTCTAGAGCTAATAAATTGTACATTGACCTCTCCACTCTGGGTAAATTGCAATTTACACCAAAACTAGCACAAAAAGCATAAACATCAACCAACCAAGCTCAAACTTGAAACATAGGTCCTACACAAGGTGCCCCATGGCATGATTCTCTTTCTAATGATGTAAGAGAACTAAAGGAATGATTTACTTGTGACATATTGCAATATAACCCCTTACTTTGGGTAAATTGTACTTTGGTCCAAAACAAGCAAACATTGCTCAAACAGCATCCAAACGGGACCAAACTGGAAACATGAGCTTGTCACATGATAAAAAAACATCTTAGAAGATTAGATTAAGGTTCTAAGCACCTTTCATAAGCAAAGAAAATAGGGTTAGCCCAAAATCTGGGTCAGGGTCCTTACATATGGTGTCTCCATAACAATGAGATGTTATGTGGAGACTTGATGATATATCGAATGAATAATATATGTCTTCTTTTATCTAAGATTTCGGGGAAGAAATCCTTGTTAGGGGTTTATAACTTGCAACGACCCTAACCTGGGTTATGAGGTAAGCCTATTTGTTTTGGCTAATAAAGTCACTTAGAACTTTAATATAATCCTCTAAGGTGTTTTGTTATCATGTGACACATTATGTTTCAAGTTCGGTCCCGATTGAATGTTGTTTGAGCAATTTTCCTTAATTTTGGGCCAAAGTGCAATTTACCCAAATTGAGGGGCTATAATGCAAAATGTCACATGTTGAACATGCCTAATGTGTTTTAGAATCATAAGAGAGAGAATGATGCAAGGTGGTGGCTTGTGGAAAGCCTAAATTCCAAGTTTGAACTTGTTTGGACAATGCTGGTGCATTGTGCACCAATTTTGGTACAAAGTGCAATTTACCCAAAATGTAGGGTTGATATGCAAATTACCACCTCTATAGTGTTCCTAATCCCTCCTATCGTAATTTAGAGGAGAGATAAAGGAGGATACACCATTTTTGATTCCATTATGAATGATGGTAATCTTGGTGAAGAAATGACCAAGAAAAGGGTTGAATTTGAAGCTTAACTTGAGTTGTATCAAGTTGAAAACCTTATATATGAAAGCCTATCGGACAAGGAGCCATAGGAGGAGCCTCATATCGTTTTGTGGACTCTTGTAAAATTCCATATCGTGCAAAGCACCTCAAGAAGGTGAGGTGTGTCGGGTTACAACTTCCTTAGTAAAGTTGTGACGGGTTGTGCATAAAGTGATGAATTAATTAATATATCTTATTCAAAAGGATATGTAATGGCCGAATATTTATCTCAAGATGATCCTCAATCGTTTTGCAAGACAATATAAATGATGATGCATGCATGGACACGTGTCACCCATGCATGACACGTGGCACCTACTAGCTCAAAATGTTGACACCTCATTTTTGCCTTCCTTCATGAACAACAAGTATATATACCCCTAGTTTCACCCCTTGGTGCAATTTTACGACCCTTAACACCCTCCTACCTTGAGGTATCGTGCATAGAGCTCCCATATCGTGAAGGAATTCTGTGTTATCGTGCATAGGCCTTGGGATATCTCACATGGCAAGAGCATATCGCCCAAGTAGGTGATATTTGCCATATAGGGTGATATCGGCCATAGAGTGAAGTGTTGACTCCAAGTGAGTGTTATATCGTGCAAGTGAGTGCCATATCGTGCAAGAGGGGTGGTATATCGTGCAAGGACACTAGTGTATAGTTAAAAGGTGTTAAGAAGCAAGAAGGAGCTCATACTTAACCCTAAGGTGAGGATAAGATCATCTTCAACCTTAGATTGAAGCATGAATTTAGGGTTTTGATCTTCCTTTCTTTTCTTCTTCACCAATTGCTTATCCATGGTGATTATTTGCATATAGAGGAGTTTTGAAGTCCATATTCAACCTTAGGAACGTGTAGCTTTGGAGCTTGGAGTTTTGAAGTCGTTCTTAAGGGGGGTTATATAACTTGAACTCAGCCATGTTATTATTCATCACCTAAATTGCTGTATTTAATTATCTACTTTTAATTCCAAATTTCCTGAAATAGTTGATGAAATTATGAGTTATAGTAGTTTCTTAGACCTGTTGACATGAACTATAATAGTTAGAACAAAGGTCTAGAGCTTGAAGATGATTATATCACCTTATAAAAGTGATATCAGGTGCAAGCACACAAGTAAGCACCTTTAACCCGATATGATGATGCACCTTCTTCACTTGAACGATATGGATATGAATGAATACATTGTTGCACGATATGAGGGTGTAGTATACACCTCTTTCATGATAGGGAGTCGAGTATAGACTCCATACATGATACAAGGTTGAATGAATACTTATAAGTTGACATGAAACCCTAAATTGTGTAACCCAATATGAGTAAAGAATAGCAAATGCTATTGCACGATATGGTAGCTCGATACACAACCCTAGTTGATGCCTAGCCCGACATGGTTATGGCTTAATACCTCATTCACGACATGGGTAACACATATAACACCTCTAGCCCAATATGAATGGTGTGTATATACTTTTAGCCCGATATGGTGAGTGCTCATATACTTACAACCCGATATGGCTAACATATGCACATTTCTAACCCGATATATCTTGTAAAGGTGAGGGCAAGACACTCTTAGGAGTGATGAGTGTAACACCAAGTAATGGTGTGGCTAATACTTTGATAGATGAAACACCTAGAGTGGTTGATAATGGACAACCTTATATCAACAATGCCTCAACCAGAGATGAGTCCATATCAATTGATGATTGGACAATTAAAATGTATGACTCATGATCAATACACTACAGAATAAATGTGATGGGCTAGTGCATAAAGTATTAGGATGGGGAATACCCTAATACAAGATAAGTTGAGGAACTTAAGTAAGTTAAAAGTAATGAGGGAAGTGATACACCAAGGCATGGTAAATATCACATCCAACACTTTAAGGTTGTTACACCTTGATGCACCTTAAATCCAATATACTTGGATGAGTAACACATGAAGTGTGTTATGTCAATTGTTACATTGAGATGTAATAAGTTTAATACACTTTGATAAGTGTGGGCTAAATACCTTGAGAAAGGGTTAAGCCAAGTTAATAAAGTATGATGTAATCATACCCTGGTAAGGATGAGAGACGAACTCATACCTTGTGTTGATGATTCATTTAATGATAAATGATGAGAATAAATAAGTATAATTGAATACTTATGATATCAATGTATGCTCCTAGATGTGTGGAGCAATGAATTAGGGTTTGAATTAATAATATGAACTTGAAACCCTATCCGAAAATAAGGGGAAACCCTAACCCTAATAGTTGTTGCCTAGTGAGAGGTGACAAGATGTTTAATGGGCCTTGTGAGCCATGTGAATAGTTGTTGCCTAGTGAGAGGTAACAAGATGTTTAATGGCCTTGTGAGACTTGTGAATAGTTTTTGCCTAGTGAGAGGTGACAAGATGTTTAATGATCCTGATGAGCCATGTGAATAATTGTTGCCTAATGAGAGGTGACAAGATGCTTATAAAAGTCTAATGTAAGGAATGGTAATGTACAAAATAAACTAAGGGAAATGGAAACCAGTAACTTCATAATAATAATAATGAAATCTTGATCATACATGCTTTATGCTTATAGTCAACTAAGGGCTATAGTGTTTTGAATATGCTTAAAGGAGATACGAGGAACACTTGTAGTACGTAAAGAATGTGAATTGATATGATGGCTTGCCCCAGGGTATAATGCCTAGTAAAAGGATGTGATAACCAATGATGAATTTAAGGGATTGATATCCCATAACGAATGTGTAATCAGGATTGGTTACGGACCAATTCCTGGCGGTGTAATCAGGATTGGTTAAAGTCTAATACCTGGCAGAGGCTTAATGCCTGTAATCAGGAGTGGTTGGAGTCCACTGTCTGGTGGTGTAATCAGGTTTGGTTACGGATCAATACCTGGCAGAGGCGTAAAGCCTGTAATCATGAGTGGTTAGAGTCGACTGCCTAGAAGAGGTGTGAAGCCTGTAATCATGAGTGGTTCGAGTCCACTGCCTGGAAGAGGTGTGAAGCCTGTAATCAGGATTGGTTAAAGTCCAATACCTGGCAGAGGCTTGAAGCCTGTAATCAGGATTGGCTAAAGTCCACTTCCTGGAAGAGGCGTGAAGCCTGTAATCAGAAGTGGTTAGAGTCCACTGCCTGGCAGAGGCGTGAAGCTTGTAATCAGGATTGGTTAAAGTCCAATACCTGGCAGAGGCGTGAAGCATGTAATCAAGATTGGTTAAAGTCCAATACCTGGCAGAGGCGTGAAGCCTGTAATCAGGAGTGGTTAGAGTCCACTTCCTGGTAGAGGCGTGAAGCCTGTAATCAGGATTGGTTAAAGTCCAATACCTGGCAGAGGCGTGAAGCCTATAATCAGGAGTGGTTAGAGTCCACTGCCTGGAAGAGGCGTGAAGCCTGTAATCAGGAGTGGTTAGAGTCCACTGCCTGGCATAGGCGTGAAGCATGTAATCAAGATTGGTTAAAGTCCAATACTTGGCAGAGGCGTGAAGCCTGTAATCAGGATTGGTTAAAGTCCAATACCTGGCAGAGGCGTGAAGCCTGTAATCAAGATTGGTTAAAGTCCAATACCTAGAAGAGGCGTGAAGCCTGTAATTAGGAGTGGTTAGAGTCCACTGCCTGGCAGAGGTGTGAAGCCTGTAATCAGGATTGGTTAAAGTCCAATACCTGGCAGAGGTGTGAAGCCTGTAATCAGGAGTGGTTAGAGTCCACTGTCTGGAAGAGGCGTGAAGCCTGTAATCAGGATTGGTTAAAGTCCAATACCTGGTAGAGGCGTGAAGTCTGCAATCAAGAGTGGTTAGAGTCCACTGCCTGGCAGAGGCGTGAAGCCTGTAATCAGGATTGGTTAAATTCCAATACCTGACAGAGGCGTGAAGCATGTAATCAGGAGTGGTTAGAGTCCACTGTCTGGCAGAGGCGTGAAGCCTATAATCAGGATTGGTTAAAGTCCAATACCTGGCAGCGGCTTAATGCCTGGAATAATAACACATGATTGGTTAAATCCCAATGCCTGGAATAATAACACAGGATTGGCATAGTCCAATGCCTGGACAAAATATGATGATGTATACTCACATGACTGGTATAATTCAATATTTGGTTAGCAGATTGGTTGAGGCCAACAATAGAAATGAGAATGATTGATGGATGACATACCATGATAATGAGCATCATAGGATAAGCTTGAGATAGTATCATGGGTAAATGATATACGTGTTCTCCATATTCCTTATAAAGTGAAAAGATGAATTACTACTCTATCATAGACGGTTGACATGCTTTAAAATATGAGAATGCTCTAAAATGTTTATCCTCTGCTCAGTTTAATATTATTTAATTGTGATAAAAACATTGTTGGCGGAGAGTTATATCTCTCGCTGGGGCAATTTTCAATTGTCTCACCCCCGTGGGATCCAAATTTTTAGGTGGACGTGCACGAGGAGGTGAAGACCTTTCTACAGAAAAAGAACAACAGCAGTAGGGACATCAGTGACAGCTCAGGTTGAGTGTATTGTCTATCATGTCTTGTAGATAGAAGTCTTATGTGTCGTCTCTGTACTCTCAGGTCCTTGGAGTTGGTTCGTTATGGTTTCATGAACAATCTGAAGTTTTTGGCTTGTAAGCCTTGAGGTTTTATGTTGCTTCAGTATATGTTTTGACAAAGCAACTGTTATATGTTATCCTCGAGAAGAGATGGTACAGTGTATGTACAATGTGAACAATGATGTATATAATGTTTTTGTTCTGCCTTAAAGAGTTTTCCTAGAAATGGATCTCTTTGCAAAATGGTTTTAATTTTAAGTGATTTTTGTTAATCCGTTGTTTATGTTGAAATTCCGCTTAATTAGTAATGATTTGTTTGTCGGTTTGGCGACTGTCGTTACATGTTTGGCATAGTCCAATACCTGGAATGTATGCACATGTTTGGCATAGTCCACTACTTGGAATAGTTGCATAGGTATAGCATAGTCTAATACCTAAAATGTTTGTATGAGATTGATGATGATTTAATCTGAGATGTTTGCACAGGATTGGTATCTCCAAATACCTGGAATAGAAGTGTTGTATTGGTATAAACCAATACCTATAATGAGTTGCACATGATTGGTATAGCCCAATGCCTGGAATAGAAGTAATGTTCCAATACTTGAGCAACATAGGATGATGTACACTTATATGACTAATGTGACTCAATATTTGTATAGCACATTGGCTAAGGCCAATGGATGGAAACAAGAATGAATCATGAGTGACCCATCATAATGATGAGTGTCATAGATAAAGTTTGAGTTGTTGAAAATGTATGTTAGAAAAATGATTTACATGTTCTTTCTATTCCTTATAAAGAGAATAGATGATTTCCTTCTCTGTTATAGATAGTTGCAATACTTTAAAGATGAGAATGATCTAAACTGCTTATCCTCTGCTCAGTTTTATATTAATTAAACTGCAATAATGATGTTTCTGGCGGAGAGTTATATCTCTCACTGGGGAAATTTTCAATTGTCTCACCCCCATGGGAACCAACATTTTTAGGTGGACGAGTATGAAGGAGACTGAGAACATCTTGCAGAGGAAGAACTTCAGCAGCAATAGGTACAGCAGCAACAGCTCAGGTGGAGTGTGCTGTCTGTCGTGTTTGTAGATAGAAGTCCTATGTGTCGTCTCTGTACTCTCAGGTCCTCGGAGTCAGTAGATGGTACTTTTAACAAATTAGTTTGAGATTTTGGATTAATGCCTCGAGGTCCTTGTGTTGTCTGTGTTTAGCTTTTAACAAGGCAGTTGATGTTGCAACCTTTGAGAAGAGACAATACAAGATGTGTACTTATGAACTAGGATGTAAATGTAATACATTGGTTCTTGTTGAAAGAGTTTTCCTACGATTGGATCTCTCTGAAAAAGGTTTTAATTTTTAATGATTTTCAGTAATCATTTGTTAATAATCGCTTCCGCTTAAGCAAATCTTGTTTTTGTGAGTTGTTTGCCACACTGATCCTTTCTAGACACCTTTGCTTTCAACTTCATGTCCTAGTAGCTGCCTAAAGGCCAAGCTAAACAACCTCAAGTTACTATGGTTACTTATGCATCTTTTAGTTGTAAGTATTTTAGGGATCTATTCATCATTATTCTAATGTGAAACTATATGATCCTAAATCAACCCTTCATCATCTATTGATCTACTCTAGCACAAACATTTCACTTAAAGGTAAGGCAAGTATTCTAACTAGGGAGACAAAATTTAAATAATCATATTCCGACTATCATGGGCTCTAATACCATGTTGTAAGGAGGCAGGATCACCCCCTGACTAAAAAAATTGAAGAATAACATCAAAATCGAACCAAATTTGAAACTTAGGCTCATTTTATGTTTTCAAATCACATTAAAAAGTTCGATTAAGGTTTATAGCACTTAATTATGGTAATTAAGCTTGTTTAATACATTAATTAAGGTTTAGGGCCTTGCACTTCTAGCAAAAATTAATATATCATTGTTCTACTAAAGTGGTGATTTTACATTTTAGATCCTTAAATAAAAGATTTCACTGAGGTATTTGTGCACAAACCCTTCCATTGGTATAATTATTGAACAAATGTTCACCAAACCACTATAAATTCCACAATTTAAGCATCAAGGCCAGAAAGGATAGAAATGATAGGAAAATCTTGGGAAAGGGCCAAAAAGAGAATATGTCAAAGTTTTGGTATGTTACATACATACTCAAGAATAGGTGTCTCGACTACGTTCAACACATAGGTGTCTCGACCACTCACAACACATGTGTCTCAATTAAGACACATCCCATGGTCTCGACCTCTCATAACCCATGTTATGACCGAGGCACTACATGTAACGACAGTCACCAAACTAATAGACAAATCGTTACTATTTAGCGGAATTAAACATAAACAACGGATTAACAAAAATCACTAAAATTTAAAACCATTTTACAAGAGATCCATTTCTAGGAAAACTCTTACTAAAAGATCCAAAACCTTATATACATCATTGTTCATATTGTACATACCATGTACATATTTATCTCGAGGGTTACATATAATAGTTGCATTGCCGAACTATACATAAGCAACATAAAACCTTGAGGCATACAAGCCAAAATATTAGACCAATCATAAAACCACTGAGTACTAATTCTAAGGACCTGAGAGTATAGAGATGACACATAGGACTTCTATCTACAAGACACAACAGATAGTACACTCAACCTGAGTTGTCACTACTGCCTCAACTGTCACTCCTCCTTTGTAGAAAGATCTTTGCCACCTTGTGCACGTCTACCTAAAACAATGTGGATCCCACGGGATGAGACAATTGTCCCAGCAAGAGATATAACTCTCTATCGACCATATAACTATCCCAGATTAAGCATTTATAAACCGAGCAGAATTTCCTTTTTATATTAACAGGCAGGATAATTCATTGTATGAATAGAATGAAGTAATCTCCCTTCTTAAGGAGAACAATGCATCTACCCATGGTAGAGTTATAAATCATATATATGCTTTGCAAGGAATGTAAATAACATAAATAACATCTATCAACTAAGATGTAACTGAAGTACGCATCAATCAATGTTTTCCATATTCGATCCTTAAGCAGATATGCTACACAACTGATTACATTTTACAATCACACTTATGCCTTGAGGAGATGAGATATACTGCTCATACTCCAACCGACCATGATGGTGTAAAGCATCGGTACCATACAAGATCAATGACAGAGTCGGCTGCCAAGACCTCCCTTGTCTCGGTCAGTATGAGACCATAGGTAGGACATCTTGTGTCACTGCTAAATAGCTTTCCATGGTATTCTGGAAACTTCACTATAGAGTTGCAGGAGCAACTGCACTCTCGTCAGGATTGAGAGATCTCGTGTTTATCTACCGTCAAACCTGAGGAAGGGTCGATAGATTTCATGTTTATCTACATCAAACCCAACCAATAATGAAGGATTGAGAGATTTCGTGTTTATCTACCATCAATTCCTCATTTGGGGCGTACAAATACTTTTTCCCATCACCCCTACATATTCAAAAATATGTGGTCTCCGGGTTATGCTGCGGAGCAACCCGTTTTACCATTCAGCAAATTCTGACGCTGATGGATCTATGGTCAGGGCACTACATGATAAGATTCCACTTGATTAATTAAGTACATTACCATATTGTTTTAGCATCAGTAAAGTTTTCAAACATGAATTATTATGACAAATGCTACAAAAAACAAGCGTAATACATCTATCAAGTACTTTTCAAACCTTTAGAACACATATAACATTTAGGATCTCAATCTTTTATCCCATTACTGGGAATTCTCATCCCTTAACATTATCATCATCATCATTATCGATTTGGGTATTCAAACCCTTAGATCATGATTGAATATTATTACCACTTATTAGGTAACTATTACCTCTAGGTCCTCAGACCAAGGTATTCATTTCACTTGTTGTACAAGTATTCACATGGCTCACAAGGCCATTACACATCTTGTCACCTCTCACTTAGGCAACAACTTATTCACATGGCTCACAAGGCCATTACATATCTTGTCACCTCTCACTAGGCAACAAATTATTCATATGGCTCACAAGGCCATTACACATCTTGTCACCTCTCATTAGGCAACAACTTATTCTAATGTCTCACAAGGCCATCACATATCTCATCACCTCTCACTAGGCAACAACTTCTTCATATGGCTCACAAGGCTTATGTAATAAGAGAAATACAACTTTACCATTATTAGGGTTAGGGTTTCCCTTTATAGCCGAATAGGGTTTCAAGTTCATATTATTAATTCAAACCCTAATTCATTGCTTCACACATCTAGGAGCATACATTGATATCATAAGTATTCAATCATAATTATTTATTCTCATCATTTATCATTAAATGATTATCAACACAAGGTATGAGTTTCTCGCTCCTCCTTACCAGAATATGATTACATCATACTTTATTAACTTGGCTTAACCCTTCTCAAGGCATGTTAGCATACACTTATCAAAGTGCATTACATCTCAATGTGACAATTGACATGACACACTTCATGTGTTACTCATCCAAGTATATTGGATTTAAGGTGCATCAAAGTGTATCAACCTTGAGGTGCTAGATGTGATATTTATCATGTCTTGATGTATCACTTCCCTCATCACTTTTAACTTACTTTAGTTCATCATTTATCTTGTATTAGGGTATTTCCCATCCTAATACTTTATGCACTAACTCATCATATTTATTTTGTGGTGCGTTTAGCCATAATTCACATACTTGAATTATCCATCTATCATCAAGTGATATGGACTCATCTTAGGTTAAGACATTGTTGATATAGGATTGACCATTATTAATCACTTTAGGTGTTTCCTATCAAGGTATTAGCCACACCATTGCTTGGTATAATACACATCACTCCTAAGAGTGTTTAGCCCTCACCTTTACAAAGTGTCTCAAGTTGGAGGTGTGCATACATTCACCATATTGGGTTGTAGGTGTATAGACACCACCATATCGGGTTGGAGGTGTATGATCACTCACCATATTGGGCTAGAGGAATATGAACACCATCCATATCGAGCTGGAGGTGTTTGTATGTGTTACTCATGTCGTGCATGAGGTATTAAACCATCACTATGTCAGGCTAGAGGTGCATTCAATCACCATATCAGGTAGCTCGCCATCTAGGGTTGGCCGTGATGGGTTACATGCCATCTAGGGTTGTGTATCAGGCTGCCATATCGGGTTACATCTTACTCTAGAATCCATACCTCATATCATGTAATAGGGTTTACTTAATTATTCCTATCATGCACCAGATGTGTGTACTTCAAGATACCCAATTCCAATGATATATTATATTATCGTATCGTGCGATAGCACTTGCCATTCTTTACTCATATCGGGTTACCCAAATTAGGGTTTCATATCAATTTACAAGTATACATTTAACCTTGTATCGTGCATGGAATCTATATGTGACTTCCTATCGTGCAAGCCATACCCATATTGGGTTAGAGCTACTTGTATATATACTTGAACCCAATATCACTTTTACAAAGTGACACCATCTCCTTCAAGCTCTAGTCCTCCATTCTAATAGATATAGTTCATGGCAACAGGTCTAAGCAACTACTAGAACTCATAATTTCATCAACTATTTCAGGAAATTTCGGAATTAAAAGTAATTCATTAAGTATAGCAATTTAGGTGATGAATAATAACATGATAGAGTTCAAGTTATATAACCCACCTTAAGAACAACTTGAAATCTCCAAGCTCCAAAGCTCCACGTTCCCAAGGTTGAGGATGAAATTTTGAACACCTCTAAATACAAGAAATCGCCATGGATAAGCAATTAGTGAAGAGGAGAAGAAAGGTAGATCATAACCCTAATTCCATGCTTCAATTCAAGCTTGAAGAGGACTATGGCTTACCTTAGAGTTAAGATTTGGGCTCCTTAGCACCTTGGCCAACACCCTACCACTCTTGGGCGATATGGACTTCCTCTTGGATGATAAAACTTTGCTTTTGGCCAATATCTCACCCTTATGGCGGATATCACCCTTCTTGGGCAATATGCCCTTGTTTGGATGATATCACTTTGTCTTGGCTGATACCACCTTGTCTTGGCCGATACCACAAGCTCTATGCATGATACCACTTCACTCCTGCACGATACCAGGATCCTATGCACGATACCTTAGGGAAGGAGGGTGGTAAGATCCGAAAAATTCCACTAAGGGGTAAAATTAGGGGTATATATACTTGTTGTTCATGAAGGAGCGTAAAAAATGAGGTGTCATCAATTTGAGCTAGTAGGTGCCACGTGTCCATGCATGGGTGACACGTGTACATGCATGCATAAACATTTATATTGACATGAAAAACATTTTAGTATAACCTAGGGATGAACTTTCGTCCATTACTTATCCCTTTGAATAAAATATATCAACTAAATCATCACTTTATTCACAACCCGATACAACTTTACTAAGGAAGTTGTAACCCGACACAACTCACCTATTTGAGGTTCTTTACATGACATGGACTTTTCCAAGAGTCCACAAAACGATATGAGACTCCTCCTTTGGCTCCTTGGCTGATAGGCACTCATATATAAGCTTTTCAACTTGATACAACTCAAGTTAGGGTTTCATATTCAACCCCCTTTTCTTGATCATTTTATCACCAAGAGTACCATCACTCATAGTTGATTCAAACATGGTGTCTCATTAATTATATATACTCTAAATGATACATAGAGGAAGTAGGGACACTCTAGAGGTGGTAATTTGCATATCCACCCTACATTTTAGGAAAATTACAATTTGTACCAAAATTGGTGCACAAGTCACCAGCATTATTCAAACATGTTCAAACTTGGAATTTAGGCTTTCCACAAGCCACCACCTTGCATAATTATCTCTATAATGATGCTAAAACACATGAGTCATGTTCAACATGTGACATTTTGCAATATAGCCCCTCATCTTAGGTAAATTGCACTTTGGTCCAAAACAAAGGAACATTGCTCAAACAACATTCAATCAGGACCAAACTTGGAACATAAGTGTGTCACATGATAAAAAACGATTATATTAAATTTCTAAGAAACTTACTTAGCCAAAAAAACATGGTTACCTCATAAACCAGGTCAGGGTCATTACAAGTTATAAACCCCTAACAAGGATTTTGTCCCCGAAATCCCAGGTAAAGGGAGACAGATATTATTCATTCATTATATCATCAAGTCTCCACATAACATCTTAATGTCATGGAGATTCCATAGAACTTTGACCAGCACAAAGTTCTTCCACACAGGATTATCATTTGAATTTTTCATATATATATATATTCAACTGCCTTTTCATTATTGACTTGTAGTATATATACTGTGTCAGGTAACACCTTCTATATCAAAGAAGTGTTATTCATATTTTGAATGATTAAGGTGTCAAACCCCACTTAGTTTTAACATTTCTTTTTCATGGAGAGATTATGGTTATGTTTTGTCACCCACTTAGGACTACAAGTCTTATCATACATTTTAGCTTTGATAAGCTTTTTCTCAAAATGATTATACAATTGTTCCTTCAATTAGAACACCCTTATCGATGTTATGTTTATGCAGAGCATAAACCCCTAACATATGATGTCCATACTGTAGTATGTAATTAGACTAATTTCACAGTTGGCCATCCCAGGTAACCAACATAAATCATCTGATTAGGAGTTATGCTTTTACTTTCCCATACCACCTGATATTTATTAGATACCAGAATTCCTTACTTTGGTATCCTTCACATGTGTCATAAACACATCACATCCTCATCATTTCCATCTCTCTATTGTCATTACCAAAGACACACATATAAAAGGATCTTTCTTTCATCTTGAAACATTACTTGTTACACATATCTTTATCTTGGAACCAAAGTCCAAGATAAACTGATACTTTTCTAAGTATCCATCAATGGATTATTTCTAATCCATGCACATCAAGTGTCTTAGTACTCACTTGATTGCCATGTCCCTAAAAGAAGAGAACACAAAGAAACATATTCCTCTTATCAACCCATCATCACTCAGGGTTGTTTATCAAAGAGAAGATATTATCTTCTCCTCTGATTATTACATGAACTTTCAACTGTTCATGAGTCATTTACTCTTGTTTCATCCTAGGTACCTTGCTATTAGCATAGGAATTATAAGGATGATTACATATCATCACTCATTTCTTTGTTATTGCCAAACATGATCATGAAAATTTTGTGATTTTATCACATTTCCCATTTCCACATCATGGGAAAAGATCTTTACTATTCACACATGCTTTATCAGACAGGGATCATCTCCCTTGTCCTCATTCTCTTTATCATGAGGATTATACTTTTTACTTCCTCATACACACAAATTGATCTGAGATCACCTCAGATTCCATTTTATTGCACTTAGAATGTGATATACATGTCCATACCATATTTTTAGTTTCATTATACTCACTAGATTGTCTCAAAAAAATTACTTAATTAGGGTAATCAGAAAGATAACAATCTAAGAGATCCATACACACCTTATCTTCAATAGTTGAATACATGGCCAGGGTATACAAGTACTAAGATTAGGTAGTATGTACTTCGTTTACTATCATATTCCTTACTTTTCATATCATCAAAATAGATGACTTAGTATTCCTGAATTTTCTCCAAGCATCACATGTATACCTTATTCTTTTTCACATAGATAAGAACAAATTTAAAGCATTTAAAGGAATACTGAGCAAAATATAAGTCATTGTCTTCCTTGTGTTCTCATAGGACTAGTCAGAGGAAGCTCAATAACAACAACTTTCTTATATTTAACACATAGAATCATGAAATGACATATCAGAACGATACTGTTTCATCTGAACTGTCTCATCTCGCAGTTTGTTTATTGCCTCAGGCTGATTCTTTTCATAGAATCTTGTCATTGCCTGATTCCAACGTTGTGCTTTATTGCTCGGTGTAGATGGACCTGCTCGAAACATTTGTTTATGTCCTCGAATGTCACTACTAGACCACTGCCTTTGAGGGTCTTGCTGACTCTGCCTCAGCAGTTGGGTCATTTCCTCCTCCTTTTTGGGATAAGAGGATCTAATGTGCCCAATTTGTTTACATTTATAACACATCTTATAAGCATTCCTCGGCTTTGTCGGCCTTAAAATCGATGTAGAGGCCAAACTAAGAGTTCTAACTGGTGGAACATTAGGTCCTTTACCCTTTCTGGGTAGCCATTTTCCTGGTGTACTAGACACTGGTTGTATCGGTGGTACCAAAAACTTTCCCTTTTTGGAACTACTAGGCCCCTATTCTTGAGTTTGGATAGGCCTTTTTTTAATTCTTTCCTCATTATCCTTTTCTGGACAGTCTTTTATGATATGTCCAGGCTGCCTACACCTATAGCAAACCCTGATTTTAGGTTGTAACCTATTCCTTTCATCATTATTCATTTATCTAACATGTTGATGTTGAGCAAGAATCATGTTAGAGTCCAAAACTTCATCATTGGGGGCTGGTAATCTGGGTTGTGTCACTAATTCCAAATCCACTAAACGCATCATTATTGTCCTAAATTGCCCAACAGTGATATCAAAAGAAGGATTCCTTATCATAGTTGGATCATCTTGGGGATTCTCAGGCAGTCGTTCTTCTCTTGCCTGGTCCCTTGCACCTTCTATTGGTGCAGCAACTTGGCTTTCAGCCGTGTACTCCTTGGGTTCTCTAGACATCTTTAAGCTTTATTCTATCTTCTGCATAAGCAGAAGTTACTATAAGATATACTGGAGGATACTAGAACAGACTCAACACCTTAGTCCTATGTCTATGCAGACTCAGCGAACCTTAAGCTCTGATACCAAACATGTAATGACAGTTGCCAAACTGACAAACAAATTGTTACTATTAACCGAAATTAAACATAAACAACGAATTAACAAAAATCACTAAAAATTAAAACCATTTTACAAGTGATCCATTTCTAAGAAAACTCTTACTGAAAGATCCAAAACCTTATATGCATCATTGTTCACATTGTACATACCATGTACATCTTTATCTCGAGGGTTACATATAACAGTTGCTTTACCGAACTATACATAAGCAACATAAAACCTCGAGGCATACAAGCCAAAATCTTAAACTGATCATGAAACCACTGAGTACTATTTCTAAGGACCTGAGAGTACAGAGACCACACATAGGACTTCTATCTACAAGACACAACAGACAGTACACTCAACCTGAGCTGTCACTGCTGCCTCAGCTGTCACTCCTCCTCTGCAGAAAGATCTTTTCCACCTCGTGCACGTCCACCTAAAAAAATGTAGATCCCACGGGGTGAGACAATTGTCCCAGTAAGAGATATAACTCTCCGTCGACCATATTACTATCCCATATTAAGCATTTATAAACTGAGCAGAGGTTCCTTTTTATATTAACAGGCAGGATAATTCATTGTATGAACATAATGAAGTAATCTCCTTTATTAAGGAGAACACTGCATCTACCCATGGTAGAGTTATAAACCATCTATCTTCTTTGCAAGGAATGTAAGGAACATAAATAACATCTATCAACTAAGATGTAACTGAAGTACGCATCAATCAATGTTTTCCATATTCGATCCTTAAGCAGATATGCTACACGGATGATTACATTTTACAATCACACTTATGCCCTGAGGAGATGAGATATACTTCTCATACTCCAACCGACCACGATGGCGTAAAGCATCGGTACCATACAAGATCAATGACAGAGCCGGCTGCCAAGACCTCCCTTGTCTCAGTCAGTATGAGACCACATGCAGGATGTAACGACCCTGGCATGAGTTATGAGGTAACCCTATTTGTTTTGACTAATAAAGTTGCTTAGAACTTTAATATAATCCTCTAAGGTGTTTTGTTATCATGTGACACACTCATGTTTCAAGTTTGGTCCCGATTGAATGATGTTTGAGTTTCCTTTGTTTTGGACCAAAGTGCAATTTACCCAAGTTGAGGGGTTATAATGAAAAATGTCACATGTTTAATGTACCAAATGTGTTTTACAATCATTAGAGAGAGAATTATGTTAATTGGTGGCTCGTTCAATGCCTAAGTTCCAAGTTTGAACTTGATTGAACAATGTTGGAGCATTGTACACCAATTTTGGTACAAATTGCAAATTACCCAAAATGTGGGATTAATATGCAAATTACCACATCTAGAGTGTTCCTAATCCCTCCTAGTATCATTTAGAAGAGAGAGAAATTAGGATACACCATACTTGATTCCATTATGAATGATGGTAATATTGGTGAAGAAATGACCAAGAAAAGGGTTGAATTTGAAAGCTTAACTTGAGTTGTATCAAGTTGAAAAGCTTATATATGAGTGCCTATCGGCCATGGAGCCCAAGGAGGTGTCCCATATCGTTTTGTGGACTCTTGTAAAAGTCCATATCGTGCAAAGAACCTCAAGGAGGTGAGGTGTGTCGGGTTACAACTTCCTTAGCAAAGTTGTGATGAGTTGTGAATAAAGTGGTGATTTTGTTGATATATCATATTCAAAGAGATATGTAATGGACGAATCTTTATCTCTAAATGATTCTCAACTGTTTTTAAAGACAAGATAAATGTTGATGCATGCATCTACACGTGTCACCCATGCATGACACGTGGAACCTACTAGCTCAAAATGTTGACACCTCATTGTTGCCTTCCTTCATGAACAACAAGTATATATACCCCTAGTTTCACCCCTTGGTGCAATTTTGCGACCCTGACCACCAGCCTACCCTAAGGTATCGTGCATAGATCTCCCATATCGTGAAGGGATGTTGTGGTATCGTGCATGGGCCTTGGGGTATCGCCCATGGCAAGACCATATCGCCCAAGTAGGTGATATCGGCCATAGAGTGAAGCGTTTTGACTCCAAGTGAGTGCCATATCGTGCAAGTGAGTATCATATCGTGCAAGAGTGTTGGCATGTCGTGCATAGGCCTTGGGTATCGGCCATAGCAAGTATATCGGCCATAGCATGTTGATATTGCCCATAGCAAGTTGATATCGGCCAATTGAAGTGATTTCGGCCACAAGTGAGGGGGTATCGGCCACAAGCAAACCAAGAGGAAGTCCATATCGCCCAAGAGTTGTAGGGTGCTGGCTAAGGAGCTAAGGAACTCAAAACTTAACCCTAAGGTAAGCTATAGTTGTCTTAAAGCTTGAATTGAACCATGGAATTAGGGTTATGAACTACCTTTCTTTTCTTCTTCACCAATTGCTTATCCATGGTGATTCCTTGTATATGAAGGAGTTGTGAACGAGCCTTGGACTTTTGATAAGTCATCTTCAGCCTTGGGAACGTGTATCTTTGGATCTTGGAGCTTTGAAGTTGTTCTTAAGGCGGGTTATATAACTTGAACTCAGCCATGTTATTATTCATCACCTAAATTGATGTGTTTAATGATCTACTTTTAATTCCAAAATTTCCTAAAATAGTTGATGAAATTATGAGTTCTATTAGTTTCTTATACCTTTTTACATGAACTATAATAGTTAGAACAAAGGTCTAGAGCTTGAAGATGATGATATCACCTTATAAAAGTGATATCAGATGCAAGCACACAAGTAAGCACCTTTAACCCGATATGATGATGCACCTTCTTCACTTGAACGATATGGATATGAATGAATATATTGTTGCACGATATGGAGGTGTAGTATACACATCTTGAACGATAGGGAGTCAAGTATAGACTCCATGCATGATACAAGGTTAAATGAATACTTGTAAGTTGACATGAAACCCTAACTTGGGTAACCCGATATGAGTAAAGAATAGCAAATGCTATTGCACAATATGGTAGCCCGGTACACAACCCTAGTTGATGTCTAGCCCGACATAGTGATGGATTTATACCTCATGCACGACATGGGTAACACATATAAACACCTCTATCCCGATATGAATGGTGTGTATATACTTCTAGCCCGATATGGTGGTGCCTATACACCTATAACCCGATATGGTGAACATATGCACACCTTTAACCCGAGACACCCTGTAAAGGTGAGGGCAAGATACTCTTAGGGGTGATGAGTGAAACACCAAGTAATGGTGTGGATAATACCTTGATAGGTGAAACACCTAGAGTGGTTGATAATGGAGAGCCTTATATCAATAATGTCTCAACCTGAGATGAATCCATATCAATTGATGATGGTTGGACAATTCAAATGTATGACGTATGATCTATACACTACAGAATGAATGTGATGGGCTAGTGTATAAAGTATTAGGATGGTAAATACCCTAATACAATATAAGTTGATGAACTTAACTAAGTTAAAAGTGATGAGGGAAGTGATACACCAAGGTATGGTAAATATCACATCCAACACTTTAAGGTTGCTACAGCTTGATGCATCTTAAATCCAATATGTATGGATGAGTAACACATGAAGTGTGTCATGCTAATTTTTACATTGAAATGTAATGAGTTTAATGCACTTTGATAAGTGTAGGCTAACATACCTTGAGAAAGGGTTAAGCCAAAACAATAAAGTATGATGTAATCAAAATCCTAGAGAGGATGAGAGAGAAACTCGTACCTTGTGTTGGTAATCATTTAATGATAAATGTTGAGAATAAATAAGTATGATTGGATACTTATGATAGCAATGTATGCTTCTAGATGTGAGGAGCAATGAGTTAGGGTTTGGATCAATAAAATAAACATGAAACCCTAATCGGTCATAAAGGGGAAACCCTAATCCCAATGATGGGATGGTTGTAATTCTCTTATTGCATAAGCCTTGTAAGGCATGTTAAATACGTGTATAAAAGTATAAAGATGTTATGGCATTGTGAGCCATGTGATAATTTGTTGCCTAGTGAGAGGTGACAAGATGTGTTATGGCCTTGTGAGCCATGTGATAATTTGTTGCCTAGTGAGAGGTGACAAGATGTTTTATGGGCTTGTGAGCCATGTGATAATTTGTTGCCTAGTGAGATGTGACAAGATGTGTTATGGCCTTGTGATAATTTGTTGCCTAGTGAGAGGTGACAAGATGTGTTATGGGCTTTGTGAGCCATGAGAATAAGTTGTTGCCTAGTGAGAGGTGACAAGATGTGTTATGGCCTTGTGAGCCATGTGATAATTTGTTGCCTAGTGAGAGTTGACAAGATGTGTTATGGCCTTGTGAGCCATGTGATAATTTGTTACCTAGTGAGAGGTGACAAGATATTTAATGGGCCTTGTGAGCCATGAGGATAGTTGTTGCCTAGTGAGAGGTAACATGGTGTTTATAAAAGTCTCATGTAAGAAATGATAATGTTCAAAATAAACTAAGAAATGGAAACTTAGTAATATAATGATAATAATAAATGGATACAATAATAATAATAATGAAATCTTGATCATACATGCTTTATGTTTATATCCAAATAAGGGCTATAGTGTTTGAAATATATGAGAGGGACACTTGTTTATAGAAAGGATGTGAATAAGTATGATGTCTTGGCCAAGGTATAATGCCTAGTAAAAGTGATGTGGTATTCAGTGATGTTTGCACAGGATTGGCATAGTCCAATGCCTGAAATAGTTGCACAGGATTGGCATAGTCCAATGCCTGAATATAATATGATGATGTATACTCACATGACTGGTACAATTAAATATCTGGTTAGCAGATTGGCTGAGGCCAATAAATAGAAATGAGAATGATTCATGGATGACATACCATGATAATGAGTTTCACTGGATAAGCTTGAGATGTTGATATAGTATGATGAGTAAATGATATACATGTTCTTCCCATTCCTTATAAAGAGAATAAATGACTTACTGCTCTATCATAGATAGTTGCAATGCTTTAAAAGATGAGAATATTCTAAACTGCTTACCTTCTGCTCAGATTTATACCATTTAAACTGTGATAATAATATTGTTGGTGGAGAGTTATATCTCTCGTTGGGGCAATTTACAATTGTCTCACCCCCGTGGGATCCAAATTTTTAGGTGTACGTGTACGACTAGGTGAAGACCTTTTGCATAGGAAGAACAACAGCTGAGGCAGCAGTGACAACTCATGTTGAGTGTACTGTCTGTCCTGTCTTGTAGATATGAGTCATATGTGTTGTCTCTGTACTCTCAGGTCCTTGGAGTTGGTTTGTACCGATTTCATGAAAAATATGAGATTTTGGCTTGAATGCCTCGAGGTTTTATGTTGCTCCAGTATGTGTTTTGATAGAGCAACTGTTATATGTTGTCCTCAAGATGAGATGAAACAATGTTATACAATGTCAATCATGATATGTATGAGTTTTGAATCTTTCAGTAAAAGTTTTCTATACAAGGATCTCCTTGCAAAATGGTTTTAAATTTTAGTGATTTTTGTTAATCTATTGTTTATGTTTATTCCGCTTAATTAGTAACGGTTTGTTTGTCAGTTTGGCGACTGTCATTACAAGTTTGGTATCAGAGCTTAAGGATCGCTGAGTCTACAGAGAGATAGGACTAAGGTGTTGAGTCTGTGCTAGTGTCCTCCAGTATACCCTATAGTGATTTTTGCTTATGCAGAATAAAGGGTAAAGTTTATAAAGGACTGGGGAACACGAGGAACACATTGCTAAGGGCAATGTTGTTGCACCAGGAGAGGATGCATGGGATCAGGCAAGAGAAGAACAAGTGCCTGAGAATTCCCATCTTGACCTGATCATGATAGAGAATCCTATGTTTATGCTCTTCAAGGGCAGGTTAGGACAACAATGATGCATATAGAATACTAGATACTAGCATTACAACCTAGGTTACCAATCCTTAATGTGGAAACTTTAGGCTGTGAAGGGGTTCCTGAATGACATGGTCATGTCGGAACAGTGGAAATGTGGGAAAGATTAACATATGGCGAGAAAGTAGACTATGCCATAAGTTTAGACATATAGTACATCTGTGATGGTAGTGCCCAAGGAGGGGCAATAAGCTGAGATTTAAGGTAAGGTCTCTATAATTTTAGGGACATTTGCCTAGTTGTTCTGAAAAGCCAAAGTTTTTGGTACCACCAGTGCAATAAATGCCTAGTGCACCAGGGCAGTAGTCATTATGTAAGGGCAAAGGTCCTAACTTTTCACCTGTAAGAACTCATGGCATAGCTTATACATCAGTAATGAGACCGATAAGACCATGGTATGAGGATAAGACATGTTATGGATATGGACTTGTTGAGCATACTAAACTCTTCTCTTTGAAAAGAAGGGAGGAAATGACTCAACAACCGAGGTAGACTCCGCAAGGCTTATGAAAGTTACATCTCAAAAAGTGAAAAGGAAAAAAGCAACAACATGAAACAACTAGACTCTGTGTGTTGAGTCAACCTAAAGCGGTAGATGACCGCGAGGGATAACAGTTATATATAGCTTTTCATTTTGATATGCCTTATCTTGATGATTATATGATAAACATAAAAAGGATTTCTATTACGGATTTCCCTATTGATTGTCCTATGGGGACATAGGGAAGAAATATGAGAACTAGATTTTATATTCTATTTAGTATTCTTTTAAATGCTTTATAATCTCTCTTATCTGTGTAATAAAAGATGAGATATTGAAGCAATATCTGAAGAAAATTCAGAAATAAAAAAATCATGTGTATAAGGATATGAGAAGTGAGGAATATGATAGTAAATAAAGTACATACTACCTAATCTCAATACTTGTATACCCTGACCAGGTATATGATTATTGAAGATAAGGCAAGTATGAAACTCTTAGATTGTTGTCTTTTTTATTACTCTGATCAAGTAGTCATTCTGAAACAATCTAGAGAGTATAATCCAATTAAATAGGAAAAGTTGTGTGAACATTCCTAAATGGGAAGAGCTGTGTGAACATTCCCAATTAAATAGGAAAAGTTGTGTGAACATTCCTAAATGGGAAGAGCTATGCGAACATTCCCAATTAAATAGGAAAAGATGTGTGAACATTCCTAAATGGGAAGAGCTGTGTGAACATTCCCAATTAATTAGGAAAAGTTGTGTGAACATTCCTAAATGGGAAGAGCTGTGTGAACATTCCCAATTAAATAGGAAAAGTTGTGTGAACATTCCTAAATGGGAAAAGTTGTGTGAACATTCCCAATTAAATAGGAAAAGTTGTTTGAACATTCCTAAATGGTAAGAGTTGTGTGAACATTCCCAATTAAATAGGAAAAGTTGTGTGAACATTCCTAAATGGGAAGAGTTGTGTGAACAGTCCCAATTAAATAGGAAAAGCTGTGTGAACATTCCTAATTGGGAAGAGCTGTGTGAACATTCCCAATTAAATAGGAAAAGTTGTGTGAATATTCCTAAATGGTAAGAGTTGTGTGAACATTCCCAATTAAATAGGAAGAGTTGTGTGAACATTCCTAAATGGGAAGAGTTGTGTAAACATTCCCAATATAAAGGAAAAGCTAAGTGAGCATTACCAATTAAATAGAGTTTTGCTAAGTGAACTTTTCCAAATGAATAAAAGATTGCTGAGTGAATTATCTCTATTAGATATATATGTTTTCCCATTGATAAATATTCTTGGGTGATGATAGAAGTATGCTCTTTTATGCTTCTTTCTTTCAATAATATGGACATCATATGTTAGGGGTTTATGCTCTGCATAAACATAAACATTGATAGGGTTGAATTAGTGAAAGGAACTTTGTGTGAACTATAGATCTATGGTATCTCCATAACATTAAGAAGTTAGGTGGAGAATTGAGGGCATGATTAATGAATAATCTGTCCCTCCCTTTTCCTGGGATTTCGGGGACGAAATCCTTGTTAGGGGTTTATAACTTGTAACGACCCTGACCTGGGTTATGAGGTAACCCTATTTGTTTTGACTAATAAAGTTTCTTATAACTTTAATATAATCCTCTAAGGTGTTTTTTTATCATGTGACACACTCATGTTTCAACTTTAGTCCCGATTGAATGTTGTTTGAGCAATTTTCCTTTGTTTTGGACCAAAGTGCAATTTACCCAAGTTGAGGGGTTATAATGAAAAATGTCACATGTTGAATGTACCACATGTGTTTTACAATAATTAGAGAGAGAATTATGTTAAGTGGTGGCTCGTGCAATGCCTAAATTCCAAGTTTGAACTTGTTTGAACAATGTTGGAGCATTATGCTATAATTTTGGTACAAATTGCAAATTACCCAAAATGTGGGATTAATGTAAGGACCCTGACCTTTGTTTAGGGCTTACCCTGTTTTCTTTTCTTAACCCTGGTGCTTTGATGCCTGCTAATCACCTTTAGTGGTGATTAGGGTTTGGTTGTGCTTTGTTGAGAGTTGAAGGTGCTACTTGCAAATAACCCAAGTCTAGGGTTTTGTAGGAAAGTTTGCCACCTTGCGAGGTGTTCCTCTCTCTCTTTGCTTCCTTTAAGGTTGAGAGGAAGGCTTGGGCTTGTTTCTTGAGTTCTTTGGGCCTTGGTTGAGCTTGTTTGGGCCTTGAGGTGCCTTGTTTGGGCTTGGTTGAGCCTTATATCGACCTAGGAGTGTTTGTGTCGGCCAAGTGGAGTGTGTCGTCCATGGAGCAACATGTTGTGTCGCCCATGATGCTTGACCTTGCTTAGTGGACACTTGGAGCTCGTCTTGGCCATGTGGATGAAGCTTGCTAGAGTGGTGGCTTGTGCGCTAGGACAAGTGTCCCTAGGCGAGTGACACCTTGCCATGCTCCACCTTATTTTCTCCTCCCTTTCCTTCTATATAGGAGATTCCTTCCTTAGCTTAAGGTCCCTTTGGTTCCTCTCCATCTTGTGCACGATACAACCCCCCCCTTCCTTGCTAGTGGTGGCCGATACACCCTTTGAAGGAGCAAGCTTGGTGGCTGACACACCTTGGAGGAGTAGGTGGTGGTCGATAGCCTTGGAGTCTCCATCTTCCTTACTTGGTGGAGCTTGGAGTTCTTCTTCTTCCTTGGAGCTTGGAGCTTAGGGTGGGTTGCATAACTTCTAACCCTAACTACACTACTCTCTTTCCATGTTCTTATATGTTGCTATGTCCATAATCTTGCTTACATGTTAGAAGCTTAGTTCTTGCTTTAAGAACCTTGTTGGCCGATCCTTTTTGATCTAGAGTTGTAGGTGAGCAACACTCCTTTCTCCCCTTGGTCTAGAAGAGTGAGTTTGGGCTTCTAGTTCCATGAGCAACACCCTTCCTTCATATTCAATTAAGGTGAGCTTGTGTCCTAGTTGCTTGAGCAAGACCCTCTTCTCACCATGAACTAGAAGGGTGAGCTCGGTTTGGTGGTGACCCTTCTCTAAGATTTTATGTGTCCATGTGAGTGAGGTAGTAGACAATCCTTGTTTGATACATGTACCTTGGTTGATATGGGCATGGGGAGGTGCTGCCCGCTAGCCCTCTTGACCTAGATTCCTTGCACGCCCTTGAGTTGGTCATGCCTGGTAGAGCTGCTCGCCTGGTAGAGCTGCTCGCCTGGCAGAGTTGCACGCCAGCAGAGCGCGTCACACCCTTGCACGACACACCTTGTATTGCCCAACCGTGCCGCCCGACACTCCTCTGCACGGCACAAGTGCCCGACACACCTGATGCTTGTGCTGCTCGCCTGATATGTGTTGCCCGGCATAGTGCGCGGGTGAGTTATCTTTCATGTGTTGCACGTTGCACGCTCTCCCTTGACCCAGCGTTGCGCGCTGCACGTGGGCAGTGTGAGCTAGTTTTGCCCAATACAGTTGGGTGAGAGTGAGCCCTGCCCGGCATAGTTGTAGTGAGGGTTTTTAGTACTTCTTGTGAGGGTCCTTAGTGTTCTAGTGAGGGTTACCCGTATCTTGGAATGCTGATTTTTATATGTAATGATGGTGACGTTTGTGCACGCTTGATAGTTGTTCATCTAAGCTTAGCATGGCTAAGCACACGAGTGTAACCACCTTGATAATCTCTTTAAATGCTAAGAACAATAACGAGCATGCATTAGGGTTTTCTTGATGATGTGCCTTATACATGAGATCATAAGATGAGACACGATCATGAAAAGGATACAACCACTAATGTTATCTTGTGGTAATAATACGCTTAACCCTAAATGCCACCTTGTGTTGATAATATAAGTCTCCTGATTATTCATGATTGATTATTGAATGATGCTAACCATGTAGGTAATGCATAGCCAAATGAAAGGCTATGAGGAATGGTTATATGAGAACAATGAGATGACATGTATATTATGAATGATGTTCCATGATGATGATGATATAAGCCTTAAGAGGCAGTGGCACTATGTGATGAGGGATTGAGATCCCATGGTATGTGATGATCCTTCAGATGGATCTGGATGATTGGCAAGAGGCCAAGTGATAACATGTGATGTGGGATCATTGTGATGGATCAGTATGATGTGAATTGTAGTGAAAGCAAAATGTTGAGTTTACGTTGTTTATTTCCTTTCATGTTATACAACTTGGTTGAATCTTGCAATCCATCTAAAAGATACTAATTAATCACAGTGAAACCTATCATGTAGTTTTCACTGGTCGTAGATCCATCATCGTCGGGACTTGGTGATGGTGAAACGGGTTCTCCTGCGGGTTAACCCGGAGCGCATATTTTTGAATATGCAAGGTTTCTCCTAGCCTCAAATAGATAGGTAAACGAGTGCAGCTGCGGTTGCAAACTCAGATATGTGATGAGCATGGTGAACAGGCCCATGGCTCCAGATATGTGATATGATGAGCATGAATGTGTTCATGGCTCAGAGCACGGTGATTAGGCTCGTGGCTCAGTTTTACTAGCG
Source organism: Alisma plantago-aquatica (assembly GCA_963693085.1). Lineage (NCBI taxonomy): Eukaryota > Viridiplantae > Streptophyta > Magnoliopsida > Alismatales > Alismataceae > Alisma > Alisma plantago-aquatica. Next base: position 569,282,325 of record OY856411.1, read on the forward strand.
TCGTGACCTGTATCGAGGCGGACTAGAGGAAGGGTAGCCTGAGGAGCTGACCCTGTGGCTAAAAGCCACTTGAGCATGAGATTGCGGTCTTGCTATGTTTCTCGTATACTGACCATGAGGGGTGAGGTCGTGGATTCCGACTCTTCCATTGACCTTGTATGGCACCGGATATGGGCTTTGCAACCGAAGGTTGGATTTGAACGGTACGGTTCACTTCCTCAGGGCATAATAAAACGTAATCCAGCCGTTTAGTACTTACTGCTTAAGACAAACACAAAACATTGGTTGAGGCCTTGTTTGTGTAGTTACTCTCTTTATATCTTGCAATTACTTATATGTTCTTTAATGGTAGTAGAACTTGGATATCATGTCTTATTAATCATGTTTCACATGTACTACTTGGATACATCTGGTAAGCTTAGATAGCTTTATTTCATAGACTGTTCTCGCTATGTCTTTCATCAGTTAACTGCTTGATGTACATGTTCATCCGTGGTTTTGTAGTTTTGGAGGGGAGTTGTGCCTCCCGCTGGGACAATGTTCAATTGTCTCACCCCACTGGTTTACACCCTTTTTAGGTGGTCGAGCTAGACGTGGTGGTGGTCGCGGAGTTGCGGCCGAGCAGCAAGAAGAATAGTAGAAGGCAAACGTTGGATATGCTACTGCTTTGGATGTTTTGTGATAAGAGTCTAGAGTCATCCCTGTACTCTCAGTAGACCTGTCAAACAGGTGGGTGGGTTGGGTTTGGGTTGGGCCATTGCGGGTGCAGGTCTGGCGGGTGCGGGTCAAAAAGATACACTTTTAAACGGGTGGAAGAAAAGCACATCCAAACCCGATCCAGCGGGTTGCCCACGGATGCCCATATAAAATGTGTACAATTAACAATAAGTTATCAGTTACTTTCTTTAACACTAAAAACAACATTTGAAACAGCTTGTAACTATTGTTTTTATGTCAAATATAGTGCAAAAGAATCAACATCTAATATGTTTGACGTCAAACTATTCGATTAGTTTTTGATATATGAAAAAGTAGCAACTAGTTGTATGTTGATATAAATTAGAAAAATCGATGTAGTTTTCATAGATAAATATCACAAGAAAAATACATAATTTTGTCATGTAACATTAGGCATTCCTAATATTATAAGTACTTGTTATTGCCTATTACAAACACAAAATAAATAGAACACAATTGTTGTTGGTAAAGGTAAAGAATTAACTTGTACAAAATAAGCAACATCTTTTAATAGGTGTGTGTGTATATTATGTATATAAATATATTTTCTTCAATTAACTGGGTCACCCGCGGGTGCCCGTGGATCACCCGTGAAACCCGCTTAATAAACGGGTGGGTATGGGTTTGGGTGATTTTCAGCGGGTGGCAAATTTTGCCACCCAAACCCAACTTAAACGGGTCGACCCATGGGCGCCCACTGATTTTAACCCAGTTTGACAGGTCTAACACTCAGGTCCTTGGCGGTATTTGACGTTGTTTCATGATGTACAGTTGTAGATGTTTTGTATATCCTGTTGTTGGCCGGATGTGGGCCTTTATGTATGTATAAACAGGTGATGAACTCATGTTATGACAGGACAGCTGTTGCTCTAAGCTGTGGACATGTATCCAGGCTTGAATGGATATGTATTTAACTTGTTTTCTTACAGGATATGGACTCGAATGTAATTTGTTTCTCAGTTTATCAGTTTTCCGCAATCGGTTTTAATTAACCCGTATTTTTGATAATCTGTGGTTATGGTGATTTCCACACGTTTTCGTGTAACACCTCACTGTCTGTGTGATAGTGGGATGTGTTGCGACAAAATTTTTGGTATCAGAGCTCTAGGTTCGCTGAGTCTACAGGGATCTAGGACTAGGTTGTGTCTGTTCTTATGCGTTTTCCAGATTTCCTCACATCATCTTCTGCCCTCAGCGGAAGAAAAGCCAAGATGTCTGGAAACCATGAAGAACACGCTGCTGAGTACAGCGATGCTGCATCCATTAATGGAGTAGTAGGTCAGGCACATGAAGATCGGGTGCCTGAGGTCCCCCGACCTGACCCAGCCATACTTGAGCATCCTGCCTACCAACATCTTATGGGGCACATGATGGCTATGATGAATCTCATGGTTGAGCGATTACCAGTGCCTCCTCTGCGAGCACAGGTTCCCCATGGTGAAACATCGGGTATTGGGAAGACCTTTGAGTGGCTTCGCCGAGTCGGAGCTTCAGATTATACTGGAACGGCTGATCCAGCAGATGCGGATCTGTGGCTGACAAGTCTTGAGAAGGCTTTCCGGATCCTCGATATCCCCAAAGCAGATAAAGTAAAGCAAGCTATCTACCTTCTAAAAGGTAGTGCTGGTCACTGGTGGACCATCGAAGAAGAGAAGCGGCCTGGTGAGGTGATCTGTTGGGAAGTATTCCAGCGCGAGTTCGTCAGCCGATACTTTCCCAAGACATATATGGATGAGAAGATTAGTTAGTTTGAGAGTTTGCGGCAAGGAACGATGAACATCACTGAGTACGAAGCCAAGTTTATGGATCTGTTGAGGTTTTGTCCTCACATGGCATCGACAGATGAGGAGCAGATCAAACATTTCAAAAAGGGTCTGAGTGCTGAGCTGACGACACCAGTTTCTGCGTTGGAGAACCGGGAGCGGTTTGCGATGTTTGTGGAATCCATCCGGAGGATCAAACGATCTATAAGGGAGAAGAGAGAGTCTATGGCTATGAAGAGACCTACTCAGTTCCAGGGTCAGAGGTTTGGTTGCTTCAAGAAGCCCAGGTTTTTAGCACCGGCAGTGATGAGAGGTTCTGGTGGACCATCTCAATGGTCTCAGGGTAGAGGAAGAGGTTATGTTTCTCCACCATCTAAGGCACAAAGTTCGGCTTCTGTGGCAGTGACAGGGCCATCTAGGCCACGGGTTGACGATAGAGTATGCCATCTATGTGGTCAGATCGGGCATTTGAGGTTCAACTGCCCGAATAGAGATGTTGAAGTGACGCAGCAGCCAAGACAGAATCATCAGGGATCGGATCGACAGCAGCCCAGTGGTATCAGAGGACGAGGACGCAGTCAAGCGTCTCAAGCTGGATCGTCTGCTCAAGGAAGCAAAGGTCATGGACAGTAAGCGATGGCTCGATTCTATGCCATGAGTCAGCCGGAGGCGATAGTCAACCCGCGAGTAGTGACAGGTCAGATGGAGTTATTTCATTCTGATATGTCTTCTTCTTTCCATTTGCCATATATCTGTTCTGGTTGACCCAGGTGCTACACACTCTTTTATCGCCTTGAGTATGCTTGAGAACTGTCGTTTACCTGTTAGTCATAAGAAGGATAGTTTGTTGTTGGAAACCCCTCTTGATGGTTCCTCATTGCTTCGAGAAGAGTGTCCATCTTGTGTCTTGTCTTTTTCGGGACACCGCATTTGAGTGGACCTCATACCACTTGATATGCATGGTTTTGATGTCATCCTTGGGATGGATACCTTAGAGAGGTACAAGGTTGTTTTGGACTGTGGTACCAAGCAAGCAGTGTTTGATGATGCTGGAAAGAAGTGGATCTTCTAAGGAGATAGGAAGATTCTTCTGACGTGTCTGGTATCAGCTATGGTGGCAGATAGGTTGCTACGAAAAGGATGTGAGGCATTCTTAGCTCATGTGGTGGATACCGTTGTGGCTACCAAGGCAAAAGGTCCTAGTCTTGAGGAGGTGTCAGTTGTCCGAGAGTTTGCAGATGTGTTTCCTGAAGAGTTTCCTGGTGTTCCCCCACCTCGAGAGATTGATTTTGAGATCAATCTGGTTCCAGGGACGCAGCCTGTTGCACAGACACCGTACAAAATGGCTCCAGTGGAGATGGAAGAGTTGAAGAAGCAGTTACAAGAGTTGCTGGACAAAGGTTTTATCTGACCAAGAACATCACCTTGGGGTGCTCCCATGTTGTTTGTCAAGAAGAAGGACGGTTCGATGCGGTTATGTATAGATTATCGGCAGTTGAACCAAGGTCACGATCAAGAACAAGTACCTGTTGTCGAGGATAGATGATCTATTTGATCAGTTGCGTGGTGCTACAGTGTTCTCGAAGATCGATCTACAGTCTGGATATCATCACCTGAGGATAAAGGTGAATGACATACCAAAGTCAGCTTTCAGGATGAGGTATGGTCACTATGAGTTTGTGGTTATGTCCTTTGGGTTAACCAATGCACCTGTTGCTTTCATGGACCTGATGAACATGGTGTTTCGTCCATTCTTAGATCAGTTTGTTGTAGTCTTTATAGATGACATCCTGATCTATAGTCGAGATAGGCTAGAGCATGAGAAACATCTTCGACGAGCTTTGACTCTTCTTCGCCAACATCAGTTGTATGCCAAGTTTGGTAAGTGTGAGTTCTGGTTGGAAGAGGTGACTTTCTTGGGTCACATGATATCTGCTGAAGGGGTCAAGGTAGATCCGAAGAAGGTAGAATCCGTTACGGATTGGGAACAGCCGAAGACGCCGACAGAAGTTCATAGTTTCCTGGGTCTAGCAGGATATTACCAGAGGTTTATCAAGGACTTTAGTGTGATTGCTTTGCCGACGACAAAGTTGACGAGAAAGGATGTGCCTTTTGTTTGGGATGATCGATGCCAGCAAGCTTTCCAGAGTTTGAAGGAGAAGGTGACTAGTGCTCCAGTGTTGATCTTGCTAGAGCCTGGGAAGGGCTATGTAGTTTTCTGTGATGCTTCCAAGAAGGGCTTAGGTTGTGTGCTGATGCAGGAGGATCATGTGGTTTCTTTTTCTTCGCGACAGCTCAAGAAACACGAGGAGAACTATCCGACTCATGATTTGGAGCTGGCAGCGGTGGTTCATGTGTTAAAAATTTGGAGACACTATTTGTATGGGGAAGTGTGTCAGATCTTTACAGATCATAAGAACTTGAAGTACATCTTTACGCAGCAAGAGTTGAATATGCGACAATGGCGATGGATGGAGTTGATCAATGACTACGACTGCACTATCGAGTATCATCCTGGTAAGGCAAATTTGGTAGCTGATGTGCTTAGTCGAAAGTCTTCTTTTTCTTCCAAGAAGGCACAGCTGAGTTCTCTGGTATGCCATGAGTGAGATATGCTTATCTCTTTGCGGAAGATGAAGGTGCAGATGGAGGTTTCCTCGTTAGCTGGACTCTTAGCACAGATGCAAGTCAAGCCTACGTTGAGACAGCAGATCAAAGATGCACAGCAGATCGATGATGAAATACAATTGATCAGATCAGAGTTTGGCAGAGAAAAGCGCGATGGGTTTCATGAGTCCGAGGATGGCCTAATCTGCTATCATGGTAGGATGGTGGTTCCGAATGTTGATAAGCTGAGGGAGTTGGTGCTAGAAGAATCACACACGTCGATGTATGCTATGCATCCAGGTGTCACCAAGATGTACCATAGTCTGAAGGACTTGTATTGGTGGCCCGGTCTGAAGAAGGATGTAGTTGAGTTCATGGCTAGATGTGCGGTCTGTCAGCAAGTGAAGGCCGAACATCAGAAGCCAGCAGGTACGTTGCAACCTTTGCCGATACCGCAGTGGAAATGGGATCATATAACCATGGATTTCATAGTTGGTCTACCCAAGACAACTAGGAATCATGATTCCATCTGGGTAGTTGTGGACAGATTGACAAAGTCTGCCCGTTTCCTACCTGTGAAGACGACATATACGGCTGAGAAACTTGCCAGAGTATATGTAGATGAGATAGTCCATTTTCATGGTGTGCCAGCAACGATAGTATCCGACAGAGGTCCTCAGTTCACAAGTCGTTTCTGGGAACAATTGCACAGAGTGTTGGGAACACAGTTGAGGTTCAATACCGCTTTCCACCCACAGACAGATGGACAATCTGAAAGGACTATTCAGATTCTAGAAGATCTCCTTCGAGCTTGTGTTTTGCAGTTCCTAGGCAATTGGGATGTGCATCTGAGTTTGATAGAGTTTGCTTATAACAACAGTTATCAGTGAAGCATCGACATGGCCCCTTATGAGGCTTTGTATGGGAGGAAGTGCAGATCTCCTTTGTGTTGGTATGAGTCTAGTGAGTACCAGTTATTGGGCCCTGAGTTAGTGTAGCAGACAACGGAAAAGATCAAGGTGATACAGTAACAGTTGAAAGTGGCACAGGATAGGCAGAAGTCTTATGCAGACAATCGTCGACGACCTTTGGAGTTCCAGGTAGGAGACAAGGTATACCTTAAAGTTTCGCCGTGGAAAGGTGTGCTGAGGTTTGGCCGAAAGGGTAAGTTGGCACCCAGGTATATGGGGCCTTACCCAGTCATGGCACGTGTTGGTAAGGTAGCTTATGAGATAGAGTTACCTCCTGAGTTGCACATGTTGCATCCAGTGTTCCATGTCAGTATGCTGAAGAAAAGCCATCCAGATTCGGGAACAATGATACAGCCAGTTGAAGTTGAGCTTGATGATGACGTGACCTATGAGGAAGGTCCCGTGGCGATCCTTGACAGAAGAGTCAAGAAGCTGAAGAAGAAGGACCTGGTTCTTGTGAAGGTTCTTTGGCAGCGTTGTGGCGTTGGGGAAGCCACGTGGGAGCTTGAGGAAGAGATGAGGAGGAAGTTTCCCTCGCTTTTCTCTTCGGATTTCGGGGACGAAATCCCTTAAAGGGGGTTAGATTGTAAGGATCCTGACCTTTGTTTAGGGCTTACCCTATTTTCTTTGCTTAACCCTGGTGCTTTGATGCCTGCTAATCACCTTTAGTGGTGATTAGGGTTTGGTTGTGCTTTATTGAGAGTTGAAGGTGCTACTTACAAATAACCCAAGTCTAGGGTTTTGTAGGCAAGTTTGCCACCTTGTGAGGTGTTCCTCTCTCTCTTTGCTTCCTCTAAGGTTGAGAGGAAGGCTTGGGCTTGTTTCTTGAGTTCTTTGGGCCTTGGTTGAGCTTGTTTGGGCCTTGAGGTGCCTTGTTTGGGCTTAGTTAAGCCTTGTATCGGCCTAGGAGTGTTTGTGTCGGCCAAGTGGAGTGTGTCGCCCATGGAGCAACATGTTGTGTCGCCCATGATGCTTGACCTTGCTTAGTGGACACTTGGAGTTCGTCTTGGCCATGTGGATGAAGCTTGTTAGAGTGGTGGCTTGTGCGCTAGGACAAGTGTCCCTAGGCGAGTGACACCTTGCCATGCTCCACCTTGTTTTCTCCTCCCTTTCCTTCTATATAGGCAGTTCCTTCCTTAGCTTAAGGTCCCTTTGGTTCCTCTCCATCTTGTGCACGATACAACCCCCCCCCCCTTCCTTGCTAGTGGTGGTCGATACACCCTTTGAAGGAGCGAGCTTGGTGGCCGACTGTTACAACCCACATTGAGGTTAGTCACTAAATACCTCAATTAGCATGACACCTTGATTAGTGTTGATTATCTTATTAAACATTATGATTAATCAAGATAAGCTAATATGCGAATCAATAGTTGAGATTGAATCATTTGAGGTAATTAATGATGATATCAATGTTGATCGTCAAGTTAATTAAGTTGCATTAAGAACACATGCAATCAGAGTTATGATCAGCTGTGACAAGATAATAATTGTGATTTCTTGCTTTGAGGGTGTAGAGAACCTCACGCTTGAAACATTACAAAAAGAAACAGTCAAATCGGACCACCGAGGAAACAATTATAGCATTTTTAGTTTTCTTGGACTTGATTGCAAATTTTCCAAATACTTTGTTTTATAATTCCATTTTTTCCTTTTTTTTCTTTCTCTAGCTTATCTGCTTCTTCTTCATGCGATGAATAGAGTCGGGTAACCGACTGTAACGCGTGACTTGTAGAGGAAAAGGGAGGCGAACGGCTAGGCGATTTGGGATTTGTAGCTCGTCTTCAGCAGCGTCAACCTCCTTTCCTCCCTCCTCTCTTCTTCCTCCACCCTTTCCCTCTCTTCCACCACGCCCTAGCAGCTCCCTCTGTTGTGCCCAATCTACTCTTCCACCTGCTGTGCGGCGCTCCAGCCAGCAGCGACAGCAGCGCGTGACCAATTTCTAAGGGGAAGAAAGGGGCGGCTCCGCAACATCCTCAAGCCTCCACAACGACGTCTTTATCTTCTTCTTCTTTCCTTGGCTAGAAGCCACTTGCAGCTTGGCAAGCGGCATCTACGGCAGCCGTAGCTGCGTTTTACAGCAGCAATTGGGTGCCGTTTTGGGCACCTAGCAGCCAAGAAGCTTCCCTTGAGCTCGGCTTGGAGATCTGAACAAAAATCAAAGGCCAGCACCAGTGATTTGGGTACTTAGCTAGTCAATTTCAAGTCTTGAATTCAAGTTTTTCCGGCAATCTGCTGTAAGCGTAAAGCTACAGATTGTGAACAGGACTTCTACAAGGTTGAAGACAACCTAGAAATCGCCCGGAATCAGGCCTTGGACGCAGTTCTGGACGAATCCGGATAGTCCGAATCAAAGTGAGTAGAGTTTCATTCATTTATCATTAATAAACTCAGGCGTTTGAATATTTTCTATTTTGTGCGCGAATTACGCTGATAACAGGCGTTATCAGGCATAGGGCAGTGTTTGGCTTCGCCCGACTTTTTATTTCATAAACTGCTTCTATACGTTGTTATATGATTAAATTTAGCAATTGATCAGTGTGGATTGAATCGGTAGATTTATATGGTTCATTGGAAACTAAATTGCTTATTTGAATGTTGAAATTAGAAATTCATGTCTGAAAATGGAATGGTTTGGGTATGAACCCAGACAATAAGGATTTCTGATAAATTATCAGATGTATGATTTCAAAGTTGATATGAGTAAATAAAAATATGCAATAAAACCCTAATTGCATATATCTTTTGACGTTAATATGAGTAAATTGATATTTACATGAAATGGCACATTTTTTTGAAATATTACCAGAAATTCTCAAGTATTGTTATTAAATTGTGTTGTGATAGGTAATTAACTCTTAATTGAGTTAAGTGATGCACAAACCAGGATTAGGGTTAATGTGCACATTTTTCGAGAATTTTAGAGAATTGACAAATGTTGAGTATGATTCTCATATGTGAAGTAAGTTTCTTTAATTTGTGCAATAAGATGTTCAATTACGTAAATTCGTTATGTATGTGCCAAATTGAAATAAGTTGGGGTATATATGCATTTCTAATTTGTCCGAATGCATGGTATGAGAATTTCTCAGAAATTACAATGATTTGAAATATATTGCTCAGACAGTTTTAGAATGACAGTGTATTGTGATTTGATCTGAAGTCAGTAAATGTGATATTCCTGTTTAAGTGTTTATATGTTAATCAGTTAATAGACTTAGGTGCCCCAACACCGTAGAACCCCATTGCGCGGTCTGTACCTTTGGGGTAAAACGGTCGGCCCTGGGGATACGCCCAGGCATCGGAGACTCGTGTCCAACAAATACCGAATGTCTCGGTGACACGAAGTCTGAGAGGTAGGATCCCGGTCAGCCCTGGGGATACGCCCAGGCATCGGAGATCAAAGAGAATGTCCCGGTCAGCCCTGGGGATACGCCCAGGCATCGAAGACTTAGAGACCCTCCGACTGTGCACTACAGGTTGCGGGAGGAGTCCAGAGCACTCAGAGTTAGTGCAGTGAGGCCTTGTGAGCCTGAGAGTCTTGTGCAGACCAGGACGAGAAGTCAGACTTAGCATTTCCCGGGTGTGTCGCTAAGTCGTGTACGGTGGGATCGTAGTTCGTTACAGATCTTCATATGCAGAGTACGTTGCATATGTTTGGGGCATAACTAAAATGCATTCACATAGGATCACAGTAAAATTAATATGTTAAGAGTTTAGAACTTCTACGCTAGTTCTCAATAATTGCTTTATTATTCAAGATATGCAGTTTCTGATATTTTATGCTTTACAGTTATGCGATATTGTTGTTGTATAGAAATGTGATTATTATCTGTAAAATCTGCTATGTCATTAGAACTGCTCTGTATAATATTGTTCTTATGCTTAATTTCAATTTAATAAACTTGACGAGTTGTTTAGTGATAGTTAAATGAAAAACTATTCACTGAGCGAGTAGGCTCACTCCTCTACTCAAACATTTTCAGGTCAGCGACAGGTTCCAGGAATCTGAAGGATCTTACCACCCTAGTCAGTAGAAGGTATATGTAGTTAGTTAGATAGTGGTCTCTTAGTCCTTTCCCCTCGGTCCTTGGGACATGGTGTGGGTGAGAGAGAGTATGTATGGCGAATGTGTAAAAGAATTAAATTAACTGTTATGTTTTACTTTCTGTTAAACAATGTTACATGTTGTAAACTCTGTTTATGTTCTCTAGCCAGTTTAATTGAAATGCTTCCACAATAGTTATTTATGTTTTAGTTTATAGCAATAATCCGGATATCATTACGAGGTTTTAAAAAGAAAAAGTTCTGAATGATTTGTTTATGTGATAATCCCTCCGTCGCGCCCTAATCTCGTGATTTGTGGTTAGTGTGAGATCGGGGTGTGACATCTTGGTATCAGAGCATAGGTTGAGTATATGAATGCTCTAAGTCAAGGTCAGGGGATGACAAGAGACCAATAGGATTAGGATTTAGGTGTCTTCCTTCTAACTGTAATTTTATAACAGGAAGTGTTATGTTATAGTATTGCAGATGACAGGAAGAGGACGTGGTCACGAGAATCAAGTTGAGAGTTTAAGCTGAGTCATCAGGGATCATTAGGATCAAAAGATAGAGTTATAATTAAGATGGATAAGAAATGATGTGTTTTTAGCTCTGGGAGGTCTGAGTGTTTAGATACCCTGGCCAGGTGTCTGAATACTTAGATTAACCAATATCAAGCTACTCTGTCTATTCTTCTCTGGATACCCTGGCCAGGTATGCAGAGGAAGGATAGGCTAGAGAGAAACCCTAGAAGTCTTAGGGTTAAGAAACTGAAAATTAATGTGGGAGTAAGAGATTAAACATATGATGCGATACAACTCTTGTTTATTATTGTTTATTTGATTGAAAAATCACTAGAAATGCTCTTATATGTATGAATTTAGATTTTCAGTTTGTAGAATAAATATGATTCTTTTATATTGTTGTGTGTCATGAACCGATTCATTTATTGTTTATATTCTTTGTATTAAGTAGACCAGGAGTTATGTTTAAATGAGCTTGCCCTAAGTGGATATTCTTTTCACATGTTTGAGATTAATGGGAGTTGGTTAATCCCGAGTAGCTCTTGGCTTCAGGACTACAGGTTCGGCCTGGTCCGGCTGGCAGGATGCGTTACTGGGATCTAATGACTCCTATTAATAGTATAATTAGAATAGACTCTGGATGATTTAGACCTGAATCATAGTAAGAATGTACATACGATAAGATGTTGAGATATAAGGGAAATATTAGAACAGCTAAGAAGTAGCTGGAAATGATATCAGAGGCCCAATGTTGGAGTCTCATATGAGCAATCCTTAATAGGAAATAAAGGAACCTGATACAAGGTTTAGATTCAATTTAATGTTTTGTATTATACGAACTCTAAATATAAGAGTATGGAAAGGATATGAGAAAAGTATGTAATGGCTAAGATAGTAAGAATCAGCTTTGGGTTGGATCATGGAATGGAGTAAAATACTTTTATGTACTTCAAAGCAAAGAGAAAATAAAAGAAAAGAGTTGAGTATATAATAAGTACATAGAAATAAAGAGTCTTATGAAAATCATAAGACCAAGACAAGAAACTTAGTTGGATTAAAAGAAATGTTAGAAATGATGACTTTGATTAAGGAACGAGAATTACATGACGTAATTGAGAGTATGGAATGCATATCTTTATTATAAAGCTTAGCACATTCATACATACTGTCTTGGATTCTAAGTCTCTATAGACTAACAGACTAGTTCCTAAAATAAAGAACAAATGTGTAATTAAGAAAATGAATGCATCTTATATGTTGCATAATTACCATGGTGGAGACGTCTAATTGAATGAAATAATGACATACAATATGATGATGAAACCCTAGCGGGGTAAATTCAGAATGTAATTTATCTGAATGTCCAAGTTAGAGAAAGGAAATTCCAGTGATTAGATAAGCACGACTTTAGTAAAACTTATGAGATTTAGAGTTTGAATTTCAAACTAAGGGAGTAAAAATCACATCATAATAATGTCGTGTTATTGATAAGGACCAAACCCTAGAATATTTAGAGTTGTAGTAGTTCAAGGGATATCACTAGTTGTTTGACCTTGAGTACTAGCATCCCTATAAATAAGATCATGAGATTTGCACTATGAAATGTAAGCTAGTGCTAATAAAATCCAGGGTTTAAAGGTAGCTAATCTGAAAGGTAGATACGCAATATGAAATGATTCAGAGAAAAGAGTAAGATATAAATTTGAAATGTAATAATAAGTAAGTAGTATTGAATGAGAAGTATTACTCGATACATGATCTGAAGTTAGCTGTTGTAGTTCATGCTCTTAAGACATGACATCACTATCTTTATGATGTGACGATAGATTATCACCCTGGAAAGGCGAATGTGGTGGCTGATGTCCTCAGCAGGAAGTCATGTTCAATAGCTGATGCATTCTCTATGGTATGTTTCAAGAGAAACATGCCAGTAGAAATGCGGAAGTTGAACTTAGACTTAGGGGTGACAGCACATAGTGGTTTGATTGCACAGATGCAAGTCAAAACTACTTTTTATGATCAGATCAAGGAACTACAGTAGGGTGACAGTGAGTTACAGCGGATCATGCATGACATGACAGGGGGAAGAGATCAGAGTTTAGGTTTTCTGATGATGGTGTGTTGTTTAGCATGACAGGTCGCATGTACCTCGAGATATTGACTTCAAAGAAAATATTCTTGAGGAAGCACATGCATCAATGTATGCTATGCATTCAGGCAACACTAAGATGTACATGAATCTCAAGGAGTTGTATTGGTGGTCTGGTATGAAGAGGATGTAGCTGAGTATGTGACTAGGTGCAGTGTGTGTCAGCAGGATAAGGTTGAGCACCAGAAACCTAAAGGTACTTTGCAATCACTTCCTATACCTGAGTGGAAATGGGAACATATCACAACGGACTTTGTGGTAGGGTTGCCCAGGACACCTAGAGGTTCTGACTCGATATGGGTGATTATGGATAGATTAACTAAGTCTGCTCACTTTCTTCCTGTTAAGTCAACCTTTGATGTCCCGAAGCTGGATAAGATATATGTGGATGAGGTAATCAGATTACATGGAATTCCAGTTTCTATTATATCTGATAGAGATCCTAAGTTCACATCCAGGTTCTGGAATCAGTTACATCATGCTTTGGGCACTAAGTTGAGGTTCAGTACAGCTTTTCACCCGTAGACGGATGGTCAGTCTAAGAGAACCATTCAGACTCTCGAGGACATGCTGAGAGCATGTGTTCTGCAGTTCAGAGGAAGTTGGGAAGAACACTTGAGCCTTATGGAGTTTGCATACAACAATAGCTACCATTCTAGTCTTGGTATGGCACCGTATGAAGCTTTGTATGGTAGAAAGTGTAGATCACCCATATGTTGGTATGAGGTTGGTGAAAAGCAGATTCTTGGACCCGAGATAGTAGATTTGACCACTGAAAAGATTACTGTGATCAAAGAACAGTTGAAAGTTGCACAGGACAGACAGAAAAGTTATGCTGAGAAAAGACGTAGACCTCTTGAGTTTGAGGTTGGTGATGAAGTATACTTGAAAGTTTCACCATGGAAAGGAGTGCTGAGATTTGGTAAGAGAGGCAAACTGACTCCTAGGTTTATGGGCCCGTATCCTATCATTGAGAGGATTAGACCTGTAGCCTATAGGTTAGAATTGCCATCTGAGTTGTCAAATCTACATGATGTGTTTCATGTATCTATGTTGAAGAAATGCTATCCCGGTACAGAAAAGATAGTTGACCCAGAACCTGCACAGCTCAGATCAGATGTGTCCTATGTTGAGGGACCAATTCAGATAGTTGATCGAAGGATCAAGAAACTCAAGAATCGTGAGATACCATTAGTGAAAGTTCTGTGGAGGAATCATAATCTAGAGGAAGCTACGTGGGAGCTTGAATCTGAGATGCGTAACAAGTTTCCTTTTCTCTTTTAGAAATTTCGGGACGAAATTCTTATAAGGGAGGGAGATTGTTACAACCCACATTGAGGTTAGTCACTAAATACCTCAATTAGCGTGACACCTTGATTAGTGTTGATTATCTTATTAAACATTATGATTAATCAAGATAAGCTAATATGCGAATCAATAGTTGAGATTGAATCATTTGAGGTAATTAATGATGATATCAATGTTGATCGTCAAGTTAATTAAGTTGCATTAAGAACACATGCAATCAGAGTTATGATCAGCTGTGACAAGATAATAATTGTGATTTCTTGCTTTGAGGGTGTAGAGAACCTCACGCTTGAAACATTACAAAAAGAAACAGTCAAATCGGACCACCGAGGAAACAGTTATAGCATTTTTAGTTTTCTTGGACTTGATTGCAAATTTTCCAAATACTTTGTTTTATAATTCCATTTTTTCCTTTTTTCTTTCTCTAGCTTATCTGCTTCTTCTTCACGCGATGAATAGAGTCGGGTAACCGACTGTAACGCGCGACTTGTAGAGGAAAAGGGAGGCGAACGGCTGGGTGATTTGGGATTTGTAGCTCGTCTTGAGCAGCGTCAACCTCCTTTCCTCCCTCCTCTCTTCTTCCTCCACCCTTTCCCTCTCTTCCACCACGCCCTATCAGCTCCCTCTGTTGCGCCCAATCTACTCTTCCACCTGTTGTGCGGCGCTCCAGCCAGCAGCGACAGCAGCGCGTGACCAATTTCTAAGGGGAAGAAAGGGGCGGCTCCACAACATCCTCAAGCCTCCACAACGACGTCTTTATCTTCTTCTTCTTTCCTTGGCTAGAAGCCACTTGCAGTTTGGCAAGCGGCATCTACGACAGCCGTAGCTGCGTTTTACAACAGCAATTGGGTGCCGTTTTGGGCACCTAGCAGCCAAGAAGCTTCCCTTGAGCTCAGTTTGGCGATCCGAACAAAAATCAAAGGCCAGCACCAGTGATTTGGGTACTTAGCTAGTCAATTTCAAGTCTTGAATTCAAGTTTTTCCGGCAATCTGCTGTAAGCGTAAAGCTACAGATTGTGAACAGGACTTCTACAAGGTTGAAGACAACCTAGAAATCGCCCGGAATCAGGCCTTGGACGCAGTTCTGGACGAATCCGGATAGTCCGAATCAAAGTGAGTAGAGTTTCATTCATTTATCATTAATAAACTCAGGCGTTTGAATATTTTCTATTTTGTGCGCGAATTACGCTGATAACAAGCGTTATCAGGCATAGGGCAGTGTTTGGCTTCGCCCGACTTTTTATTTCATAAACTGCTCCTAGACGTTGTTATATGATTAAATTTAGCGATTGATCAGTGTGGATTGAATTGGTAGATTTATATGGTTCATTGGAAACTAAATTGCTTATTTGAATGCTGAAATTAGAAATTCATGTCTGAAAATGGAATGGTTTGGGTATGAACCCAGACAATAAGGATTTCTGATAAATTATCAGATGTATGATTTCAAAGTTGATATGAGTAAATAAAAATATGCAATAAAACCCTAATTGCATATATCTTTTGACGTTAATATGAGTAAATTGATATTTACATGAAATGGCACATTTTTCTGAAATATTACCAGAAATTCTCAAGTATTGTTATTAAATTGTGTTGTGATAGGTAATTAACTCTTAATTGAGTTAAGTGATGCACAAACCAGGATTAGGGTTAATGTGCACGTTTTTCGAGAATTTTAGAGAATTGACAAATGTTGAGTATGATTCTCATATGTGAAGTAAGTTTCTTTAATTTGTGCAATAAGATGTTCAATTACGTAAATTCGCTATGTATGTGCCAAATTGAAATAAGTTGGGGTATTTATGCATTTCTAATTTGTCCGAATGCATGGTATGAGAATTTCTCAGAAATTACAATGATTTGAAATATATTGCTCAGATAGTTTTAGAATGATAGTGTACTGTGATTTGATCTGAAGTCAGTAAATGTGATATTCCTGTTTAAGTGTTTATATGTTAATCAGTTAATAGACTTAGGTGCCCCAACACCGTAGAACCCCATTGCGCGGTCTGTACCTTTGGGGTAAAACGGTCAGCCTTGGGGATACGCCCAGGCATCAAAGACTCGTGTCCAACAAATACCGAATGTCTCGGTGACACGAAGTCTGAGAGGTAGGATTCTGGTCAGCCCTGGGGATACGCCCAGGTATCGGAGATCCGAGAGAATGTCCCTGTCAGCCCTGGGGATACGCCCAGGCATCGGAGACTTAGAGACCCTCTGACTGTGCACTACAGGTTGCGGGAGGAGTCCAGAGCACTCAGAGTTAGTGCAGTGAGGCCTTGTGAGCCTGAGAGTCCTGTGCAGACCAGGACGAGAAGTCAGACTTAGCATTTCCCGGGTGTGTCGCTAAGTCTTGTACGGTGGGATCGTAGTTCGCTACAGATCTTCATATGCAGAGTGCGTTGCATATGTTTGGGGCATAACTAAAATGCATTCACATAGGATCACAGTAAAATTAATATGTTAAGAGTTTAGAACTTCTACGCTAGTTCTCAATAATTGCTTTATTATTCAAGATATGCAGTTTCTGATATTTTATGCTTTACAGTTATGCGATATTTGTTGTTGTATAGAAATGTGATTATTATCTATAAAATCTGCTATGTCATTAGAACTGCTCTGTATAATATTGTTCTTATGCTTAATTTCAATTTAATAAACTTGACGAGTTGTTTAGTGATAGTTAAATGAAAAACTATTCACTGAGCGAGTAGGCTCACTCCTCTACTCAAACATTTTCAGGTCAGCGACAGGTTCCAGGAATCTAAAGGATCTTACCACCCTAGTCAGTAGAAGGTATATGTAGTTAGTTAGATAGTGGTCTCTTAGTCCTTTCCCCTCGGTCCTTGGGACATGGTGTGGGTGAGAGAGAGTATGTATGGCGAATGTGTAAAAGAATGAAATTAACTGTTATGTTTTACTTTCTGTTAAACAATGTTACATGTTGTAAACTCTGTTTATGTTCTCTAGCCAGTTTAATTGAAATGCTTCCACAATAGTTATTTATGTTTTAGTTTACAGCAATAATCCGGATATCATTATGAGGTAATAAAAAGAAAAAGTTCTCAGTGATTTGTTTATGTGATAATCCCTCCGTCGCGCCCTAATCTCGTGATTTGTGGTTAGTGTGAGATCGGGGTGTGACATCTTGGTATCAAAGCATAGGTTGAGTATATGAATGCTCTAAGTCAAGGTCAGGGGATGACAAGAGACCAATAGGATTAGGATTTAGGTGTCTTCCTTCTAACTGCAATTTTATAACAGGAAGTGTTCTGTTATAGTATTGCAGATGACAGGAAGAGGACATGGTCATGAGAATCAAGTTGAGAGTTTAAGCTGAGTCATCAGGGATCATTAGGATCAAAAGATAGAGTTATAATTAAGATGGATAAGAAATGATGTGTTTTTAGCTCTGGGAGGTCTGAGTGTTTAGATACCCTGGCCAGGTGTCTGAATACTTAGATTAACCAGTATCAAGCTACTCTGTCTATTCTTCTCTGGATGCCCTGGCCAGGTATGCAGAGGAAGGATAGGCTAGAGAGAAACCATAGAAGTCTTAGGGTTAAGAAACTGAAAATTAATGTGGGAGTAAGAGATTAAACATATGATGCGATACAACTCTTGTTTATTATTGTTTATTTGATTGAAAAATCACTAGAAATGCTCTTATATGTATGAATTTAGATTTTCAGTTTGTAGAATAAATATGATTCTTTTATATTGTTGTGTGTCATGAACCGATTCATTTATTGTTTATATTCTTTATATTAAGTAGACCAGGAGTTATGTTTAAATGAGCTTGCCCTAAGTGGATATTCTTTTCACATGTTTGAGATTAATGTGAGTTGGTTAATCCCGAGTAGCTCTTGGCTTCAGGACTACAGGTTCGGCCTGGTCCAGCTGGCAGGATGCGTTACTGGGATCTAATGACTCCTATTAATAGTATAATTAGAATAGACTCTGGATGATTTAGACCTGAATCATAGTAAGAATGTACATACGATAAGATGTTGAGATATAAGGGAAATATTAGAACAGCTAAGAAGTAGCTGGAAATGATATCAGAGGCCCAATGTTGGAGTCTCATATGAGCAATCCTTAATAGGAAATAAAGGAACATGATACAAGGTTTAGATTCAATTTAATGATTTGTATTATACGAACTCTAAATATAAGAGTATGGAAAGGATATGAGAAAAGTATGTAATGGCTAAGATAGTAAGAATCAGCTTTGGGTTGGATCATGTAATGGAGTAAAATACTTTTATGTACTTCAAAGCAAAGAGAAAATAAAAGAAAAGAGTTGAGTATATAATAAGTACATAGAAATAAAGAGTCTTATGAAAATCATAAGACCAAGACAAGAAACTTAGTTGGATTAAAAGAAATGTTAGAAATGATGACTTTGATTAAGGAACGAGAATTACACGACGTAATTGAGAGTATGGAATGCATATCTTTATTATAAAGCTTAGCACATTCATACATACTGTCTTGGATTCTAAGTCTCTATAGACTAACAGACTAGTTCCTAAAATAAAGAACAGATGTGTAATTAAGAAAATGAATGCATCTTATATGTTGCATAATTACCATGGTGGAGACGTCTAATTGAATGAAATAATGACATACAATATGATGATGAAACCCTAGCGGGGTAAATTCAGAATGTAATTTATCTGAATGTCCAAGTTAGAGAAAGGAAATTCTAGTGATTAGATAAGCACGACTTTAGTAAAACTTATGAGATTTAGAGTTTGAATTTCAAACTAAGGGAGTAAAAATCACATCATAATAATGCCGTGTTATTGATAAGGACCAAACCCTAGAATATTTAGAGTTGTAGTAGTTCAAGGGATATCACTAGTGGTTTGACCTTGAGTACTAGCATCCCTATAAATAAGATCATGAGATTTGCACTATGAAAGGTAAGCTAGTGCTAATAAAATCCAGGGTTTAAAGGTAGCTAATCTGAAAGGTAGATACGCAATATGAAATGATTCAGAGAAAAGAGTAAGATATAAATTTGAAATGTAATAATAAGTAAGTAGTATTGAATGAGGAGTATTACTCGATACATGATCTGAAGTTAGCTGTTGTAGTTCACTCTCTTAAGACATGACATCACTATCTTTATGATGTGATGATAGATTATCACCCTGGAAAGGTGAATGTGGTGGTTGATGTCCTCAGTAGGAAGTCAGGTTCAATAGCTGATGCATTCTCTATGGTATGTTTCAAGAGAAACATGCCAGTAGAAATGCGGAAGTTGAACTTAGACTTAGGGGTGACAACACATAGTGGTTTGATTGCACAGATGCAAGTCAAACCTACTTTTTATGATCAGATCAAGGAACTACAGTAGGGTGACAGTGAGTTACAGCGGATCATGCATGACATGATAGGGGGAAGAGACCAGAGTTTAGGTTTTCTGATGATGGTGTGTTGTTTAGCATGACAGGTCGCATGTACCTCGAGATAATGACTTCAAAGAAAAGATTCTTGAGGAAGCACATGCATCAATGTATGCTATGCATTCAGGCAACACTAAGATGTACATGAATCTCAAGGAGTTGTATTGGTGGTCTGGTATGAAGAGGATGTAGCTGAGTATGTGACTAGGTGCAGTGTGTGTCAGCAGGATAAGGCTGAGCACCAGAAACCTAAAGGTACTTTGCAATCACTTCCTATACCTGAGTGGAAATGGGAACATATCACAACGGACTTTGTGGTAGGGTTGCCCAGGACACCTAGAGGTTCTGACTCGATATGGGTGATTGTGGATAGATTAACTAAGTCTGCTCACTTTCTTCCTGTTAAGTCAACCTTTGATGTCCCGAAGCTGGCTAAGATATATGTGGATGAGGTAATCAGATTACATGGAATTCCAGTTTCTATTATATCTGATAGCGATCCTAAGTTCACATCCAGGTTCTGCAATCAGTTACATCGTGCTTTGGGCACTAAGTTGAGGTTCAGTACAGCTTTTCACCCGCAGACGGATGGTCAGTCTGAGAGAACCATTCAGACTCTCGAGGACATGCTGAGAGCATGTGTTCTGCAGTTCAGAGGAAGTTGGGAAGAACACTTGAGCCTTATGGAGTTTGCATACAACAATAGCTACCATTCTAGTCTTGGTATGGCACCGTATGAAGCTCTGTATGGTAGAAAGTGTAGATCACCCATATGTTGGTATGAGGTTGGTGAAAAGCAGATTCTTGGACCCGAGATAGTATATTTGAACACTGAAAAGATTACTGTGATCAAAGAACAGTTGAAAGTTGCACAGGACAGACACAAAAGTTATGCTGAGAAAAGACGTAGACCTCTTGAGTTTGAGGTTGGTGATGAAGTATACTTGAAAGTTTCACCATGGAAAGGAGTGCTGAGATTTGGTAAGAGAGGCAAACTGACTCCTAGGTTTATGGGCCCGTATCCTATCATTGAGAGGATTAGACCTGTAGCCTATAGGTTAGAATTGCCATCTGAGTTGTCAAATCTACATGATGTGTTTCATGTATCTATGTTGAAGAAATGCTATCCCGGTACAGAAAAGATAGTTGACCCAGAACCTGCACAGCTCAGATCAGATGTGTCCTATGTTGAGGGACCAATTCAGATAGTTGATCGAAGGATCAAGAAACTCAAGAATCGTGAGATACCATTAGTGAAAGTTCTGTGGAGGAATCATAATCTAAAGGAAGCTATGTGGGAGCTTGAATCTGAGATGCGTAACAAGTTTCCTTTTCTCTTTTAGCAATTTCGGGACGAAATTCTTATAAGGGAGGGAGATTGTTACAACCCACATTGAGGTTAGTCACTAAATACCTCAATTAGCGTGACACCTTGATTAGTGTTTATTATCTTATTAAACATTATGATTAATCAAGATAAGCTAATATGCGAATCAATAGTTGAGATTGAATCATTTGAGGTAATTAATGATGATATCAATGTTGATCGTCAAGTTAATTAAGTTGCATTAAGAACACATGCAATCAGAGTTATGATCAGCTGTGACAAGATAATAATTGTGATTTCTTGCTTTGAGGGTGTAGAAAACCTCATGCTTGAAACATTACAAAAAGAAACAGTCAAATCGGACCACCGAGGAAACAGTTATAGCATTTTTAGTTTTCTTGGACTTGATTGCAAATTTTCCAAATACTTTGTTTTATAATTCCATTTTTTCCTTTTTTTCTTTCTCTAGCTTATCTGCTTCTTCTTCACGCGATGAATAGAGTCGGGTAACCGACTGTAACGCGCGACTTGTAGAGGAAAAGGGAGGCGAACGGCTGGGCGATTTGGGATTTGTAGCTCGTCTTCAGCAGCGTCAACCTCCTTTCCTCCCTCCTCTCTTCTTCCTCCACCCTTTCCCTCTCTTCCACCACGCCCTAGCAGCTCCCTCTGTTGCGCCCAATCTACTCTTCCACCTGCTGTGCGGCGCTCCAGCCAGCAGCGACAGCAGTGCGTGACCAATTTCTAAGGGGAAGAAAGGGGCGGCTCCGCAACATCCTCAAGCCTCCACAACGACATCTTTATCTTCTTCTTCTTTCCTTGGCTAGAAGCCACTTGCAGCTTGGCAAGCGGCATCTACGGCAGCCGTAGCTGCGTTTTACAGCAGCAATTGGGTGCCGTTTTGGGCACCTAGCAGCCAAGAAGCTTCCCTTGAGCTCGGCTTGGAGATCCGAACAAAAATCAAAGGCCAGCACCAGTGATTTGGGTACTTAGCTAGTCAATTTCAAGTCTTGAATTCAAGTTTTTCCGGCAATCTGTTGTAAGCGTAAAGCTACAGATTGTGAACAGGACTTCTACAAGGTTGAAGACAACCTAGAAATCGCCCGGAATCAGGCCTTGGACGCAGTTTTGGACGAATCCGGATAGTCCGAATCAAAGTGAGTAGAGTTTCATTCATTTATCATTAATAAACTCAGGCGTTTGAATATTTTCTATTTTGTGCGTGAATTACGCTGATAACAGGCGTTATCAGGCATAGGGTAGTGTTTGGCTTCGCCCAATTTTTTATTTCATAAACTGCTTCTAGACATTGTTATATGATTAAATTTAGCAATTGATCAGTGTGGATTGAATTGGTAGATTTATATGGTTCATTGGAAACTAAATTGCTTATTTGAATGCTGAAATTAGAAATTCATGTGTGAAAATGGAATGGTTTGGGTATGAACCCAGACAATAAGGATTTCTGATAAATTATCAGATGTATGATTTCAAAGTTGATATGAGTAAATAAAAATATGCAATAAAACCCTAATTGCATATATCTTTTGACGTTAATATGAGTAAATTGATATTTACATGAAATGGCACATTTTTCTGAAATATTACCAGAAATTCTCAAGTATTGTTATTAAATTGTGTTGTGATAGGTAATTAACTCTTAATTGAGTTAAGTGATGCACAAACCAGGATTAGGGTTAATGTGCACGTTTTTCGAGAATTTTAGAGAATTGACAAATGTTGAGTATGATTCTCATATGTGAAGTAAGTTTCTTTAATTTGTGCAATAAGATGTTCAATTGTGTAAATTCGCTATGTATGTGCCAAATTGAAATAAGTTGGGGTATTTATGCATTTCTAATTTGTCCGAATGCATGGTATGAGAATTTCTCAGAAATTACAATGATTTGAAATATATTGCTCAGACAATTTTAGAATGATAGTGTATTGTGATTTGATCTGAAGTCAGTAAATGTGATATTCCTGTTTAAGTGTTTATATGTTAATCAGTTAATAGACTTAGGTGCCCCAACACCATAGAACCCCATTGTGCGGTCTGTACCTTTGGGGTAAAACGGTCAGCCCTGGGGATATGCCCAGGCATCGGAGACTCGTGTCCAACAAATATCGAATGTCTCGGTGACATGAAGTCTGAGAGGTAGGATTCCGGTCAGCCCTGGGGATACGCCCAGGCATCGGAGATCCGAGAGAATGTCCCTGTCAGCCCTGGGGATACGCCCAGGCATCAGAGACTTAGAGACCCTCCGACTGTGCACTACAGGTTGCGGGAGGAGTCCAGAGCACTCAGAGTTAGTGCAGTGAGGCCTTGTGAGCCTGAGAGTCCTGTGCAGACCAGGACGAGAAGTCAGACTTAGCATTTCCTGGGGGTGTCGCTAAGTCTTGTACGGTGGGATCGTAGTTCGCTACAGATCTTCATATGCAGAGTGCGCTGCATATGTTTGGGGCATAACTAAAATGCATTCACATAGGATCACAGTAAAATTAATATGTTAAGAGTTTAGAACTTCTACGCTAGTTCTCAATAATTGCTTTATTATTCAAGATATGCAGTTTCTGATATTTTATGCTTTACAGTTATGCGATATTTGTTGTTGTATAGAAATGTGATTATTATCTATAAAATCTTCTATGTCATTAGAACTGCTCTGTATAATATTGTTCTTATGCTTAATTTCAATTTAATAAACTTGACGAGTTGTTTAGTGATAGTTAAATGAAAAACTATTCACTGAGCGAGTAGGCTCACTCCTCTACTCAAACATTTTTAGGTCAGCGACAGGTTCCACGAATCTGAAGGATCTTACCACCCTAGTCAGTAGAAGGTATATGTAGTTAGTTAGATAGTGGTCTCTTAGTCCTTTCCCCTCGGTCCTTGGGACATGGTGTGGGTGAGAGAGAGTATGTATGGCGAATGTGTAAAAGAATTAAATTAACTGTTATGTTTTACTTTCTGTTAAACAATGTTACATGTTGTAAACTCTATTTATGTTCTCTAGCCAGTTTAATTGAAATGCTTCCACAATAGTTATTTATGTTTTAGTTTACAGCAATAATCCGGATATCATTACGAGGTTTTAAAAAGAAAAAGTTCTCAGTGATTTGTTTATGTGATAATCCCTCTGTCGCGCCCTAATCTCGTGATTTGTGGTTAGTGTGAGATCGGGGTGTGACATCTTGGTATCAGAGCATAGGTTGAGTATATGAATGCTCTAAGTCAAGGTCAGGGGACGACAAGAGACCAATAGGATTAGGATTTAGGTGTCTTCCTTCTAACTGTAATTTTATAACAGGAAGTGTTCTGTTATAGTATTGCAGATGACAGGAAGAGGACGTGGTCACGAGAATCAAGTTGAGAGTTTAAGCTGAGTCATCAGGGATCATTAGGATCAAAAGATAGAGTTATAATTAAGATGGATAAGAAATGATGTGTTTTTAGCTCTGGGAGGTCTGAGTGTTTAGATACCCTGGCCAGGTGTCTGAATACTTAGATTAACCAGTATCAAGCTACTCTGTCTATTCTTCTCTGGATGCCCTGGCCAGGTATGCAGAGGAAGGATAGGCTAGAGAGAAACCCTAGAAGTCTTAGGGTTAAGAAACTGAAAATTAATGTGGGAGTAAGAGATTAAACATATGATGCGATACAACTCTTGTTTATTATTGTTTATTTGATTGAAAAATCACTAGAAATGCTCTTATATGTATGAATTTAGATTTTCAGTTTGTAGAATAAATATGATTCTTTTATATTGTTGTGTGTCATGAACCGATTCATTTATTGTTTATATTCTTTGTATTAAGTAGACCAGGAGTTATGTTTAAATGAGCTTGCCCTAAGTGGATATTCTTTTCACATGTTTGAGATTAATGTGAGTTGGTTAATCCTGAGTAGCTCTTGGCTTCAGGACTACATGTTCGGCCTGGTCCAGCTGGCAGGATGCGTTACTGGGATCTAATGACTCCTATTAACAGTATAATTAGAATAGACTCTGGATGATTTAGACCTGAATCATAGTAAGAATGTACATACGATAAGATGTTGAGATATAAGGGAAATATTAGAACAGCTAAGAAGTAGCTGGAAATGATATCAGAGGCCCAATGTTGGAGTCTCATATGAACAATCCTTAATAGGAAATAAAGGAACATGATACAAGGTTTAGATTCAATTTAATGATTTGTATTATACGAACTCTAAATATAAGAGTATGGAAAGGATATGAGAAAAGTATGTAATGGCTAAGATAGTAAGAATCAGCTTTGGGTTGGATCATGGAATGGAGTAAAATACTTTTATGTACTTCAAAGCAAAGAGAAAATAAAAGAAAAGAGTTGAGTATATAATAAGTACATAGAAATAAAGAGTCTTATGAAAATCATAAGACCAAGACAAGAAACTTAGTTGGATTAAAAGAAATGTTAGAAATGATGACTTTGATTAAGGAACGAGAATTACATGACGTAATTGAGAGTTTGGAATGCATATCTTTATTATAAAGCTTAGCACATTCATACATACTGTCTTGGATTCTAAGTCTCTATAGACTAACAGACTAGTTCCTAAAATAAAGAACAGATGTGTAATTAAGAAAACGAATGCATCTTATATGTTGCATAATTACCATGGTGGAGACGTCTAATTGAATGAAATAATGACATACAATATGATGATGAAACCCTAGCGGGGTAAATTCAGAATGTAATTTATCTGAATGTCCAAGTTAGAGAAAGGAAATTCCAGTGATTAGATAAGCACGACTTTAGTAAAACTTATGAGATTTAGAGTTTGAATTTCAAACTAAGGGAGTAAAAATCACATCATAATAATGTCGTGTTATTGATAAGGACCAAACCCTAGAATATTTAGAGTTGTAGTAGTTCAAGGGATATCACTAGTGGTTTGACCTTGAGTACTAGCATCCCTATAAATAAGATCATGAGATTTGCACTATGAAAGGTAAGCTAGTGCTAATAAAATCTAGGGTTTAAAGGTAGCTAATCTGAAAGGTAGATACGCAATATGAAATGATTCAGAGAAAAGAGTAAGATATAAATTTGAAATGTAATAATAAGTAAGTAGTATTGAATGAGGAGTATTACTCGATACATGATCTGAAGTTAGCTGTTGTAGTTCATGCTCTTAAGACATGACATCACTATCTTTATGATGTGACGATAGATTATCACCCTGGAAAGGCGAATGTGGTGGCTGATGTCCTCAGCAGGAAGTCAGGTTCAATAGCTGATGCATTCTCTATGGTATGTTTCAAGAGAAACATGCCAGTAGAAATGCGGAAGTTGAACTTAGACTTAGGGGTGACAACACATAGTGGTTTGATTGCACAGATGCAAGTCAAACCTACTTTTTATGATCAGATCAAGGAACTACAGTAGGGTGACAGTGAGTTACAGCGGATCATGCATGACATGATAGGGGGAAGAGACCAGAGTTTAGGTTTTCTGATGATGGTGTGTTGTTTAGCATGACAGGTCGCATGTACCTCGAGATAATGACTTCAAAGAAAAGATTCTTGAGGAAGCACATGCATCAATATATGCTATGCATTCAGGCAACACTAAGATGTACATGAATCTCAAGGAGTTGTATTGGTGGTCTGGTATGAAGAGGATGTAGCTGAGTATGTGACTAGGTGCAGTGTGTATCAGCAGGATAAGGCTGAGCACCAGAAACCTAAAGGTACTTTGCAATCACTTCCTATACCTGAGTGGAAATGGGAACATATCACAACGGACTTTGTGGTAGGGTTGCCCAGGACACCTAGAGGTTCTGACTCGATATGGGTGATTGTGGATAGATTAACTAAGTCTGCTCACTTTCTTCCTGTTAAGTCAACCTTTGATGTCCCGAAGCTGGCTAAGATATATGTGGATGAGGTAATCAGATTACATGGAATTCTAGTTTCTATTATATCTGATAGAGATCCTAAGTTCACATCCAGGTTATGGAATCAGTTACATCGTGCTTTGGGCACTAAGTTGAGGTTCAGTACAGCTTTTCACCCGCAGACGGATGGTCAGTCTGAGAGAACCATTCAGACTCTCGAGGACATGCTGAGAGCATGTGTTCTGCAGTTCAGAGGAAGTTGGGAAGAACACTTGAGCCTTATGGACTTTGCATACAACAATAGCTACCATTATAGTCTTGGTATGGCACCGTATGAAGCTCTGTATGGTAGAAAGTGTAGATCACCCATATGTTGGTATGAGGTTGGTGAAAAGCAGATTCTTGGACCCGAGATAGTAGATTTGAACACTGAAAAAGATTACTGTGATCAAAGAACAGTTGAAAGTTGCACAGGACAGACACAAAAGTTATGCTGAGAAAAGACGTAGACCTCTTGAGTTTGAGGTTGGTGATGAAGTATACTTGAAAGTTTCACCATGGAAAGGAGTGTTGAGATTTGGTAAGAGAGGCAAACTGACTCCTAGGTTTATGGGCCCGTATCCTATCATTGAGAGGATTAGACCTGCAGCCTATAGGTTAGAATTGCCATCTGAGTTGTCAAATCTACATGATGTGTTTCATGTATCTATGTTGAAGAAATGCTATCCCGGTACAGAAAAGATAGTTGACCCAGAACCTGCACAGCTCAGATCAGATGTGTCCTATGTTGAGGGACCAATTCAGATAGTTGATCGAAGGATCAAGAAACTCAAGAATCGTGAGATACCATTAGTGAAAGTTCTGTGGAGGAATCATAATCTAGAGGAAGCTACGTGGGAGCTTGAATCTGAGATGCGTAACAAGTTTCCTTTTCTCTTTTAGCAATTTCGGGACGAAATTCTTATAAGGGAGGGAGATTGTTACAACCCACATTGAGGTTAGTCACTAAATACCTCAATTAGTGTGACACCTTGATTAGTGTTGACTATCTTATTAAACATTATGATTAATCAAGATAAGCTAATATGCGAATCAATAGTTGAGATTGAATCATTTGAGGTAATTAATGATGATATCAATGTTGATCGTCAAGTTAATTAAGTTGCATTAAGAACACATGCAATCAGAGTTATGATCAGCTGTGACAAGATAATAATTGTGATTTCTTGCTTTGAGGGTGTAGAGAACCTCACGCTTGAAACATTACAAAAAGAAACAGTCAAATCAGACCACCGAGGAAACAGTTATAGCATTTTTAGTTTTCTTGGACTTGATTGCAAATTTTCCAAATACTTTGTTTTATAATTCCATTTTTTCCTTTTTTTTCTTTCTCTAGCTTATCTGCTTCTTCTTCACGCGATGAATAGAGTCGGGTAACCGACTGTAACGCGTGACTTGTAGAGGAAAAGGGAGGCGAACAGCTGGGCGATTTGGGATTTGTAGCTCGTCTTCAGCAGCGTCAACCTCCTTTCCTCCCTCCTCTCTTCTTCCTCCACCCTTTCCCTCTCTTCCACCATGCCCTAGCAGCTCCCTCTATTGCGCCCAATCTACTCTTCCACCTGCTGTGCGGTGCTCCAGCCAGCAGCGACAGCAGCGCGTGACCAATTTCTAAGGGGAAGAAAGGGGCGGCTCTGCAACATCCTCAAGCCTCCACAACGACGTCTTTATCTTATTCTTCTTTCCTTGGCTAGAAGCCACTTGCAGCTTGGCAAGCGGCATCTACGGCAGCCGTAGCTGCGTTTTACAACAGCAATTGGGTGTCGTTTTGGGCACCTAGCAGCCAAGAAGCTTCCCTTGAGCTCGGCTTGGAGATCCGAACAAAAATCAAAGGCCAGCACCAGTGATTTGGGTACTTAGCTAGTCAATTTCAAGTCTTGAATTCAAGTTTTTCCGGCAATCTGCTGTAAGCGTAAAGCTACAGATTGTGAACAGGACTTCTACAAGGTTGAAGACAACCTAGAAATCGCCCGGAATCAGGCCTTGGACGCAGTTCTGGACGAATCTGGATAGTCCGAATCAAAGTGAGTAGAGTTGCATTCATTTATCATTAATAAACGCAGGCGTTTGAATATTTTCTATTTTGTGCACGAATTACGCTGATAACAGGCATTATCAGGCATAGGGCAGTGTTTGGCTTCGCCCGACTTTTTATTTCATAAACTGCTTCTAGACGTTGTTATATGATTAAATTTAGCAATTGATCAGTGTGGATTGAATTGGTAGATTTATATGGTTCATTGGAAACTAAATTGCTTATTTGAATGATGAAATTAGAAATTCATGTCTGAAAATGGAATGGTTTGGGTATGAACCCAGACAATAAGGATTTCTGATAAATTATCAGATGTATGATTTCAAAGTTGATATGAGTAAATAAAAATATGCAATAAAACCCTAATTGCATATATCTTTTGACGTTAATATGAGTAAATTGATATTTACATGAAATGGCACATTTTTCTGAAATATTACCAGAAATTCTCAAGTATTGTTATTAAATTGTGTTGTGATAGGTAATTAACTCTTAATTGAGTTAAGTGATGCACAAACCAGGATTAGGGTTAATGTGCATGTTTTTCGAGAATTTTAGAGAATTGACAAATGTTGAGTATGATTCTCATATGTGAAGTAAGTTTCTTTAATTTGTGCAATAAGATGTTCAATTGCGTAAATTCGCTATGTATGTGCCAAATTGAAATAAGTTGGGGTATTTATGCATTTCTAATTTGTCTGAATGCATGGTATGAGAATTTCTCAGAAATTACAATGATTTGAAATATATTGCTCAGACAATTTTAGAATGACAGTGTATTGTGATTTGATCTGAAGTCAGTAAATGTGATATTCCTGTTTAAGTGTTTATATGTTAATCAGTTAATAGACTTAGGTGCCCCAACACCGTAGAACCCCATTGCGCGGTCTGTACCTTTGGGGTAAAATGGTCAGCCCTGGGGATACGCCCAGGCATCGGAGACTCGTGTCCAACAAATACCGAATGTCTCGGTGACACGAAGTCTGAGAGGTAGGATTCCGGTCAGCCCTGGGGATACGCACAGGCATCGGAGATCTGAGAGAATGTCCCTGTCAGCCCTGGGGATACGCCCAGGCATCGGAGACTTAGAGACCCTCCGACTGTGCACTACAGGTTGCGGGAGGAGTCCAGAGCACTCAGAGTTAGTGCAGTGAGGCCTTGTGAGCCTGAGAGTCCTGTGCAGACCAGGACGAGAAGTCAGACTTAGCATTTCCCGGGTGTGTCGCTAAGTCTTGTACGGTGGGATCGTAGTTCGCTACAGATCTTCATATGCAGAGTGCGCTGCATATGTTTGGGGCATAACTAAAATGCATTCACATAGGATCACAGTAAAATTAATATGTTAAGAGTTTAGAACTTCTACGCTAGTTCTCAATAATTGCTTTATTATTCAAGATATGCAGTTTCTGATATTTTATGCTTCACAGTTATGCGATATTTGTTGTTGTATAGAAATGTGATTATTATCTATAAAATCTTCTATGTCATTAGAACTGCTCTGTATAATATTGTTCTTATGCTTAATTTCAATTTAATAAACTTGACGAGTTGTTTAGTGATAGTTAAATGAAAAACTATTCACTGAGCGAGTAGGCTCACTCCTCTACTCAAACATTTTCAGGTCAGCGACAGGTTCTAGGAATATGAAGGATCTTACCACCCTAGTCAGTAGAAGGTATATGTAGTTAGTTAGATAGTGGTCTCTTAGTCCTTTCCCCTCGGTCCTTGGGACATGGTGTGGGTGAGAGAGAGTATGTATGGCGAATGTGTAAAAGAATTAAATTAACTGTTATGTTTTACTTTCTGTTAAACAATGTTACATGTTGTAAACTCTGTTTATGTTCTCTAGCCAGTTTAATTGAAATGCTTCCACAATAGTTATTTATGTTTTAGTTTACAGCAATAATCCAGATATCATTACAAGGTTTTAAAAAGAAAAAGTTCTCAGTGATTTGTTTATGTGATAATCCCTCCGTCGCGCCCTAATCTCGTGATTTGTGGTTAGTGTGAGATCGGGGTGTGACATCTTGGTATCAGAGCATAGGTTGAGTATATGAATGCTCTAAGTCAAGGTCAGGGGACGACAAGAGACCAATAGGATTAGGATTTAGGTGTCTTCCTTCTAACTGTAATTTTATAACAGGAAGTGTTCTGTTATAGTATTGCAGATGACAGGAAGAGGACGTGGCCACGAGAATCAAGTTGAGAGTTTAAGCTAAGTCATCAGGGATCATTAGGATCAAAAGATAGAGTTATAATTAAGATGGATAAGAAATGATGTGTTTTTAGCTCTGGGAGGTCTGAGTGTTTAGATACCCTGGCCAGGTGTATGAATACTTAGATTAACCAGTATCAAGCTACTCCGTCTATTCTTCTCTGGATGCCCTGGCCAGGTATGCAGAGGAAGGATAGGCTAGAGAGAAACCCTAGAAGTCTTATGGTTAAGAAACTGAAAATTAATGTGGGAGTAAGAGATTAAACATATGATGCGATACAACTCTTGTTTATTATTGTTTATTTGATTGAAAAATCACTAGAAATGCTCTTATATGTATGAATTTAGATTTTCAGTTTGTAGAATAAATATGATTCTTTTATATTGTTGTGTGTCATGAACTGATTCATTTATTGTTTATATTCTTTGTATTAAGTAGACCAGGAGTTATGTTTAAATGAGCTTGCCCTAAGTGGATATTCTTTTCACATGTTTGAGATTAATGTGAGTTGGTTAATCCTGAGTAGCTCTTGGCTTCAGGACTACAGGTTCGGCCTGGTCCAGCTGGCAGGATGCGTTACTGGGATCTAATGACTCCTATTAACAGTATAATTAGAATAGACTCTGGATGATTTAGACCTGAATCATAGTAAGAATGTACATACGATAAGATGTTGAGATATAAGGGAAATATTAGAACAGCTAAGAAGTAGCTGGAAATGATATCAGAGGCCCAATGTTGGAGTCTCATATGAGCAATCCTTAATAGGAAATAAAGGAACATGATACAAGGTTTAGATTCAATTTAATGATTTGTATTATACGAACTCTAAATATAAGAGTATGGAAAGGATATGAGAAAAGTATGTAATGGCTAAGATAGTAAGAATCAGCTTTGGGTTGGATCATGGAATGGAGTAAAATACTTTTATGTACTTCAAAGCAAAGAGAAAATAAAAGAAAAGAGTTGAGTATATAATAAGTACATAGAAATAAAGAGTCTTATGAAAATCATAAGACCAAGACAAGAAACTTAGTTGGATTAAAAGAAATGTTAGAAATGATGACTTTGATTAAGGAACGAGAATTACATGACGTAATTGAGAGTATGGAATGCATATCTTTATTATAAAGCTTAGCACATTCATACATACTGTCTTGGATTCTAAGTCTCTATAGACTAACAGACTAGTTCCTAAAATAAAGAACAGATGTGTAATTAAGAAAATGAATGCATCTTATATGTTGCATAATTACCATGGTGGAGACGTCTAATTGAATGAAATAATGACATACAATATGATGATGAAACCCTAGCGGGGTAAATTCAGAATGTAATTTATCTGAATGTCCAAGTTAGAGAAAGGAAATTCCAGTGATTAGATAAGCACGACTTTAGTAAAACTTATGAGATTTAGAGTTTGAATTTCAAACTAAGGGAGTAAAAATCACATCATAATAATGTTGTGTTATTGATAAGGACCAAACCTTAGAATATTTAGAGTTGTAGTAGTTCAAGGGATATCACTAGTGGTTTGACCTTGAGTACTAGCATCCCTATAAATAAGATCATGAGATTTGCACTATGAAAGGTAAGCTAGTGCTAATAAAATCCAGGGTTTAAAGGTAGCTAATCTGAAAGGTAGATACGCAATATGAAATGATTCAGAGAAAAGAGTAAGATATAAATTTGAAATGTAATAATAAGTAAGTAGTATTGAATGAGGAGTATTACTCGATACATGATCTGAAGTTAGCTGTTGTAGTTCATGCTCTTAAGACATGACATCACTATCTTTATGATGTGACGATAGATTATCACCCTGGAAAGGCGAATGTGGTGGCTGATGTCCTCAGTAGGAAGTCAGGTTCAATAGCTGATGCATTCTCTATGGTATGTTTCAAGAGAAACATGCCAGTAGAAATGCGGAAGTTGAACTTAGACTTAGGGGTGACAACACATAGTGGTTTGATTGCACAGATGCAAGTCAAACCTACTTTTTATGATCAGATCAAGGAACTACAGTAGGGTGACAGTGAGTTACAGCGGATCATGCATGACATGATAGGGGGAAGAGACCAGAGTTTAGGTTTTCTGATGATGGTGTGTTGTTTAGCATGACAGGTTGCATGTACCTCGAGATAATGACTTCAAAGAAAAGATTCTTGAGGAAGCACATGCATCAATGTATGCTATGCATTCAGGCAACACTAAGATGTACATGAATCTCAAGGAGTTGTATTGGTGGTCTGGTATGAAGAGGATGTAGCTGAGTATGTGACTAGGTGCAGTGTGTGTCAGCAGGATAAGGCTGAGCACCAGAAACCTAAAGGTACTTTGCAATCACTTCCTATACCTGAGTGGAAATGGGAACATATCACAACGGACTTTGTGGTAGGGTTGCCCAGGACACCTAGAGGTTCTGACTCGATATGGGTGATTGTGGATAGATTAACTAAGTCTGCTCACTTTCTTCATGTTAAGTCAACCTTTGATGTCCCGAAGCTGGCTAAGATATATGTGGATGAGGTAATCAGATTACATGGAATTCCAGTTTCTATTATATCTGATAGAGATCCTAAGTTCACATCCAGGTTCTGGAATCAGTTACATCGTGCTTTGGGCACTAAGTTGAGGTTCAGTACAGCTTTTCACCCGCAAACGGATGGTCAGTCTGAGAGAACCATTCAGACTCTCGAGGACATGCTGAGAGCATGTGTTCTGCAGTTCAGAGGAAGTTGGGAAGAACACTTGAGCCTTATGGACTTTGCATACAACAATAGCTACCATTCTAGTCTTGGTATGGCACCGTATGAAGCTCTGTATGGTAGAAAGTGTAGATCACCCATATGTTGGTATGAGGTTGGTGAAAAGCAGATTCTTGGACCCGAGATAGTAGATTTGAACACTGAAAAGATTACTGTGATCAAAGAACAGTTGAAAGTTGCACAGGACAGACACAAAAGTTATGCTGAGAAAAGATGTAGACCTCTTGAGTTTGAGGTTGGTGATGGAGTATACTTGAAAGTTTCACCATGGAAAGGAGTGCTGAGATTTGGTAAGAGAGGCAAACTGACTCCTAGGTTTATGGGCCCGTATCCTATCATTGAGAGGATTAGACCTGTAGCCTATAGGTTAGAATTTCCATCTGAGTTGTCAAATCTACATGATGTGTTTCATGTATCTATGTTGAAGAAATGCTATCCCGGTACAGAAAAGATAGTTGACCCAGAACCTGCACAGCTCAGATCAGATGTGTCCTATGTTGAGGGACCAATTCAGATAGTTGATCGAAGGATCAAGAAACTCAAGAATCGTGAGATACCATTAGTGAAAGTTCTGTGGAGGAATCATAATCTATAGGAAGCTACGTGGGAGCTTGAATCTGAGATGCGTAACAAGTTTCCTTTTCTCTTTTAGCAATTTCGGGACGAAATTCTTATAAGGGAGGGAGATTGTTACAACCCACATTGAGGTTAGTCACTAAATACCTCAATTAGCGTGACACCTTGATTAGTGTTGATTATCTTATTAAACATTATGATTAATCAAGATAAGCTAATATGCGAATCAATAGTTGAGATTGAATCATTTGAGGTAATTAATGATGATATCAATGTTGATAGTCAAGTTAATTAAGTTGCATTAAGAACACATGCAATCAGAGTTATGATCAGCTGTGACAAGATAATAATTGTGATTTCTTGCTTTGAGGGTGTAGAGAACCTCACGCTTGAAACATTACAAAAAGAAACAGTCAAATCGGACCACCGAGGAAACAATTATAGCATTTTTAGTTTTCTTGGACTTGATTGCAAATTTTCCAAATACTTTGTTTTATAATTCCATTTTTTTCCTTTTTTCTTTCTCTATCTTATCTGCTTCTTCTTCACACGATGAATAGAGTCGGGTAACCGACTGTAACGCGTGACTTGTAGAGGAAAAGGGAGGCGAACGGCTGGGCGATTTGGGATTTGTAGCTCGTCTTCAGCAGCGTCAACCTCCTTTCCTCCCTCCTCTCTTCTTCATCCACCCTTTCCCTCTCTTCCACCACGCCCTAGCAACTCCCTCTGTTGCGCCCAATCTACTCTTCCACCTGCTGTGCGGCGCTCCAGCCAGCAGCGACAGCAGCGCGTGACCAATTTCTAAGGGGAAGAAAGGGGCGGCTCCGCAACATCCTCAAGCCTCCACAACGACGTCTTTATCTTCTTCTTCTTTCCTTGGCTAGAAGCCACTTGCAGCTTGGCAAGCGGCATCAATGGCAGCCGTAGCTGCGTTTTACAGCAGCAATTGGGTGCCGTTTTGGGCACCTAGCAGCCAAGAAGCTTCCCTTGAGCTCGGCTTGGAGATCCGAACAAAAATCAAAGGCCATCACCAGTGATTTGGGTACTTAGCTAGTCAATTTCAAGTCTTGAATTCAAGTTTTTCCGGCAATCTGCTGTAAGCGTAAAGCTACAGATTGTGAACAGGACTTCTACAAGGTTGAAGACAACCTAGAAATCGCCCGGAATCAGGCCTTGGACGCAGTTCTGGACGAATCCGGATAGTCTGAATCAAAGTGAGTAGAGTTTCATTCATTTATCATTGATAAACTCAGGCGTTTGAATATTTTCTATTTTGTGCGCGAATTACGCTGATAACAGGCGTTATCAGGCATAGGGCAGTGTTTGGCTTCGCCCGACTTTTTATTTCATAAACTGCTTCTAGACGTTGTTATATGATTAAATTTAACAATTGATCAGTGTGTATTGAATCGGTAGATTTATATGGTTCATTGGAAACTAAATTGCTTATTTGAATGTTGAAATTAGAAATTCATGTCTGAAAATGGAATGGTTTGGGTATGAACCCAGACAATAAGGATTTCTGATAAATTATCAGATGTATGATTTCAAAGTTGATATGAGTAAATAAAAATATGCAATAAAACCCTAATTACATATATCTTTTGACGTTAATATGAGTAAATTGATATTTACATGAAATGGCACATTTTTCTGAAATATTACCAGAAATTCTCAAGTATTGTTATTAAATTGTGTTGTGATAGGTAATTAAATCTTAATTGAGTTAAGTGATGCACAAACCAGGATTAGGGTTAATGTGCACGTTTTTCGAGAATTTTAGAGAATTGACAAATGTTGAGTATGATTCTCATATGTGAAGTAAGTTTCTTTAATTTGTGCAATAAGATGTTCAATTGCGTAAATTCGCTATGTATGTGCCAAATTGAAATAAGTTGGGGTATTTATGCATTTCTAATTTGTCTGAATGCATGGTATGAGAATTTCTCAAAAATTACAATGATTTGAAATATATTGCTCAGACAGTTTTAGAATGATAGTGTATTGTGATTTGATCTGAAGTCAGTAAATGTGATATTCCTGTTTAAGTGTTTATATGTTAATCAGTTAATAGACTTAGGTGCCCCAACACCGTAGAACCCCATTGCGCGGTATGTACCTTTGGGGTAAAACGGTCAGCCCTGGGGATACACCCAGGCATCGGAGACTCGTGTCCAAAAAATACCGAATGTCTCGGTGACACGAAGTCTGAGAGGTAGGATTCCGGTCAGCCCTGGGGATACGCCCAGGCATCGGAGATCCGAGAGAATGTCTCGGTCAGCCCTGGGGATACGCCCATGCATCGGAGACTTAGAGACCCTCTGACTGTGCACTACAGGTTGCGGGAGGAGTCCAGAGCACTCAGAGTTAGTGCAGTGAGGCCTTGTGAGCCTGAGAGTCCTGTGCAGACCAGGACGAGAAGTCAGACTTAGCATTTCCCGGGTGTGTCGCTAAGTCTTGTACGGTGGGATCGTAGTTCGCTACAGATCTTCATATGCAGAGTGCGCTGCATATGTTTGGGGCATAACTAAAATGCATTCACATAGGATCACAGTAAAATTAATATGTTAAGAGTTTAGAACTTCTACGCTAGTTCTCAATAATTGCTTTATTATTCAAGATATGCAGTTTCTGATATTTTATGCTTTACAGTTATGCGATATTTGTTGTTGTATAGAAATGTGATTATTATCTGCAAAATCTGCTATGTCATTAGAACTGCTCTGTATAATATTGTTCTTATGCTTAATTTCAATTTAATAAACTTGACGAGTTGTTTAGTGATAGTTAAATGAAAAACTATTCACTGAGCGAGTAGGCTCACTCCTCTACTCAAACATTTTCAGGTCAGTGACAGGTTCCAGGAATCTGAAGGATCTTACCACCCTAGTCAGTAGAAGGTATATGTAGTTAGTTAGACAGTGGTCTCTTAGTCCTTTCCCCTCGGTCCTTAGGACATGGTGTGGGTGAGAGAGAGTATGTATGGCGAATGTGTAAAAGAATTAAATTAACTGTTATGTTTTACTTTCTGTTAAACAATGTTACATGTTGTAAACTCTGTTTGTGTTCTCTAGCTAGTTTAATTGAAATGCTTCCACAATAGTTATTTATGTTTTAGTTTACAGTAATAATCTGGATATCATTACGAGGTTTTAAAAAGAAAAAGTTCTCAGTGATTTGTTTATGTGATAATCCCTCCGTCGCGCCCTAATCTCGTGATTTGTGGTTAGTGTGAGATCGGGGTGTGACATCTTGGTATCAGAGCATAGGTTGAGTATATGAATGCT
Organism: Alisma plantago-aquatica; assembly: GCA_963693085.1. Classification (NCBI taxonomy): domain Eukaryota; kingdom Viridiplantae; phylum Streptophyta; class Magnoliopsida; order Alismatales; family Alismataceae; genus Alisma; species Alisma plantago-aquatica. The sequence goes on from OY856411.1 coordinate 569,319,969, forward strand.
CTAAGTCAAGGTCAGGGGACGACAAGAGACCAATAGGATTAGGATTTAGGTGTCTTCCTTCTAACTATAATTTTATAACAGGAAGTGTTCTGTTATAGTATTGCAGATGACAGGAAGAGGACGTGGTCACGAGAATCAAGTTGAGAGTTTAAGCTAAGTCATCAGGGATCATTAGGATCAAAAGATAGAGTTATAATTAAGATGGATAAGAAATGATGTGTTTTTAGCTCTGGGAGGTCTGAGTGTTTAGATACCCTGGCCAGATGTCTGAATACTTAGATTAACCAGTATCAAGCTACTCTGTCTATTCTTCTCTGGATGCCCTGGCCAGGTATGCAGAGGAAGGATAGGCTAGAGAGAAACCCTATAAGTCTTATGGTTAAGAAACTGAAAATTAAGGTGGGAGTAAGAGATTAAACATATGATGCGATACAACTCTTGTTTATTATTGTTTATTTGATTGAAAAATCACTAGAAATGCTCTTATATGTATGAATTTAGATTTTCAGTTTGTAGAATAAATATGATTCTTTTATATTGTTGTGTGTCATGAACTGATTCATTTATTGTTTATATTCTTTGTATTAAGTAGACCAGGAGTTATGTTTAAATGAGCTTGCCCTAAGTGGATATTCTTTTCACATGTTTGAGATTAATGTGAGTTGGTTAATCCTGAGTAGCTCTTGGCTTCAGGACTACAGGTTCGGCCTGGTCCAGCTGGCAGGATGCGTTACTGGGATCTAATGACTCCTATTAACAGTATAATTAGAATAGACTCTGGATGATTTAGACCTGAATCATAGTAAGAATGTACATACGATAAGATGTTGAGATATAAGGGAAATATTAGAACAGCTAAGAAGTAGCTGGAAATGATATCAGAGGCCCAATGTTGGAGTCTCATATGAGCAATCCTTAATAGGAAATAAAGGAACATGATACAAGGTTTAGATTCAATTTAATGATTTGTATTATACGAACTCTAAATATAAGAGTATGGAAAGGATATGAGAAAAGTATGTAATGGCTAAGATAGTAAGAATCAGCTTTGGGTTGGATCATGGAATGGAGTAAAATACTTTTATGTACTTCAAAGCAAAGAGAAAATAAAAGAAAAGAGTTGAGTATATAATAAGTACATAGAAATAAAGAGTCTTATGAAAATCATAAGACCAAGACAAGAAACTTAGTTGGATTAAAAGAAATGTTAGAAATGATGACTTTGATTAAGGAACGAGAATTACATGACGTAATTGAGAGTATGGAATGCATATCTTTATTATAAAGCTTAGCACATTCATACATACTGTCTTGGATTCTAAGTCTCTATAGACTAACAGACTAGTTCCTAAAATAAAGAACAGATGTGTAATTAAGAAAATGAATGCATCTTATATGTTGCATAATTACCATGGTGGAGACGTCTAATTGAATGAAATAATGACATACAATATGATGATGAAACCCTAGCGGGGTAAATTCAGAATGTAATTTATCTGAATGTCCAAGTTAGAGAAAGGAAATTCCAGTGATTAGATAAGCACGACTTTAGTAAAACTTATGAGATTTAGAGTTTGAATTTCAAACTAAGGGAGTAAAAATCACATCATAATAATGTCGTGTTATTGATAAGGACCAAACCTTAGAATATTTAGAGTTGTAGTAGTTCAAGGGATATCACTAGTGGTTTGACCTTGAGTACTAGCATCCCTATAAATAAGATCATGAGATTTGCACTATGAAAGGTAAGCTAGTGCTAATAAAATCCAGGGTTTAAAGGTAGCTAATCTGAAAGGTAGATACGCAATATGAAATGATTCAGAGAAAAGAGTAAGATATAAATTTGAAATGTAATAATAAGTAAGTAGTATTGAATGAGGAGTATTACTCGATACATGATCTGAAGTTAGCTGTTGTAGTTCATGCTCTTAAGACATGACATCACTATCTTTATGATGTGACGATAGATTATCACCCTGGAAAGGCGAATGTGGTGGCTGATGTCCTCAGCAGGAAGTCAGGTTCAATAGCTGATGCATTCTCTATGGTATGTTTCAAGAGAAACATGCCAGTAGAAATGCGGAAGTTGAACTTAGACTTAGGGGTGACAACACATAGTGGTTTGATTGCACAGATGCAAGTCAAACCTACTTTTTATGATCAGATCAAGGAACTACAGTAGGGTGACAGTGAGTTACAACGGATCATGCATGACATGATAGGGGGAAGAGACCAGAGTTTAGGTTTTCTGATGATGGTGTGTTGTTTAGCATGACAGGTCGCATGTACCTCGAGATAATGACTTCAAAGAAAAGATTCTTGAGGAAGCACATGCATCAATGTATGCTATGCATTCAGGCAACACTAAGATGTACATGAATCTCAAGGAGTTGTATTGGTGGTCTGGTATGAAGAGGATGTAGCTGAGTATGTGACTAGGTGCAGTGTGTGTCAGCAGGATAAGGCTGAGCACCAGAAACCTAAAGGTACTTTGCAATCACTTCCTATACCTGAGTGGAAATGGGAACATATCACAACGGACTTTGTGGTAGGGTTGCCCAGGACACCTAGAGGTTCTGACTCGATATGGGTGATTGTGGATAGATTAACTAAGTCTGCTCACTTTCTTCATGTTAAGTCAACCTTTGATGTCCCGAAGCTGGCTAAGATATATGTGGATGAGGTAATCAGATTACATGGAATTCCAATTTCTATTATATCTGATAGAGATCCTAAGTTCACATCCAGGTTCTGGAATCAGTTACATCGTGCTTTGGGCACTAAGTTGAGGTTCAGTACAGCTTTTCACCCGCAAACGGATGGTCAGTCTGAGAGAACCATTCAGACTCTCGAGGACATGCTGAGAGCATGTGTTCTGCAGTTCAGAGGAAGTTGGGAAGAACACTTGAGCCTTATGGACTTTGCATAAAACAATAGCTACCATTCTAGTCTTGGTATGGCACCGTATGAAGCTCTGTATGGTAGAAAGTGTAGATCACCCATATGTTGGTATGAGGTTGGTGAAAAGCAGATTCTTGGACCCGAGATAGTAGATTTGAACACTGAAAAGATTACTGTGATCAAAGAACAGTTGAAAGTTGCACAGGACAGACACAAAAGTTATGCTGAGAAAAGACGTAGACCTCTTGAGTTTGAGGTTGGTGATGGAGTATACTTGAAAGTTTCACCATGGAAAGGAGTGCTGAGATTTGGTAAGAGAGGCAAACTGACTCCTAGGTTTATGGGCCCGTATCCTATCATTGAGAGGATTAGACCTGTAGCCTATAGGTTAGAATTTCCATCTGAGTTGTCAAATCTACATGATGTGTTTCATGTATCTATGTTGAAGAAATGCTATCCCGGTACAGAAAAGATAGTTGACCCAGAACCTGCACAGCTCAGATCAGATGTGTCCTATGTTGAGGGACCAATTCAGATAGTTGATCGAAGGATCAAGAAACTCAAGAATCGTGAGATACCATTAGTGAAAGTTCTGTGGAGGAATCATAATCTATAGGAAGCTACGTGGGAGCTTGAATCTGAGATGCGTAACAAGTTTCCTTTTCTCTTTTAGCAATTTCGGGACGAAATTCTTATAAGGGAGGGAGATTGTTACAACCCACATTGAGGTTAGTCACTAAATACCTCAATTAGCGTGACACCTTGATTAGTGTTGATTATCTTATTAAACATTATGATTAATCAAGATAAGCTAATATGCGAATCAATAGTTGAGATTGAATCATTTGAGGTAATTAATGATGATATCAATGTTGATAGTCAAGTTAATTAAGTTGCATTAAGAACACATGCAATCAGAGTTATGATCAGCTGTGACAAGATAATAATTGTGATTTCTTGCTTTGAGGGTGTAGAGAACCTCACGCTTGAAACATTACAAAAAGAAACAGTCAAATCGGACCACCGAGGAAACAATTATAGCATTTTTAGTTTTCTTGGACTTGATTGCAAATTTTCCAAATACTTTGTTTTATAATTCCATTTTTTTCCTTTTTTTCTTTCTCTAGCTTATCTGCTTCTTCTTCACACGATGAATAGAGTCGGGTAACCGACTGTGACGCGTGACTTGTAGAGGAAAAGGGAGGCGAACGGTTGGGCGATTTGGGATTTGTAGCTCGTCTTCAGCAGCGTCAACCTCCTTTCCTCCCTCCTCTCTTCTTCATCCACCCTTTCCCTCTCTTCCACCACGCCCTAGCAACTCCCTCTGTTGCGCCCAATCTACTCTTCCACCTGCTGTGCGGCGCTCCAGCCAGCAGCGACAGCAGCGCGTGACCAATTTCTAAGGGGAAGAAAGGGGCGGCTCCGCAACATCCTCAAGCCTCCACAACGACGTCTTTATCTTCTTCTTCTTTCCTTGGCTAGAAGCCACTTGCAGCTTGGCAAGCGGCATCAATGGCAGCCGTAGCTGCGTTTTACAGCAGCAATTGGGTGCCGTTTTGGGCACCTAGCAGCCAAGAAGCTTCCCTTGAGCTCGGCTTGGAGATCCGAACAAAAATCAAAGGCCATCACCAGTGATTTGGGTACTTAGCTAGTCAATTTCAAGTCTTGAATTCAAGTTTTTCCGGCAATCTGCTGTAAGCGTAAAGCTACAGATTGTGAACAGGACTTCTACAAGGTTGAAGACAACCTAGAAATCGCCCGGAATCAGGCCTTGGACGCAGTTCTGGACGAATCCGGATAGTCTAAATCAAAGTGAGTAGAGTTTCATTCATTTATCATTGATAAACTCAGGCGTTTGAATATTTTCTATTTTGTGCGCGAATTACGCTGATAACAGGCGTTATCAGGCATAGGGCAGTGTTTGTCTTCGCCCGACTTTTTATTTCATAAACTGCTTCTAGACGTTGTTATATGATTAAATTTAGCAATTGATCAGTGTGTATTGAATCGGTAGATTTATATGGTTCATTGGAAACTAAATTGCTTATTTGAATGTTGAAATTAGAAATTCATGTCTGAAAATGGAATGGTTTGGGTATGAACCCAGACAATAAGGATTTCTGATAAATTATCAGATGTATGATTTCAAAGTTGATATGAGTAAATAAAAATATGCAATAAAACCCTAATTACATATATCTTTTGACGTTAATATGAGTAAATTGATATTTACATGAAATGGCACATTTTTCTGAAATATTACCAGAAATTCTCAAGTATTGTTATTAAATTGTGTTGTGATAGGTAATTAAATCTTAATTGAGTTAAGTGATGCACAAACCAGGATTAGGGTTAATGTGCACGTTTTTCGAGAATTTTAGAGAATTGACAAATGTTGAGTATGATTCTCATATGTGAAGTAAGTTTCTTTAATTTGTGCAATAAGATGTTCAATTGCGTAAATTCGCTATGTATGTGCCAAATTGAAATAAGTTGGGGTATTTATGCATTTCTAATTTGTCTGAATGCATGGTATGAGAATTTCTCAAAAATTACAATGATTTGAAATATATTGCTCAGACAGTTTTAGAATGATAGTGTATTGTGATTTGATCTGAAGTCAGTAAATGTGATATTCCTGTTTAAGTGTTTATATGTTAATCAGTTAATAGACTTAGGTGCCCCAACACCGTAGAACCCCATTGCGCGGTATGTACCTTTGGGGTAAAACGGTCAGCCCTGGGGATACACCCAGGCATCGGAGACTCGTGTCCAAAAAATACCGAATGTCTCGGTGACACGAAGTCTGAGAGGTAGGATTCTGGTCAGCCCTGGGGATACACCCAGGCATCGGAGATCCGAGAGAATGTCTCGGTCAGCCCTGGGGATACACCCATGCATCGGAGACTTAGAGACCCTCTGACTGTGCACTACAGGTTGCGGGAGGAGTCCAGAGCACTCAGAGTTAGTGCAGTGAGGCCTTGTGAGCCTGAGAGTCCTGTGCAGACCAGGACGAGAAGTCAGACTTAGCATTTCCCGGGTGTGTCGCTAAGTCTTGTACGGTGGGATCGTAGTTCGCTACAGATCTTCATATGCAGAGTGCGCTGCATATGTTTGGGGCATAACTAAAATGCATTCACATAGGATCACAGTAAAATTAATATGTTAAGAGTTTAGAACTTCTACGCTAGTTCTCAATAATTGCTTTATTATTCAAGATATGCAGTTTCTGATATTTTATGCTTTACAGTTATGCGATATTTGTTGTTGTATAGAAATGTGATTATTATCTGCAAAATCTGCTATGTCATTAGAACTGCTCTGTATAATATTGTTCTTATGCTTAATTTCAATTTAATAAACTTGACGAGTTGTTTAGTGATAGTTAAATGAAAAACTATTCACTGAGCGAGTAGGCTCACTCCTCTACTCAAACATTTTCAGGTCAGTGACAGGTTCCAGGAATCTGAAGGATCTTACCACCCTAGTCAGTAGAAGGTATATGTAGTTAGTTAGATAGTGGTCTCTTAGTCCTTTCCCCTCGGTCCTTAGGACATGGTGTGGGTGAGAGAGAGTATGTATGGCGAATGTGTAAAAGAATTAAATTAACTGTTATGTTTTACTTTCTGTTAAACAATGTTACATGTTGTAAACTCTGTTTGTGTTCTCTAGCTAGTTTAATTGAAATGCTTCCACAATAGTTATTTATGTTTTAGTTTACAGTAATAATCTGGATATCATTACGAGGTTTTAAAAAGAAAAAGTTCTCAGTGATTTGTTTATGTGATAATCCCTCCGTCGCGCCCTAATCTCGTGATTTGTGGTTAGTGTGAGATCGGGGTGTGACATCTTGGTATCAGAGCATAGGTTGAGTATATGAATGCTCTAAGTCAAGGTCAGGGGACGACAAGAGACCAATAGGATTAGGATTTAGGTGTCTTCCTTCTAACTGTAATTTTATAACAGGAAGTGTTCTGTTATAGTATTGCAGATGACAGGAAGAGGACGTGGTCACGAGAATCAAGTTGAGAGTTTAAGCTAAGTCATCATGGATCATTAGGATCAAAAGATAGAGTTATAATTAAGATGGATAAGAAATGATGTGTTTTTAGCTCTGGGAGGTCTGAGTGTTTAGATACCCTGGCCAGGTGTCTGAATACTTAGATTAACCAGTATCAAGCTACTCTGTCTATTCTTCTCTGGATGCCCTGGCCAGGTATGCAGAGGAAGGATAGGCTAGAGAGAAACCCTATAAGTCTTATGGTTAAGAAACTGAAAATTAATGTGGGAGTAAGAGATTAAACATATGATGCGATACAACTCTTGTTTATTATTGTTTATTTGATTGAAAAATCACTAGAAATGCTCTTATATGTATGAATTTAGATTTTCAGTTTGTAGAATAAATATGATTCTTTTATATTGTTGTGTGTCATGAACTGATTCATTTATTGTTTATATTCTTTGTATTAAGTAGACCAGGAGTTATGTTTAAATGAGCTTGCCCTAAGTGGATATTCTTTTCACATGTTTGAGATTAATGTGAGTTGGTTAATCCTGAGTAGCTCTTGGCTTCAGGACTACAGGTTCGGCCTGGTCCAGCTGGCAGGATGCGTTACTGGGATCTAATGACTCCTATTAACAGTATAATTAGAATAGACTCTGGATGATTTAGACCTGAATCATAGTAAGAATGTACATACGATAAGATGTTGAGATATAAGGGAAATATTAGAACAGCTAAGAAGTAGCTGGAAATGATATCAGAGGCACAATGTTGGAGTCTCATATGAGCAATCCTTAATAGGAAATAAAGGAACATGATACAAGGTTTAGATTCAATTTAATGATTTGTATTATACGAACTCTAAATATAAGAGTATGGAAAGGATATGAGAAAAGTATGTAATGGCTAAGATAGTAAGAATCAGCTTTGGGTTGGATCATGGAATGGAGTAAAATACTTTTATGTACTTCAAAGCAAAGAGAAAATAAAAGAAAAGAGTTGAGTATATAATAAGTACATAGAAATAAAGAGTCTTATGAAAATCATAAGACCAAGACAAGAAACTTAGTTGGATTAAAAGAAATGTTAGAAATGATGACTTTGATTAAGGAACGAGAATTACATGACGTAATTGAGAGTATGGAATGCATATCTTTATTATAAAGCTTAGCACATTCATACATACTGTCTTGGATTCTAAGTCTCTATAGACTAACAGACTAGTTCCTAAAATAAAGAACAGATGTGTAATTAAGAAAATGAATGCATCTTATATGTTGCATAATTACCATGGTGGAGACGTCTAATTGAATGAAATAATGACATACAATATGATGATGAAACCCTAGCGGGGTAAATTCAGAATGTAATTTATCTGAATGTCCAAGTTAGAGAAAGGAAATTCCAGTGATTAGATAAGCACGACTTTAGTAAAACTTATGAGATTTAGAGTTTGAATTTCAAACTAAGGGAGTAAAAATCACATCATAATAATGTCGTGTTATTGATAAGGACCAAACCTTAGAATATTTAGAGTTGTAGTAGTTCAAGGGATATCACTAGTGGTTTGACCTTGAGTACTAGCATCCCTATAAATAAGATCATGAGATTTGCACTATGAAAGGTAAGCTAGTGCTAATAAAATCCAGGGTTTAAAGGTAGCTAATCTGAAAGGTAGATACGCAATATGAAATGATTCAGAGAAAAGAGTAAGATATAAATTTGAAATGTAATAATAAGTAAGTAGTATTGAATGAGGAGTATTACTCGATACATGATCTGAAGTTAGCTGTTGTAGTTCATGCTCTTAAGACATGACATCACTATCTTTATGATGTGACGATAGATTATCACCCTGGAAAGGCGAATGTGGTGGCTGATGTCCTCAGCAGGAAGTCAGGTTCAATAGTTGATGCATTCTCTATGGTATGTTTCAAGAGAAACATGCCAGTAGAAATGCGGAAGTTGAACTTAGACTTAGGGGTGACAACACATAGTGGTTTGATTGCACAGATGCAAGTCAAACCTACTTTTTATGATCAGATCAAGGAACTACAGTAGGGTGACAGTGAGTTACAGCGGATCATGCATGACATGATAGGGGGAAGAGACCAGAGTTTAGGTTTTCTGATGATGGTGTGTTGTTTAGCATGACAGGTCGCATGTACCTCGAGATAATGACTTCAAAGAAAAGATTCTTGAGGAAGCACATGCATCAATGTATGCTATGCATTCAGGCAACACTAAGATGTACATGAATCTCAAGGAGTTGTATTGGTGGTCTGGTATGAAGAGGATGTAGCTGAGTATGTGACTAGGTGCAGTGTGTGTCAGCAGGATAAGGCTGAGCACCAGAAACCTAAAGGTACTTTGCAATCACTTCCTATACCTGAGTGGAAATGGGAACATATCACAACGGACTTTGTGGTAGGGTTGCCCAGGACACCTAGAGGTTCTGACTCGATATGGGTGATTGTGGATAGATTAACTAAGTCTGCTCACTTTCTTCCTGTTAAGTCAACCTTTGATGTCCCGAAGCTGGCTAAGATATATGTGGATGAGGTAATCAGATTACATGGAATTCCAGTTTCTATTATATCTGATAGAGATCCTAAGTTCACATCCAGGTTCTGGAATCAGTTACATCGTGCTTTGGGCACTAAGTTGAGGTTCGGTACAGCTTTTCACCCGCAAACGGATGGTCAGTCTGAGAGAACCATTCAGACTCTCGAGGACATGCTGAGAGCATGTGTTCTGCAGTTCAGAGGAAGTTGGGAAGAACACTTGAGCCTTATGGAGTTTGCATACAACAATAGCTACCATTCTAGTCTTGGTATGGCACCGTATGAAGCTCTGTATGGTAGAAAGTGTAGATCACCCATATGTTGGTATGAGGTTGGTGAAAAGCAGATTCTTGGACCCGAGATAGTAGATTTGAACACTGAAAAGATTACTGTGATCAAAGAACAGTTGAAAGTTGCACAGGACAGACACAAAAGTTATGCTGAGAAAAAACGTAGACCTCTTGAGTTTGAGGTTGGTGATGGAGTATACTTGAAAGTTTCACCATGGAAAGGAGTGCTGAGATTTGGTAAGAGAGGCAAACTGACTCCTAGGTTTATGGGCCCGTATCCTATCACTGAGAGGATTAGACCTGTAGCCTATAGGTTAGAATTTCCATCTGAGTTGTCAAATCTACATGATGTGTTTCATGTATCTATGTTGAAGAAATGCTATCCCGGTACAGAAAAGATAGTTGACCCAGAACCTGCACAGCTCAGATCAGATGTGTCCTATGTTGAGGGACCAATTCAGATAGTTGATCGAAGGATCAAGAAACTCAAGAATCGTGAGATACCATTAGTGAAAGTTCTGTGGAGGAATCATAATCTATAGGAAGCTACGTGGGAGCTTGAATCTGAGATGCGTAACAAGTTTCCTTTTCTCTTTTAGCAATTTCGGGACGAAATTCTTATAAGGGAGGGAGATTGTTACAACCCACATTGAGGTTAGTCACTAAATACCTCAATTAGCGTGACACCTTGATTAGTGTTGATTATCTTATTAAACATTATGATTAATCAAGATAAGCTAATATGCGAATCAATAGTTGAGATTGAATCATTTGAGGTAATTAATGATGATATCAATGTTGATCGTCAAGTTAATTAAGTTGCATTAAGAACACATGCAATCAGAGTTATGATCAGTTGTGACAAGATAATAATTGTGATTTCTTGCTTTGAGGGTGTAGAGAACCTCACGCTTGAAACATTACAAAAAGAAACAGTCAAATCGGACCACTGAGGAAACAATTATAGCATTTTTAGTTTTCTTGGACTTGATTGCAAATTTTCCAAATACTTTGTTTTATAATTCCATTTTTTTCCTTTTTTCTTTCTCTAGCTTATCTGCTTCTTCTTCACACGATGAATAGAGTCGGGTAACCGACTGTAACACGCGACTTGTAGAGGAAAAGGGAGGCGAACGGCTGGGCGATTTGGGATTTGTAGCTCGTCTTCAGCAGCGTCAACCTCCTTTCCTCCCTCCTCTCTTCTTCATCCACCCTTTCCCTCTCTTCCACCACGCCCTAGCAACTCCCTCTGTTGCGCCCAATCTACTCTTCCACCTGCTGTGCGGCGCTCCAGCCAGCAGCGACAGCAGCGCGTGACCAATTTCTAAGGGGAAGAAAGGGGCGGCTCCGCAACATCCTCAAGCCTCCACAACGACGTCTTTATCTTCTTCTTCTTTCCTTGGCTAGAAGCCACTTGCAGCTTGGCAAGCGGCATCTATGGCAGCCGTAGCTGCATTTTACAGCAGCAATTGGGTGCCGTTTTGGGCACCTAGCAGCCAAGAAGCTTCCCTTGAGCTCGGCTTGGAGATCCGAACAAAAATCAAAGGCCATCACCAGTGATTTGGGTACTTAGCTAGTCAATTTCAAGTCTTGAATTCAAGTTTTTCCGGCAATCTGCTGTAAGCGTAAAGCTACAGATTGTGAACAGGACTTCTACAAGGTTGAAGACAACCTAGAAATCGCCCGGAATCAGGCCTTGGACGCAGTTCTGGATGAATCCGGATAGTCTGAATCAAAGTGAGTAGAGTTTCATTCATTTATCATTGATAAACTCAGGCGTTTGAATATTTTCTATTTTGTGCGCGAATTACGTTGATAACAGGCGTTATCAGGCATAGGGCAGTGTTTGGCTTCGCCCGACTTTTTATTTCATAAACTGCTTCTAGACGTTGTTATATGATTAAATTTAGCAATTGATCAGTGTGTATTGAATCGGTAGATTTATATGGTTCATTGGAAACTAAATTGCTTATTTGAATGTTGAAATTAGAAATTCATGTCTGAAAATGGAATGGTTTGGGTATGAACCCAGACAATAAGGATTTCTGATAAATTATCAGATGTATGATTTCAAAGTTGATATGAGTAAATAAAAATATGCAATAAAACCCTAATTGCATATATCTTTTGACGTTAATATGAGTAAATTGATATTTACATGAAATGGCACATTTTTCTGAAATATTACCAGAAATTCTCAAGTATTGTTATTAAATTGTGTTGTGATAGGTAATTAAATTTTAATTGAGTTAAGTGATGCACAAACCAGGATTAGGGTTAATGTGCACGTTTTTCGAGAATTTTAGAGAATTGACAAATGTTGAGTATGATTCTCATATGTGAAGTAAGTTTCTTTAATTTGTGCAATAAGATGTTCAATTGCGTAAATTCGCTATGTATGTGCCAAATTGAAATAAGTTGGGGTATTTATGCATTTCTAATTTGTCTGAATGCATGGTATGAGAATTTCTCAGAAATTACAATGATTTGAAATATATTGCTCAGACAGTTTTAGAATGATAGTGTATTGTGATTTGATCTGAAGTCAGTAAATGTGATATTCCTGTTTAAGTGTTTATATGTTAATCAGTTAATAGACTTAGGTGCCCCAACACCGTAGAACCCCATTGCGCGGTATGTACCTTTGGGGTAAAACGGTCAGCCCTGGGGATACGCCCAGGCATCGGAGACTCGTGTCCAAAAAATACTGAATGTCTCGGTGACACGAAGTCTGAGAGGTAGGATTCCGGTCAGCCCTGGGGATACGCCCAGGCATCGGAGATCCGAGAGAATGTCTCGGTCAGCCCTGGGGATACGCCCAGGCATCGGAGACTTAGAGACCCTCTGACTGTGCACTACAGGTTGCGGGAGGAGTCCAGAGCACTCAGAGTTAGTGCAGTGAGGCCTTGTGAGCCTGAGAGTCCTGTGCAGACCAGGATGAGAAGTCAGACTTAGCATTTCCCGGGTGTGTCGCTAAGTCTTGTACGGTGGGATCGTAGTTCGCTACAGATCTTCATATGCAGAGTGCGCTGCATATGTTTGGGGCATAACTAAAATGCATTCACATAGGATCACAGTAAAATTAATATGTTAAGAGTTTAGAACTTCTACGCTAGTTCTCAATAATTGCTTTATTATTCAAGATATGCAGTTTCTGATATTTTATGCTTTACAGTTATGCGATATTTGTTGTTGTATAGAAATGTGATTATTATCTGTAAAATCTGCTATGTCATTAGAACTGCTATGTATAATATTGTTCTTATGCTTAGTTTCAATTTAATAAACTTGACGAGTTGTTTAGTGATAGTTAAATGAAAAACTATTCACTGAGCGAGTAGGCTCACTCCTCTACTCAAACATGTTTAGGTCAGTGACAGGTTCCAGGAATCTGAAGGATCTTACCACCCTAGTCAGTAGAAGGTATATGTAGTTAGTTAGATAGTGGTCTCTTAGTCCTTTCCCCTCGGTCCTTAGGACATGGTGTGGGTGAGAGAGAGTATGTATGTATGGCGAATGTGTAAAAGAATTAAATTAACTGTTATGTTTTACTTTCTGTTAAACAATGTTACATGTTGTAAACTCTATTTGTGTTCTCTAGCTAGTTTAATTGAAATGCTTCCACAATAGTTATTTATGTTTTAGTTTACAGTAATAATCCGGATATCATTACGAGGTTTTAAAAAGAAAAAGTTCTCAGTGATTTGTTTATGTGATAATCCCTCCGTCGCGCCCTAATCTCGTGATTTGTGGTTAGTGTGAGATCGGGGTGTGACACCGACACACCTTGGAGGAGTAGGTGGTGGCCGATAGCCTTGGAGTATCCATCTTCCTTGCTTGGTGGAGCTTGGAGTTCTTCTTCTTCCTTGGAGCTTGGAGCTTAAGGTGGGTCGCATAACTTCTAACCCTAACTACACTACTCTCTTTCCATGTTCTTATATGTTGCTATGTCCATAATCTTGCTTACATGTTAGAAGCTTAGTTCTTGCTTTAAGAACCTTGTTGGCCGATCCTTTTTTATCTAGAGTTGTAGGTCAGCAACACTCCTTTCTCCCCTTGGTCTAGAAGAGTGAGTTTGGGATTCTAGTGCCATGAGCAACACCCCTCCTTCATAGTCAATTGAGGTGAGCTTGTGTCCTAGTTGCTTGAGCAAGACCCTCTTCTCACCATGGGCTAGAAGGGTGAGCTCGGTTTGGTGGTGACCCTTCTCTAGGATTTCGTCTGTCCATGTGAGTGAGGTAGTAGACAATCCTTGTTTGATACATGTACCTTGGTTGATATGGGCATGGGGAGGTGCTTCCCGCTAGCCCTCTTGACCTAGATTCCTTGCACGCCCTTGAGTTGGTCCTGCCCAGTAGAGCTGCTCGCCTGGTAGAGCTGCTCGCCCGACAGAGTTGCACGCCAGCAGAGCACGTCACACCCTTGCACGACACACCTTGTATCGCCCAACCATGCCGCCTGGCACTCCTCTGCCCGGCACAAGTGCCCCACACGCCTGATGCTTGTGCTGCTCACCCGGTATGTGTTGCCCGGCACAGTGCGCAGGTGAGTTATCTTTCATGTGTTGCACGCTGCACGCTCGCCATTAACCCAGCGTTGTGCGCTGCACGCGGGCAGTGTGAGCTAGTTTTTCCCAATACAGTTGGGTGAGAGTGAGCCCTGCCCGGCATAGTTGTAGTGAGGGTTTTTAGTACTTCTTGTGAGGGTCCTTAGTGTTCTAGTGAGGGTTACCCGTATCTTGGAATGATGATTGTTATATGTAACGATGGTGACGTTTGTGCATGCTTGATAGTTTCTCATCTAAGCTTAGCATGGCTAAGCACATGAGTGTAACCACCTTGATAATCTCTTTAAATGCTAAGAACAATAACGAGCATGCATTAGGGTTTTCTTGATGATGCGCCTTATACATGAGATCATAAGATGAGACACGATCATGAAAAGGATACAACCACTAATGTTATCTTGTGGTAATAATATGCTTAACCCTAAATGCCACCTTGTGTTGATAATATAAGTCTCTTGATTATTCATGATTGATTATTGAATGATGCTAACCATGCAGGTAATGCATAGCCAAATGAAAGGCTATGAGGAATGGTTATATGAGAACAATGAGATGACAGGTATATTATGAATGATGTTCCATGATGATGATATAAGCCTTGAGAGGCAGTGGTACTATGTGATGAGAGATTGAGATCCCATGGTATGTGATGATCCTTCAGATGGATCTGGATGATTGGCAAGAGGCCAAGTGATAACATGTGATGTGGGATCCTTGTGATGGATCAGTATGATGTGAATTGTAGTGAAAGCAAAATGTTGAGTTTACGTTGTTTATTTCCTTGCATGTTATACAACTTGGTTGAATCTTGCAATCCATCTAAAAGATACTAATTAATCACAGTGAAACCTATCATGTAGTTTGCCCTGGCCATAGATCCATCATCATCAGGACTTGGTGATGGTGAAATGGGTTCTCCTGTGGGTTAACCCGAAGTGCATATTTTTGAATATACGAGGTTTCTCCTAGCCTCAAATAGAGAGGTAAACGAGTGCAGTTGCGGTTGCAGACTCGGATATGTGATGAGCATGGTGAACAAACCCATGGCTCCAGATATGTGATATGATGAGCATGAATGTGTTCATGGCTCAGAGCACGGTGATTAGGCCCATGGCTCAGTTTTACTAGCGTCGTGACATGTACCAAGGTGGGCTAGAGGAAGGGTAGCCTGAGGAGCTGACCCTGTGGCTAAAAGCCACTTGAGCATGAGACTGCGGTCTTGCTATGTTTCTCGTGTACTGACCACGAGGGGTGAGGTTGTGGATTCTGGCTCTTCCATTGACCTTGTATGGCACCAGCTATGGGCTTCGCAACTGAAGGTTGGATTTGAACGGTACAGTTCACTTCCTTAGGGTATAATAAAACGTAATCCAACTGTTTAGTACTTACTGCTTAAGACAAACATGAAACATTGGTTGAGGCCTTGTTTGTGTAGTTATTCTCTTTATATCTTGCAATTATTTATATGTTCTTTAATGGCAGTAGAACTTGGATATCTTGTCTTATTAATCATGTTTCACATGTAATACTTGGATACATCTGGTAAGCTTAGATAGCTTTATTTCATAGACTATTCTCGCTATGTCTTTCATCAGTTAACTGCTTTATGTACATGTTCATCCGAGATTTTGTAGTTTTGGCGGGGAGTTATGCCTCCCGCTGGGACAATGTTCAATTGTCTCACCCCGCTGGTTTACACCCTTTTTAGGTGGTCGAGCTAGACGTGGTGGTGGTCGCGGAGTTGCGGCCGAGCAGCAAGAAGAACAGTAGAAGGCAAGCGTTGGATATGCTGCTGCTTTGGATGTTTTGTGATAGAGTCTAGAGTCATCCCTGTACTCTCAGGTCCTTGGTGGTATTTGACGTTGTTTCACGATGTACAACTATAGATGTTTTGTATATCCTGCTGTTGGCCGGATGTGGGCCTTTATGTATGTATAAACAGGTGATGAACTCATGTTATGACAGGACATCTATTGCTCTAAGCTATGGACATGTATCCAAGCTTGAATGGATATGTATTTAACCTGTTTTCTTGCAGGATATGGACTCGAATGTAATTTGTTTCTCAGTTTATCAGTTTTCCACAATCAGTTTTAATTAACCCGTATTTTTGATAATCTGTGGTTATGGTGATTTCCACACGTTTTCGCATAACACCTCGCTGTCTGTATGATAGTGGGATGTGTTGCCACAATTAATATGCAAATTACCACATCTAGAGTGTTCCTACTCCCTCCTAGTATCATTTAGAAGAGAGAGAAATGAGGATACACCATACTTGATTCCATTATGAATGATGGTAATCTTGGTGAAGAAATGACCAAGAAAAGGGTTGAATTTGAAAGCTTAACTTCAGTTGTATCAAGTTGAAAAGCTCATATATGAGTGCCTATCGGCCATGGAGCCCAACAAGGGGTCCCATATCATTTTTTGGACTCTTGGAAAAGTCCATATCGTGCAAAGCACCTCAAGGAGGTGAGGTGTGTCGGGTTACAACTTCCTTAGCAAAGTTGTGATGAGTTGTGAATAAAGTGGTGATTTTGTTGATATATCTTATTCAAAGAGATATGTAATGGATAAATCTTCATCCCTAAATGATTCTCAACTATTTTACAAGACAAGATAAATGTTGATGCATGCATGTACATGTGTCATCCATGCATGACACGTGGCACCTACTAGCTCAAAATGTTGACACCTCATTTTTTGCCTTCCTTCATGAACAACAAGTATATATACCCCTAGTTTCACCCCTTGGTGCAATTTTGCGACCCTTACCACCCTCCTACCCTAAGGTATCGTGCATAGAGCTCCCATATCGTGAAGGGATGTTGTGGTATCGTGCATGGGCCTTGGGGTATCGCCCATGGCAAGACCATATCGCCCAAGTATGTGATATCGGCCATATAGGGTGATATCGGCCATAGAGTGAAGTATTTTGACTCCAAGTGAGTGCCATATCGTGCAAGTGATTATCATATCATGTAAGAGGGGTGTCATGTCATGCAAGAGCACAAGGGTATCGTGCATAGGCCTTGGGTATCGGTCATAGCAAGTATATCGGCCATAGCATGTTGATATTTCCCATAACAAGTTGATATCAGCTAGTTGAAGTGATTTTGGCCACAAGTGAGGGGGTATCGGCCACAAGCAAAGTTGTGTCTGCCAAGAGGAAGTCCATATCGCCAAGAGTTGTAGGGTGTCGGCCAAGGAGCTAAGGAACTCAAAAATTAACCCAAAGGTAAGTTATAGTTGTCTTCAAGCTTGAATTGAACCATGGAATTAGGGTTATGAACTACCTTTCTTTTCTTCTTCACCAATTGCTTATCCATGGTGATTCCTTGTATATGAAGGAGTTGTGAACGATCCTTGGACTTTTGATAAGCCATCTTCAACCTTATGAACGTGGATTTTGGAGCTTGGAGCTTTGAAGTTGTTCTTAAGGTGGGTTATATAACTTGAACTTAGCCATGTTATTATTCATCACCTAAATTGTTGTGTTTAATGATCTACTTTTAATTCCAAAATTTCCTAAAATAGTTGATGAAATTATGAGTTCTATTAGTTTATTAGACCTATTGACATGAACTATAATAGTTAGAACAAAGGTCTAGAGCTTGAAGATGACGATATCACCTTATAAAAGTGATATCGGGTGCAAGCACACAAGTAAGCACCTTTAACCCGATATGATGATGCACCTTCTTCACTTGAATGATATGGATATGAATGAATATATTGTTGCACTATATGGAGGTGTAGTATACACCTCTTGCACGATAGGGAGTCAAGTATAGACTCCATGCATGATACAAGGTTAAATGAATACTTGTAAGTTGACATGAAACCCTAACTTGGGTAACCCGATATGAGTAAAGAATAGCAAATTCTATTGCACGATATGGTAGCCCGATACACAACCCTAGTTGATGTCTAGCCCAACATAGTGATGGATTTATACCTCATGCACGACATGGGTAACACATATAAACACCTCTAGCCCGATATGAATGGTGTGTATATACTTCTAGCCCGATATGGTGGTGCCTATACACCTATAACCCGATATGGTGAACATATGAACACCTTTAGCCCGAGACACCTTGTAAAGGTGAGGGCAAGATACTCTTAGGAGTGATGAGTGAAACACCAAGTAATGGTGTGGCTAATACCTCGATATGTGAAACACCTAGAGTGGTTGATAATGGATAACCTTATATCAATAATGTCTCAACCTGAGATGAGTCCATATCAATTGATGATGGTTGGACAATTCAAATGTATGACTTATGATCAATACACTACATAATGAATGTGATGGGCTAGTGCATAAAGTATTAGGATGGGAAATACCCTAATACAATATAAGTTGATGAACTTAACTAAGTTAAAAGTGATGAGGGAAGTGATACACCAAGGTATGGTAAATATCACATCCAACACTTTAAGGTTGCTACACCTTGATGCATCTTAAATCCAATATGTATGGATTAGTAACACGTGAAGTGTGTCATGCCAATTGTTACATTGAAATGTAATGAGTTTAATGCACTTTGATAAGTGTAGGCTAACATACCTTGAGAAAGGGTTAAGCCAAAACAATAAAGTATGATGTAATCAATATCCTAGAGAGGATGAGAGAGAAACTTGTACCTTGTGTTGGTAATCATTTAATGATAAATGTTGAGAATAAATAAGTATGATTGGATACTTATGATAGCAATTTATGCTCCTAGATGTGTGGAGCAATGAGTTAGGGTTTGGATCAATAAAATAAACATGAAACCCTAATCGGTCATAAAGGGGAAACCCTAATCCCAATGATGGGATGGTTGTAATTCTCTTATTGCATAAGCCTTGTAAGGCATGTTAAATACTTGTATAAAAGTATAAGGATGTTATGGCCTTGTGAGCCATGTGATAATTTATTGCCTAGCAAGAGGTGACAATATGTGTTATGGCCTTGTGATCCATGTGATAATTTGTTGCCTAATGAGAGGTGACTAGATGTTTTATGGCCTTGTGAGTAGGGGTGTAAATGGTGCGGGTACGGTGCGGGTCTGGCCATACCCATCTAATTTAGCGGGTCCGGTTCCGGTTCTAGACCCGTATAATACAAAACCTGGACCCGCACCATACCCGTACCCGCAATAATAGCGGGTATGCATGTAAGCAGTTCTATAAAACATCATATTGTTTATATAAGAGAAATGACTATTTTATATATATTTAACACAACAAGATATTGTTATCATATAGTATATTAACATGTAATAGTTATATTATACAATGCTATATTCTATATAATAAAATTAATTGAGTAATTGTTTACATATTTGTAGTCATGATCATAACATTTAATTTATGTAGAAAGTAATGTAGATTAGTAGACATTTTGATTTTAAGTTTACATATGATGTTTGTTATTGTAACTAGAATAGTTAATTCTTAGTTATATGACTAGTCTCAACCTTAGAGTAGGATATAATCTCAATAATTATATTAATTAGACTAGTAAAGTATGATATATATAACATATTATTTTAGTAGTTACTTATGTATAGCGGGTACACGGGTCTAGCGGGTCTGGGTCCAAGCATACCCATTATTGGACCCGCTTATATGCGGGTCCAAGGGTATACAGATCCAAGGGTATGCGGGTATAAAAAATTAGACCCGTAAAGGGTTTTTTAAGGGTCCGGATTTGCGGGTCCGCGGGTCTACCCGTACCCATTTACAGCCCTACTTGTGAGCCATGTGATAATTTGTTGCCTAGTGAGAGGTGACAAGATGTGTTATGGCCTTGTGAGCCATGTGATAATTTGTTGCTTAGTGAGAGGTGACAAGATGTGTTATGGGCTTTGTGAGCCATGAGAATAAGTTGTTGCCTAGTGAGAGGTGACCAGATGTGTTATGGCCTTGTGAGCCATGTGATAATTTGTTGCCTGGTGGGAGTTGACAAGATGTGTTATGGCCTTGTGAGCCATGTGATAATTTGTTGCCTAGTGAGAGGTGACAAGATATTTAATGGGCCTTGTGAGCCATGAGGATAGTTGTTGCCTAGTGAGAGGTAACGAGGTGTTTATAAAAGTCTCATGTAAGAAATGATAATGTTCAAAATAAACTAAGAAATGGAAACTTAGTAATATAATGATAATAATAAATGGATACAATAATAATAATGAAATCTTGATCATACATGTTTTATGCTTATAGACAAATAAGGGCTATAGTGTTTGAAATATATGAGAGGGATACTTGTTTATAGAAAGGATGTGAATAAGTATGATGGCTTGGCCAAGGTATAATGCCTAGTAAAAGTGATGTGGTATTCAGTGATGTTTGCACAGGATTGGCATAGTCCAATGCATGAAATAGTTGCACAAGATTGGCATAGTCCAATGCCCGAATATAATATGATGATGTATACTCACATGACTGGTACAATTAAATATCTGGTTAGCAGATTGGCTGAGGCCAATAAATAGAAATGAGAATGATTCATGGATGACATACCATGATAATGAGTTTCACTGGATAAGCTTGAGATGCTGATATAGTATCATGAGTAAATGATATACATGTTCTTCCCATTCCTTATAAAGAGAATAAATGACTTACTGCTCTATCACAGATAGTTGTAATGCTTTAAAAGATGAGAATATTCTAAACTGCTTACCTTCTGCTCAGTTTTATACCATTTAAATTGTGATAATAATATTATTGGCGGAGAGTTATATCTCTCGCTGGGGCAATTTACAATTGTCTCACCCCCGTGGGATCCAAATTTTTAGGTGGACGTGCATGAGGAGGTGAAGACCTTTTTGCAAAGGAAGAACAACAGCTGAGGCAGCAGTGACAGCTCAGGTTGAGTGTACTGTCTGTCCTGTCTTGTAGATATGAGTCCTATGTGTCGTCTCTGTACTCTCAGGTCCTTGGAGTTGGTTCGTACTGGTTTCATGAAAAATATGTGATTTGGCTTGAATGCCTCGAGGTTTTATGTTGCTCCAGTATGTGTTTTGATAGAGCAACTATTATATGTTGTCCTCGAGATTAGATGAAACAATGTTGTACAATGTCAATCATGATATGTATGAGTTTTGAATCTTTCAGTAAAAGTTTTCTATACAAGGATCTCCCTACAAAATGGTTTTAAATTTTAGTGATTTTTGTTAATCCATTGTTTATGTTTATTCCGCTTAATTAGTAATGAATTGTTTGTCAGTTTGGCGACTGTCGTTACACAGGACATCTTGTGTCACTGCTAAATAGCTTTCTAGGGTATATTGGCAACTTCACTATAGAGTTGCAGGGGCAGCTGCACTCTCGTCATTATTGAGAGATCTCGTATTTATCTACCATCAAACCTGAGGAAGGGTCGATAGATTTCATGTTTATATACATCGAACCCAAACAATAGTGAAGGATTGAGATATTTCATGTTTATCTACCATCAATCCCCCATTTGGGGCGTACAAATATTTTTGCCCATCACCCCCCCGCATATTCAAAAATATGTGGTCTCTGTGTTATGCAGCGGAGCAACCTGTTTCACCATTCAGCAATTCTGACGCTAATGGATCTATGGGCAGGGAACTACATGATAAGATCCCACTTGATTAATTAAGTACATTACCATATTCTTTTAGCATCAGTCAAATTTTCAAACATGAATTATTATGACAAATGCTACAAAGAACAAGCGTAATACATCTATCAAGTACTTTTCAAACCTTTAGAACACATATAACATTTAGGATCTCAATCTCTTATCTCATTACTGGGAATTCTCATCCCTTAACATTATCATCATCATGATTATAGATTTGGGTATTCAAATCCTTAGATCATCATTGAATATTGTTACCACTTATTAGGTAACTATTATCTCTAGGTCCTCAGACCAAGGTATTCATTTCACTTGTTGTACAAGTATTCACATGGCTCACAAGGCCATTACACATATTGTCACCTCTCACTTAGGCAACAACTTATTCACATGGCTCACAAGGCCATTACATATCTTGTCACCTCTCACTAGGCAACAACTTATTCATATGGCTCACAAGGCCATTACACATCTTGTCACCTCTAATTAGGCAACAACTTATTCTCATGGATCACAAGGACATTACATATCTTGTCACCTCTCACTAGAAAACAACTTCTTCATAGGGCTCACAAGGCTTATGTAATAAGAGAAACACAACTTTCCCATTATTAGGGTTAGGGTCTCCCTTTATAGACGAATAGGGTTTCAAGTTCATATTATTAATTCAAATTCATTGCTCCACACATCTAGGAGCATACATCGATATCACAAGTATTCAGTCATACTTATTTATTCTCATCATTTATCATTAAATGATTATCAACACAAGGTATGAGTTTCTCGCTCCTCCTTACCAGAATATGATTACATCATACTTTATTAACTTGGCTTAGCCCTTCTCGAGGCATGTTAGCCTACACTTATCAAAGTGCATTACATCTCAATGTAACAATTGACATGACACACTTCATGTGTTACTCATCCAAGTATATTATTAGATTTAAGGTGCATCAAAGTGTATCAACTTTGAGGTGCTGGGTGTGATATTTATCATTTCTTGATGTATCACTTCCCTCATCACTTTTAACTTACTTTAGTTCATAAGTTATCTTGTATTAGGTTATTTCCCATCCTAATAATTTATGCACTAACTCATCATATTTATTCTGTGGTGCGTTTAGCCATAATTCACATACTTGAATTATCCATCTATCATCAAGTGATATGGATTCATCTCAGGTTAAGACATTGCTGATATAGGATTGACCATTATCAATCACTTTAGGTGTTCCTATCAAAGTATTAGCCACACCATTGCCTGGTATAACTCATCACTCCTAAGAGTGTTTAGCCCTCACCTTTACAAAGTGTCTCAAGTTGGAGGTGTGCATACATTCACCATATTGGGTTGTAGGTGTATAGACACCACCATACCGGGTTGGATGTGTATGAGCACTCACCATATTGGGCTAGAGGAATATGAACAGCATCCATATTGGGCTGGAGGTGTTTGTATGTGTTACTCATGTCATGCATGAGGTATTAAACCATCACTATGTCGGGCTAGAGGTGCATTCAATCACCATATCGGGTAGCTCACCATCTAGGGTTGGTCGTGACGGGTTACATGCCATCTAGGGTTGTGTATCAGGCTGCCATATTGGGTTACATCTTACTCTTGAATCCATACCTCATATCGTGCAATAAGGTTTACTTAATTATTCCTATCGTGCACCAGATGTGTGTACTTCATGATACCCAATTCCAATGATATATTATATGATCATATCGTGTGATAGCACTTGCCATTCTTTACTCATATCGGGTTACCCAAATTAGGGTTTCATATCAATTTACAAGTATACATTTAACCTTGTATCATGCATGGAATCTATACTTGACTTCCTATCGTGCAAGCATCTTGTGCAAGCATATCGTGCAAGCCATACCCATATTGGGTTAGAGCTACTTGTATTTATACTTGAACCCGATATCACTTTTACAAAGTGACACCATCTCCTTCAAGCTCTAGTCCTCCATTCTAACAGTTATAGTTCATGGCAACAGGTCTAAGAAACTACTAGAACTCATAATTTCATCAACTATTTTAGGAAATTTCAGAATTAAAAGTAATTCATTAAGTATAGCAATTTAGGTGATGAATAATAACATGATAGAGTTCAAGTTATATAACCCGCTTTAAGAACAACTTCAAAGCTCCAAGCTCCAAAGCTCCACGTTCCCAAGGTTGAGGATGAACTTCTCAGCTCCTCCAAATACAAGAAATCACCATGGATGAGCAATTGGTGAAGAGGAGAAGAAAGGTAGATCATAACCCTAATTCCATGCTTCAATTCAAGCTTGAAGACGACTATGGCTTACCTTAGAGTTAATATTTGGGCTCCTTAACACCGTTTCCGACACCCTACCACTCTTGGGTGATCTAGAATTCCTCTCGGTCGATACAACTTTGCTTGTGGCCTATATCTCACCCTGATGGCCGATATCACCCTTCTTGGGCGATATGACCTTGTTTGGCTGATATCACTTTGTCTTGGCCGATACCACCTTGTCTTGGCCGATACCCCAAGCTCTATGCACGATACCACTTCACTCCTGCATGATACATGGATCCTATCCACGATACCTTAGGGAAGGAGGGTGGTAAGATCCGAAAAATTCCACTAAGGGGTGAAACTAGGGGTATATATACTTGTTGTTCATGAAGGAGTGTGAAAAATGAGGTGTCATCAATTTGAGCTAGTAGGTGCCACATGTACATGCATGGGTGACACGTTTAAATGCATGAATCAACATTTATCTTGACATGAAAAACAGTTGAGGATAACCTAGGGATGAACTTTCGTCCATTACTTATCCCTTTGAATAAAATATATCAACTAAATCATCACTTTATTCACAACCCGATACAACTTTACTAAGGAAGTTGTAACCCGACACACCTCACCTCCTTGAGATGATTTGCATGACATGGCCTTTGAAAAGAGTCCAAAAAACTATATGAGACTCCTCCTTTGGCTCCTTGGCCGATAGGCACTCATATATAAGCTTTTCAACTTGATACAACTCAAGTTAGGGTTTCATATTCAACCCCCTTTTCTTGATCATTTTTATCACCAAGAGTACCATCACTCATAATTGATTCAAACATGGTTTCTCATTCATTCTATATCCTTTAAATGATACATATAGGAATTAGGGACACTCTATAGGTGGTAATTTACATATCCACCCTACATTTTGGGAAAATTACAATTTGTACCAAAATTGGTGCACAAGTCACCCACATTATTCAAACAAGTTCAAACTTGAAATTTAGGCTTTCCACAAGCCACCACCTTGCATAATTCTCTATATAATGATGCTAAAACACATGAGGCATGTTCAAAATGTGACATTTTGCAATATAGCCCCTCATCTTGGGTAAATTGCACTTTGGTCCAAAACAAAGGAACATTGCTCAAACATCATTCAATCAGGACCAAACTTGGAACATAAGTGTGTCACATGATAACAAAACACCTTAGAGGATTATATTAAATTTCTAAGCAACTTACTTACCCAAAACAAACATGGTTACCTCATAACCCAGGTCAGGGTCATTACACTACACACGATCTCGACCATCCATTACCTATGTGTGTCTCGACCCGTCATATACCAAGCATTTTGACTGAGACACTCCCACATGGTCTTGACCCTAGATGTTACGACCTTAACATCACCCCAATGGGGCGTCGTGATCATGACACTAGGAAGCATGCAACATGACATCACAACTGAAACTCCACCCAGAAGTGTCCTGACTGTCACACCACAAGGTGAATCACGACTGAGACACAATAGAGTGTTGAGACAACAATCACAGGGTGCTATGACCTTAATTCTTTGGTGTCACGGTCGTAAGCAACCTATTCTTAACTGATTATGACCATCACGCAAACTGAACAAGTGCTCGACCATCGAACTCAGCCAAACTTGGTCGCAATGTTGACCAATAAGTTAGGAGACCATGCAACAATGTTGCGTTACCAGTGTAGCGACCGCTCTTAGGGTTAGGTGCTGTCGCAGTCGAAACCACCTCTTGCATGGGTGTCAAATGTAATGGAAGATCAACGGACGTTTTGACCATCTTCACAACATCATAACAGACCTGAATCAAGGTCAAAACATACGACCAAACCAAGAATACCAAATGTCACCCATGAACAAACCCTTTATGCTAAGGTGTTAATCAACCCTAGATCATGGATCATAAAAGATAACCAAACAAACGTATTATAGAGAGAGAAGATCACAATTCTTATGTATCTTAAAGTACTCAAAATCTATTGTTATCTATGGCAAATGAACTATATATTAAGTTGAATACGAACATAATAGAAGTGAGAGAAGTTATACAACCCGCCTGATTTGAAGAGAAACGATCTCCTAAGATCTCAAGCTACAAGAACTCCAACCAACCTTCAACACCTCGACCAAAGGATCACCTCCAAAGTAGAAGAAAACCATGATCACAAGAGAGATCAAGAGGAGGGAAAACAGATATAGGCCAAACCAAAGGAGAAAAGAGAAAGAGATGAAATCATCCTCTTATTCGGGTACACCATGTCAAAACATAGTCTATGACCCCTTATGATGAGAAGTTCCTCTCAAACGGCCACCATGGATAGTCTATAGTCTACGACTAAAGAGGAAGAAGATTATGGAGGTTTCAGAAAAGAATATGTGATCAAGAGAAGAAGATCACTTACCAACAGAAGATTTACCAAGAATCACCACTAAAGATTGCTTCTAGCACCAGATTCTCAACTTGTAAGATGGATCGGCCATCCAAGGTTCAAGAATAGACCTTACTTTATCCTAAAGCCCAAAGACGATCCCAAGGAAGAAGAAAGAGTCTGGGGCCAAAAAAGATTACTTGCTCGTAAATAGAAGGGGTTATATACCCAAAGGAGGATGGAAGTAAGAGATTATGTGGTGTCAACATAATAGATCAAGTGACACATGCCCTTCAAAGAAAAAGTCTTTCCTCCATTCACATTCAAATACAAAATGTTTGAGTTTATCCAGCAAATGTGTCTCGACCAACTAGGTCGGTTACTACCTTGTCTCGGTCGAGACACTATCATCTACTTGTCTAGGTCAAAACCCTAAGTCATCACAAGCACATGGCCAAGACACTAGAGGTTCGCTCCACCCTCTCTAGTTTCGGTCGAGACCACACATCCAAAGCCTGTGTTTCAGTTGCTACCCTCACCAAAAGTGGTGTAGGGGTCGTAACACTCAACCTTAAGTTAGTCACCACATCAACTAAGGAAAAACCCTAGAATCACCATGAGATGTCACATCACCAACCATGATTCAAACAAGGTGCCCATAGCATCATCTTCTCTCCCATGAAGCCAAGGTTAAAGAACATTCTCTTCACGTGACATTTTGCAAGATAACCCTCACTTATGGCAAACTAGTCCAAAATAAGTATTTTATAAGATGATAGCTCAAACATCAATCAAATTGGACCAAAATAAAAATACAAGCATGTCACATGCTATTAGAGCATCTCACAAGATTAGATTTAAACATCTCATTATACAAAATAATCACAATGCTCTAGAGACATCTACTGGCATGTGGCTCGAGGCATAGTTCTGCTCTTGGTTGGGATGATGTTGCATGCTTCGTCTTACAAAAAAATTATCCAAATGACACACATGAAATTTATAACATGCATGGACTTCAACACATGTTGTTATGGTATATGGTAAGAGAGGAACAATATAGCCCATGACAACAATAACAATTGTGATGCGCTTGGCCTTTGTGAGGCCATCCTCTAAGCGTGGAAGGACCTTAAAAGTTTAAAATGACCCAACTGCATGCTCCTACCATACTAACTTTTTGATACATGGCAAATTGTATATAGTTTTATTGGTGGTCTTTTTTTTTTTCGTTTGAACCTTCTATATATGAAATATTACCCACCTGCTGGCCTTTTCATTTTTGGTAGCTAGGGTTATCCTCCTCGACTATCGTAGTATGCTGCAGCTTTTGTATTTTTTTTGATACATTACCCAATTTCCAAAAAAAACTCACTGTAGCACCAGTACGCCCCGAACGGCAATCGGGGTGCTTCGTTAATCCTTGCCGTCTATCTCCACGCCGTCGGCCCAACGGCAACGAGACCGGCTTCTCGAGTCCCGGTTCCCGCCATTCCCCCATCGCTTCTCCCACAAGGCACAACCAGCCATTTATAAGGCCTCTTCCCGGGAGCGAAGCGGTTGTATTGGCCCGCAATCCTCCCCTCTTCGACCCATTCCCACTCCCGTGTGTCACTGTTCTCTCTGCTCTCCGGCTCTGTCCATGGCACGCCGCAGAGCGGGTGAAACCCTAATCCCATCATTCTCTGGTTATGCCGTTGGTTCCTCGACGACTTCTGATACCCTCATTCTCTTCTTTGTTTGGCGCAGGGAAGAGGCAGCTGGCACCAGCCGTCGACGATGGCGGATTTGGGCCGGAACACTCTAATGACGAGGACGACGACTCCGAGTACTCCATTTCGAAGAGCGATGTTGACTCGGGGAGTGATTTCGAGTCGGATGTCGAGTCTCCGAGCCTGAAGAGGAAGCGTAACTACTCCCAAAAGCCAAAGACAAAGGACTACAGCGATGATGATGGCCTCGTGACTGACGAGTCGGAGGACGATCTCAAGCGTCGGCACCAAGGAAGGAAGCGTCAGAATAAACATTCGAGGAAGAAGGTGAAAAAAGAGGACAGAGACCCTCTGATATGGGAAGTGCTGCAGGACGAGAACGAGAAGTGGATAGAGGACCACCTAACCTCTGGGGCCTTTGGGTCCGACGGCGCAGGGCCAGTGCCGCAAGTAATGGATCCTTCCCCTGATGTCACCCTCCCACTTCTCCGGTACCAAAAGGAGTGGCTTTGGTGGGCTTTGCGTCAAGAGGAGTCCCCTCACCGAGGTGGTATCCTGGCTGACGAGATGGGTATGGGGAAGACCATACAGGCCATTGCCCTTGCAATGACCGCTCGAGAGATCCGTCTCGGAGACCCACCACCACCTGAGCCGGAGCCTGTACCGGAACAGACGCAGAACATGCTGCCTGTTAAGTGCACCCTTGTGGTGTGCCCGCCGACCGCCATCCACCAATGGGAGGATGAGATACGGCGGTACACGCGAGAGGGCACTACCAGGGTCCTTCGTTACCATGGTACTAAAAGGAAGTGTGATGCAAGTTTGTTCAACGCTTATGATTTTGTCATCACTACATATTCAGTCATCCAGGTAGAATACGGCAAGTGCATCAACAAAGAGCGCTGTGTGTATTGTTCGAAACTCTTTTTGCCGGAGAGTCTTAGGATTCATTACAAGTATTTCTGTGGCCCTAATTCTGTGAGGACGGCCAAGCAAGCTAAGCAAATTAAGAAGAAACATACGAAAGTGTCTGATGAGGTCAAAGGGGCAAATGAGCTCCCCAAGTTGAAAGTGAACGCAGTGGGTAAACAAGAAGTTGAAACAGAGAAGAGCTTGTTGCATTCCGTGAGATGGGAACGCATTATACTAGATGAGGTTAGTAGCTATGTTCATGGCTGGCTAGTGTTTTTAATGTTACATGTAAACTTAATGTTATTCTGGACTCTGCCGTTCTTCCTGTGTTATACACCTTTTTGTTTAATATTAAGCGTGGTACTCTCTATATTGAATCAATCTGAAAATTTACAAGTAGGAGGGAGAAGGGAAACTTCTCTCATAAAAAAGAGCAGGAATGTTGTACACCTCTCAATGATACTGTACAAAGTAAATCCGAATTTTGGCCCCTTTTGACTTCTATTGTGCCAAACATTGATATTGCAGGCACACTACATAAAATCCAGACAAAGTATTACCACCAGAGCCGTTTTTGCTCTGGAATCTACATACCGCTGGGTTTTAACTGGTACACCGCTTCAAAACCGTGTTGGGGAACTCTACTCGTTGGTTTGTGCAGATATTTTTCTTCCATCAAAATATTTTTCTTTTTTTCGAACTGGATGTACACTACTTGCGCATTTCTTTACTAGCAATCCCTCATTGTGGCAGGTTAGGTTCCTTCGCATTTACCCATATGCATACAGCTTTTGCAAAGATTGTGATTGTAGGCTACTTGATTATAAGTAAGTTCTTCATGCTTACACATAGAACACAAATTTTATGTTCCTTGTATTGTCTAGAATTACGCAAACTTTATTTGAATGACGATCCTTTTCACAGATCTTGATTCGTTTAAAATATCCAAGTAACTGTTAAACATAGTTCTTCTAACTTTTATTAGCAAAATAGAACAACTAGAGGAAGGAACAAGACTTACTGACCACTTTGATGTACCGAGACAACTTATTTGTGTACAAGGACAATGCAAGGTCGACATCAACGATTTGACTTAATTTCTTGCATAATGGCCTTGGCTTTTCCAACAAAAAAACTTGTTACATTGGCAAGACGTTGAGATGCCCAGGCTCGACGCCTTGGCATTCCTGGGCGGTTTTTAATCTTATGAAGTTTAAAATATTTATACACATAATTTGTGGTTATAGTGAATTTGTCCAATGTATACATGCAATTATACTGTTGTATGCGTAGATATACACATTTTTTATGATTAGACTTGGATATCTACAATTTTGTTTTCCATATACATACATGCATACATATATATATTTACATATATGTATATATTTGTATTAATACATGGAGATATATATGTATATAAATGTAGAGTCAGGCTAGAATACACTTGAGTGTATTCGGAGCAGAATACACTCAAGTAGTTTTTCATGATGCAATATTTTTTTTCAAAAATCTAATCCGTTGATCTTCTTAATCATTTTGTGAATAATTCATATAAAAAATTTGAGCACATTTGGACATTTATGGGCCATGTTATAAAGACCGCAAAAATTATGCATTTCAAATTAGTTTCGTGCGTTGATTTTGTTGCCCTCAGATGAGTGACTTACACTCATCGAAATGGCTCAAATTTTGTATGTAGCCTAATTATAGTATGACAAGGAAGATCAATGGTT
The DNA here is from genome assembly GCA_963693085.1 of Alisma plantago-aquatica. Classification (NCBI taxonomy): domain Eukaryota; kingdom Viridiplantae; phylum Streptophyta; class Magnoliopsida; order Alismatales; family Alismataceae; genus Alisma; species Alisma plantago-aquatica. The sequence continues at coordinate 569,350,951 of OY856411.1, forward strand.
TACATCTTGCAAAAAATAGTCTTGATATGCAAACACACTTGAGTATATCCGTGTGATCTGTACACTCGAGTGTATTCTAGTCTGACTCTATAAATTTATGTATATATGTATTTGATATTGATACTTAAATATTTATCTGAATACCTTTGGATAATCACTAATATAAGCCCTAAAGCTAACATGAACATAGTAGAAGTACATTCTATTTAGGAGTGATATGGGTGTTTGAGGTTTCAATAATATATAAGATTGAGGCTAGTAAGTTGATTCCATTGGACAAAATGTGCTCCTATATATAGAAGAGGCGTAGGAGAGGGTAGCACTTACAGGCTACAGCCTGGACTTGGAATCGGATGGGCCAATTGCAGTTAGGCCTCTTACATAAGAAACATATTAACTAATAACTCTTGATACTCCCTCTCAATCCGGAGCATGGGTGATACAGGCCTAGCTTTTCAATATAGAAAAAGATAATAGTAGCTCTTACAAAAAAATTAAACCCCCCTAAATCTTGCAATAATACTTCAAAAACTCAACCCCCCTGAAGAAGATAGTTCATAGCAGGTAGCAAGTGGTCTTCTCCCGTAGACAAAATTAACACTCAATTTTGGAGCAACATATGATGGAAGACATTTGTAGAAGTCATCCAAGACGACATTGTTAACGAATAGTTCTGCATATGATGCCAACGCCAAAATGATGCACGGTAGTTGGCTAAAGTGCACCACTATAGGAATATTGTGCTGTAACATGTGGTACACATGCTTGACACGTGCCGCTATAGCAAATATGTGCTATAGCTGGTGTCAGCAATGCCCGAATGAATTTACAGGAATTGGATAACATGGTTGGATGACTGATCCTCTTTTCTCGTCTATATTTTCCCTCACCGATGACGGAGAACAAGAGAATGGTTGTTGGTGGACAATGGTAAGGGAACTTAGCAAATTGTAGTACTGCTGGTGGTCTAGGGGGCGTTCCCCTAGTGAGGGAGTCCTGCTATCCCTCAGTGGGAGGGAGTCAATGGAAGCTGTCCCTCATGGGGGATTGGCGGCAGAGTCCTTGAGTAAATGTCTACAATATTTTTTGTGGGAAAATCAATCACAAATGTTGCTGATATCAGAGGTGTCAGATTTGTGATAGCTACTGCTGGACCCGTGGCCTTAGGTGTCACACTAGCACCTGGACGGCTTAGGGAGGCCCAACGATCAACGTGTGTTGCTATGCTGGTTATTGACTATTATGTGTTGCTGTTGCCAAAGTTGATGGTACCTTGTTGCACCTGATGGTATGTCAGATTTGTGATAGCTACTGCTGGAAGAGAACACATAGGCCTATAGAAGACAGCCCGTGGCCTTAGGTGTCACACTAGCACTTGTACGGCTTAGGGAGGCCCAACGATCGACGTGTGTTGCTATGCTGGTTATTGACTATTATGTGTTGCTCTTGTCAAAGTTGATGGTACCTTGTTGCACCTGATGGTATTGCACATAGTGTGGTGGCACAAATTGTCACGGAGGTGACCGCTAACATATGCGCCCAACAATTGGTGTTGCATCAGCAGGGTGCGGCTGCTGGATATGACTCAATGATACGGTTATGAAGCAGGCCCCATCTGGGACATCAGTTGCAATTGTTGTTGCCACTGAGACGGTGGCCATTGCGGAATTGCTGCTCTGAGAGTGGTTAGTCAGGGGGGCTATGGTGGATGCAACAGCAGGAGCATGCCTAATACAATTTATGCTGGGACTTGCTCCTGAATCCATCCCTATTGAAAAAGCATGGGTCACACTACAAAAGGGGTTTGTGGAAATTTTCCAGCAACTCTTGGAGCCGGTCCACGGTTTTGACATGATTCTAGATTGGCAGGTGGCTGCAACATATAACCGATGTGCTTGGCCGGTGCTATTGATCACTCTCATCGATGGGCTCATGCTACAAGTGGCGTGGCTTGCTTTGGGAGGCTGGTGGAATTTGTTTGTGCATGCATTATTGCTGGTCTGACTAAAACTATGCAAACCTAAGCAGGAAGTTGTTGCAAATGCTGTAGATAATGGAGATCTTGCGGGGTGGTGACTACAGAAATATGAATTTGCGGGAACTATTGTGGAGGAGAAGTTGGCAGCATAAGAGCGTGAGATGCTAGTAGCAGCAAGAGGCTAACCTCTCTATATACAGGAGGGGGAGACACTTACAACTTGGGCTTAAACGTTGATGGGCCAATTACACTTATGCCCATTTGCATAAGAAACACGATAATTAATAAATAATAACTAACTATATAGAAATGGGACTCTAATTTGGACAATGTATTATTGTTAAAACCCAACCAAGTAATGAGAATAACATTGCCTTTGGCCAGCACATACGACCATTTTTTCGCAACTCATTGTAAAGATGCATATCTACATTCAATATTGGTACTTGAAGTTCCTATGATAAGCAAGAAGGGATTTAATATAAGTAGTATGAGGATTTACATTGCATGAATACCTAATCATGTATCAAAAGCCTGTAATGTAGGAATCAGATTAAAGAAACTACCAGACAAATATTTGGATGATATGTGTTAGAGAATAAAAGACGGCTAATCGTTATATTGATAAGAGGCAACCCTGCTCCTATATATAGGAAAACAGGGAAGCATACAAGACACAACTAAACCCTAATGGGCCAAGACATACTTGGGCCCATATTACAAAACACTTAATAACTTAAACAAATAGACTCTTTAATACTCCCCCTCAAGCTGAAGTTGGGAGAATCCCAAATCAGCTTGCAAATAGAGAGTCAAACTAAAAATAAAGAGACAGAAAGAAGAAGAAAAAAAAAACCATACAAGATGTTTCCCCTCCTCAATATTACATTAAAGCACTCAAAACACTCAAAAACTCATGCACTCCCCCTCAAGTAGATACTCCAAGCAAGCAGGCAAGCAAGTCACAGAAGCTTCTTGATCATCATAGTAGAATCTGGAGCAGTAGTAAGCATCACAGCAACATGGTCTTCAACATAGTGGCTAACGTCGCATCCCAGAAAGTGCCGGGTCACAGCCAGCAAAGTCCAGAGAGTGCTGGATCACAGGTAGCAGTAGTAGTCGACGTACAAATAAAGTACGGACAAACCAGAGAGTGCTGGCACACAGCAGTAGGCAGCAGACGTCAACGTACAAAACAGAGCACGGACGAGTCGACATGCACAAAGCATGGACAAGCCAAAGAGTGTTGGCAACACAGCAGTAGAAGACGTAGCCGGATAGAAGACATCAACTAAATGGGCAGCAGAAATTAACTCCAAATGTGAAAAAAAACTCCAAGAAGCAGGCAGTAGTATCAATGACGTCCAAGTATGCAACTTCACAACAGCAGTCGAGGTAGATGATGAATAAACAATAATAGCCGCAAAATGATCCATACATCAACAATAAAGGTAGCATGAAGATCCAGATAGGCAGCAACATATATATCTTCCTCATCTCTCCTCCATCTTATCTCTTCCTTTACTCTTCATCCTCTATTCTCCCCCTCACGCCAAGCACGGAAAGTGTCAAAGAGTGGTTGGAGTGGAAAGTCACAAACTCACATTATATGACGAGAGCACAAAATAAGATTCAAATGATTCTTCAAAAGATGACTGTTGCATAGTAGGCCCAATTGGCAGATATCAGAATAGGAATCATACGTAAAAATCAGGCTTGCACGACAGTCAGAAAAAAGATTAACAAAAGCAGCAGCTTTGGCTACATAAGAGAATGGAAGAACAGAGCACCAGACTGCTTCAAAAAAATAAAAGCCAACGCACTACACAACTGTGAAATGATTTCCTTCAAAGAGTAAAATTTTGAACAGCGGCAGCTGGCTTTAGATTTAAAAACCTCTGAAAAACAATTTGCCCCTTTGCTTTAATTGTAATCATCAATACGTAACTGGCTGGCAGATGACGACACTTGCTTGCCTTTCTACAATATTTTATTTGATTAGACTTTAGGCATGTGGGGATAGAGATGCCTGACACTTCCTGCTGTACCAAGATAATCATCAGTTTCCAATGCACAAAGGGGCAGAGTCATGGAGAGAACATCGGAATACCCTACGGCAGGATGTAGGTGCCGCAATGTGTCTACAGTTGTACTCCATTCAAGTACGAAAAATATCACTTTTTATTCAACTGTTGACCGGACGCACTCTCCTATACCTTTTATTTTTATATTCTCTTTATACTTCCGCAATAGTATAAGCAACAAAGACGATGATATTTGTTAAGGCAGTGCACAAAAAAAAGGATAGCGGCAAGTGTTAAAAATGTCGTAACAACACACAGACCCCGATAGAAACTGCGAAAGGAGAGAATCAGCTGTAGTGGACCATGTTGCAGGGATCCACGTAATGATAAAGGGCATATTTTCAGTATTGATTGCATCCCCTTCTTGGAAGAGATACAACAACAGCACAAGAAATCTTGCAGAGGGCCAGGCATAAACGGAAGTTGGCAAACAAGGGTAGTGTCAGCGGGGAAGGGATAGCAGTGCGCACCGACTAATTGAGGGGCTACAGACTAATTCAAAGGTGCGGCGGGTTGCAATAATTTTCAGTAGACAACCAATGGATGGCAGGGGAGATGCCTGGCGGGCAGCCAAGCCAAGTTGCGGCTACGGCCGCCCGCAGGCGGAAAAAGTTCTTCTCTCCTTTGTTCGGGTTAGGGTTGGATCACTGCTCTGATACCATGTTAGAGAATAAAAGACGGCTAATCGTTATATTGATAAGAGGCAACCCTGCTCCTATATATAGGAAAATAGGGAAGCATACAAGACACAACTAAACCCTAATGGGCCAAGACATACTTGGGCCCATATTACAAAACACTTAATAACTTAAACAAATAGACTCTTTAATAATATGCAAGGGTATAAGACATTGTGCAACAATGATAGACAAAAGGTGAACGGTGTAGGGGATGCAAATGGCACAACAACATAATGGGGAAGGGTGCACGTGGGGCCTGGGGGTGGGGGTGGGAAGAAATTAGTGAGGCAGGGGTGATGCTGTGGAGAAAAGGTGATCGGGGTAGGGGATGCAAGTGGCTGTAGGGTTGGGTGAGGGCAATGGCTGGTAAGGATAAAAATGGGCAGCAACAAGGGTGAAGGAGGGATGCACAATGGTGTGCGCTCGGTTTAATAGTGGGGGGGAGGGGTTGTGTGTGGAGGCGGGGGGTGGTGGTGGAGGGCATGCAAGATGGTGTGGGTTAGGTTTGATAAGGGGAGGAGGGATTGTGCGTGGTGGCAGGGGCGGGTGGGGTAGCGATGAGCTCTGATGATGGTGATAAGGGTGAGTGGCTTACCGATGGGCAATTTCAACATCGAGCAAAAGTGAGTGCTGGGGTGTGACAAGACACTCATGTTAGTGTGAGTTTTAGTTGGCTTGTGATTTGGGTAGGGGTACAGTGGTGATCGGGAAGCTGATGTGTCTATGGCGGGGGTTAAGTGCACACTAGGGTGTGGCTGCGAGCATGTGTGTTGATGGCGTGTCATTTTGGAAGGGGTGGGGAATTGGTGGCCAACAAAGTTTGGTTGGCATATATAACTGTGTAGGCATATATACCCATTTTTTTGGACTATATTCATTGGGTTTATGATAATTCAACTACCAATATGTTAATCTTAAAAGCTGGTATGGCTATCTCCAAAAAAAAAAAATATAAAAGCTAATATGGTTAATATCTGCACTGTTTGATATTAATGAGAAATGGGGGGAAGCACGCTTTTATATATTACAATTTGGTTTTTAAATTATGAAAATGTGCATGCACTTTTCAAGAATCTAACCTTTGCACGATTATCTAGTTATTCGATGCTCCTTTCAGTTAATAGGCCAACATGACTATAACTTCAAACCATAGACACGGAAGTTAGCCGTGTGATGTTTCCACTCACATCAAAATTTCACAGTCTACATAATGACAGTGTCACACATTGAAAAATTCTCACTTGTAGCTTCAGTTCTGGTTATTTAGGTTAAAATGAATATATTATTATCGCCAAGGAACTATTTGATTGCATGCATAACAAATTCAATGAAACTAAACAACATTTTATGTCAGTCCAAGTTGTCGACTTCATTACCCAAGAATATCCCTGGATCTTAAACTAACTTATTACTAAACTGATTGAAATCTTGAACTAAACTGATTGCAATCTTGAATGTGACAATCCCTTATCACTGGCAAATAGTTACCTATGCTCTAATGTTAGTTTATTCAGGTCAGTGTTTGGTTTTAGCATAGAAAGAGTTTTAAAATAACATAACCAACTACATTGTATGCTTTAATGAAGATTGCTTGACTTTTTATAGCACATAGATACACTTTTTGGGTTTTAACAAATATTGAATAAAAGAACATCATATCATTATCACCATCAAAGCTTCAATCGCAACCATGTTTGTGGGGTACATAGATCCTTACTTTGCATTCGGCTTTGCTATGTGTCACATTCTCAATAAGATGTAAACATTGCAAATCTCTTCTTATTAACTCTCCCAAGTCAATTTTGGTCTATCCCCTTCTCCTTTTAATATGCTGAGCTCAATAGCATTATAGTAAACTATTGCATTTGCGACACATTGCACATATGTGTACTATCTGAGTTGACCCGTGATACCTTATGTAGTTTTTCCTTAATATTCGTCACACCCCTTTATTTCTTATTATTCCTTGGCTTCCCACACATCCATCTTGATTTTCTCCCAACAGCTACATGTAATATGTTGACACCTTGTCTCTTTGCTGCCTTACATTCATTCCCATGCAACATGGCTCATCATATAACCATACTTGTTAAGGCTATCGCCTAGGCAGCAAGGCAACCCAGGGGTGCACTTTGCCTAATTTGCCGCCTTATGTGATTTTCACGTTTTTTTTACATATTAATGATTTTAATGGTCTAATTATGTGTCCTAGTGTTCAAAACGTACGTTCTAGTGATCGTTGTATCAAGTACATTTTTATTATAATTATTTCTATTAATAAGCATTTCCTGGATTTTCATATTTTGCCTTGTTGCCTTAAATTCAGTTTCTGTTTAGTGGCTATGTTACTAGAGATAGTCAATACCAAGTAATAAATTAATCTTTATTTATGTACTAAATCTCAACCTCTTATATTATTTGGAATTATCTTCTTTTTTTGGCAATGCTAAGTAAACTATTATAGAAGATGTAAGTTTTCATGCTCTCTTAACAAAATACATACGTGCCATTGAGTTAACCATGAGTTTATTACTTACACATAATTGTGAAATAAATGTATATGAAGGGAGAGAAGTTTCTGAAAATCATTAAATATATGTATACCTATAGGCTAAATATACTAATATTTCAATTTTTTAAAACTGTCTAACTGATGGTTAGCCGTGACCAATGACAAGGCTCTTTGCCTGAATGCCATGTCACCTTTCCGCCTTGACAGGTATGCATATAACTGTATAATAAAATTGAAGTTATAATCTGAATGGGATCTTCTGGTAGCAAACTTTTCAGCTTGCACCCCTGCAAGTTGAAAATGTAATTTTTCTTGCTCTCTTAACAAAATAATATGTGCCATTGAGTTAACCATTAGTTTATTACTTACACATCTAATTGTGAAATAAATGTATATGAAGGGAGAAAGTTCTGAAGATCATTAAATATATGTATACCTATAGGCTAAATGTACTGATATTTCAATTTATTAAAGCTGCCTAAGTGACGCTTAGTCGTGACCAGTCACAAGGCTTTCTGCCTGAATGCCATGTCGCCTTTCCACCTTGACAAGTATGCTATAAATGTATAATAAATATAAGTTGAAATCTGAATGGGATCTTCTGGTAGCATACCCTTTAGCTTGCACTCCTGCATTCATCCATGTTGTTTGTACTCTATGGCTTACATCAGGAGAACAAGGCGAAAAGCATCTTTGTAGGAACGACTGATATCTGATCCACTTAAGGAAACACCTAAGATATTCTTTTTTTTTTAATTAGAAACCTGATTATGGGTTTCAATAGATTGTGACGCCATAAGTGCTTTCCTTAGGGCTAATTTGATTGGGTGTAGTAGGGTGTAATTTAGTGAGTTCGCAATATAAAAATGTACATCAAACACACACTTTGTCGTCCGACTACACCCTACCAAACAGGCCCATAGTTTAATACTACGTCGTTGTATGTTTCCATTATTTATTTTCGCTCTATGGTTTTAACAACATTTTGAAACTGGATATCGTGATACTTGGGGTCATTGCAAACAAAAAATCAAGATGATATATAATTAAAGCTGGTGCCAAGTAACTCCTTTGGATTCTAGTGAAATGATGTAAATGGAAGATGCTCCACTAATAAGCAATTGAACCAACCATAAACAGTTGTTAAGCAGAGTAAAGCAAAGTGACATCTGTGGATTTCCATATCCCATTTTGTGTTTAGCGACATTTTCCATAGGATGAAAAGATATAGAATCATGATGGTTAGCGAACCATGATGTCAATAGACATCATTTATCATTATGAACTTTTTTCTGAGATACCTATATATTCACATAAACTACAAAGTTTATTGGAATATCGAGGTATCAATTCTTATGTTAGTGTATACTGTCACCTCCTGTGGTTTATTAATATTGGGATTAGGAATTGAGGGTTTTGCTGTGTAGAAAAATGTTGGAGATCTCCAATCAAGTTTAAACGTACCAAGCATAAGATACACAATAGATTATTGGTCCCGCTCATACTTGTTGATTTGTGGGTGGTCGTTATGGAGGCCGTTGACTGGCCTGCCACCCAGGTTTTCCACCCCGCACAACTTCTGCCCAGACCCACTGGTCGGCTATAGTCCGACTGGTCAGCTGGTGTCCTTGCAAGTCGGCCACTTATGTGGTGGGCCCGACAGTTTTTGTTTTGTCATTCAGTCTTATTGTCGACTGAAGTGTTTGTGTTTGTCTTGTGCCAATTGCCATTGAAATGGAAATAGATGATTACGACATATAATTTCATTTACATTAGTGTACACCACATCTCTTTAGCAGTTTAACATATAACTTTTATTTTAGTTGCATCAATTCAACAAGTACTAAAAGTCTGAATTCAAAAATGCTATGTCACTCGGTCACTCTTCTTATTCATGTTATACTTGTTGATTTCATTAATCAGTCTCAACTCTTGATTGAAAAATTGTTTGCCGTGTTTATGACAATCATCATCATCATCATCATCTAAGCCTCAATCCCAACTATGTTGGGGTCGGCTACATGGATCCTTCGTTTCCATTCAGCTCTATCATGGGCCATATTCTGATTGAGATGTAGAGATTCAAAATCTCTCTTTATAAGCTCATCCCATGTTAATTTCGGCCTTCCTCTTCTTCTATTTATGACAATATTTAACAAATATGGATTATTACTTCCATAGATACATATTTACTTTAGTTTCTTTTATATAATGTGCTGTATATAAGTATATAACTATATATATTACTATATATAATTAATTATATGCAAAAACACCCTACGCCTGGGCGACCAACTAGTCAGCCTGGTCACCCAAGGATCCAGGGTGACCGACTGGCCGCCTTGACAAGTATGGTCCTGCTTATCATGAAGTCTAAAATCATTATTCCATCAGAACACTTAATTTCAGGTTCCTGGGTATTGAGAATCCTTGTTTATATGTCTCTTTCATCCTGTTAACTGATAGTATTATATATTTCAGGGGACCCTAAACGTCTAGTTCTTCACAACGGGTGTCTTCATCTCACCTTTACATGCAGATGGGTTTTGTATTATGCAATTTCTGACTAGAATGCCTCATGTGAACCTTTGGTAGATGCTATTGGGTGCTATTTGTAGTGCACTAACCTATAAATCTGCAGTCTGCAGTATGATTCAATGCATCTCCATCATGAAATGAATACGAGCTTGGAGTTAAACGAATGTCCAGTAAATGGGCACATTTAATTAGTCAAGTTTTCACACTTGGGTAGTAGGATTTCTTGCTTGTATGATTATTCATACCTACTAGAATGATATGAAACTGCCCGCACTTGCTTCCTGAAGACTCTCCTCAACAGATTCTTTTCATTGTTGAAGATTTTGGAAATCTTGAAGCCACCTTAGGTCACTGAACAAAATCGACTGTGATTATTTAGTATAAAAATACATTTATAGTAGTTTTGTAGTTGTGCTTATTATCAACGTGTATACATCCATTTTTGTCGGAATGCTGTCATTTTGGTAAGTAGGCATTCAGTGAAGCAGGAGTTTGAAAAAAATAATTGAGAGAACTTTTTGTTTCCAAACTTCTACAGCCGCTCCTGTACCAGCTGTGGTCATAATTCAAGGCACTTTTCCTGGTGGAATAAGGTGAGCTGAGGCGGTCTTGTTTGAAATAATTCTTCCATTCTGGTAATGCTCATCTTGATTTATTTTTCATGTTATTTTCAGTATATCACTAATCCAGTGAAAAAGATATTTCCTGGTGAATGTGAAGGCCATGGAGCACTGCTGTTTCTGAGAGCCAAACTCTTGAAAACCATACAATTGCGGAGGACAAAGAAAGGCAGAGCTGCAGAACTTGCACTTCCCTCTCGAATTGTATGCATGCATGTAGTAGTAGTTACATGTATAAGATATTCATGCTTGCATGGTTTTTTGTTGATTTCTTACTGATTTTTGACCTGTAGGTCACATTAAGAAAAGATACCCTGGATAAGAGTGAAAATGAATTCTATGAAGCTTTATACACTCAGAGCCAGACAAAGTTTGATTCGTAAGTTCGTATATTTTTATATGTTGAATTATATCACTTCCTCTTTTGGATATTTGGTTGTTTATGTATGGCAATTTTTATACAAATGTATGAATACTGTAACCTTAGTTATGGAATGCTGCAAACTAATATAGCGCTGCACCTTTTATTGCACAAGTCTATAATTGGTGTTTGATGATCTCTGGAACTTTGGTACTATTCTTTTTTCATACTCTAGTCATGTAAATGTTCAATTGTGAATAAAACCATTGATTGGTCCCCTACGAATTTCAGGCCATTTTTTTTAAGTTGATGTCACCAGCAGTGACCTGCTTGAGCCTTCCATTTCTTTGTCACTATCGGCGTTAATGTTTTGAAGACCTGTTGACACTATTTCTGTTTTATGGTTATTATTAAAGGGAAGTACACACAATATATAGGCAAACACACACTTCCTGTTATGGTTATTAGAAAAGGTATGCAAAATATAATGTGAGAGTTGCAAAAGACATACATTTCATCTTTATTTATGCTCCAAAAGGTGCATCCTGCATTATGTACTCCTACATACACCCGAAACATACATAGATCTAACTGCCCATGGTGTAAGAACCTTTTGGCTGAAAGCATGTTGCTGTCATTTAATGATTACCAAAAATTGTAGATACAAGAACATGTCTCTGCAGATAAAGTAAAAAGCACAATGAATTATATATTTACAGAGTCAGAACCTATATAAATGAAAGGAAAATATAGCAAACTAAGCACCCATCTTCACACCAGTATAAGTGCCTGGGCTAGTTGCCTGTTATGGAGTCTGGAGATTTTGGGCTGTTCCTCTTCCTGTCTATAGTGACTATGCCACTTGTTTGTCACTATGTTTTTCACACAGTATCTGTACAAGCGTTTTCTGAGATCCAACCGTAGAGAGGATCACAGAAACTTTCACATCGCTGCTGATTGTCTGGAACACAATCTGTTTCCTTTCATCGTATTTCCGGTTCGTCTTGGTTCAATACCTTGGCAGATCTATGGTTCTCTGTCTGGCTACACCAAACAAAAGGTATTAGTTTTACCATATTCCAGCATTTTAGGGACACCATCACTTTGATTGACCTATGGGGGTCCCATCAAATCAACCTATGATCCGTGAGATCGATAAACACATTGTGCTACTACCTCCTGTGGTGCATTGACAGGCTCCAAATGAATACAAGAGAACTAAGCACCGACACTACAACAATCCATCATCTAAGTCCTCTAATGGGCAAGCAAGGAGCCACACTTTTGATTGGCACTCTGGTTCGCACCTTTCAGCACTACCATTTCTTCTTCATGTGCTGTAATCATTCTCCCCTAGCAGCCACTATTGAGTTGTTTGCAGGGTGTACCTGCAGAAAACCTCTCTGTATACCATTACATTCAATTCCAGAAGGAGAAAGAAAGGGTGTCTGCTGTTGTGCTCTCTTCTCAACTTACCTCTTTAACTTCAACTTATTGCCGTGGATCCATAGTCTTAATTTTTAACCCATACTGGCACTGGAGAGTAGATCGCTTGGTACCTCTAGCAGACAACTGCTGCTTCAATGAGGGCCTCTGAGCCACCACCTTCCTGCCGAGTCAAAGTTTGCTGGTACCAGCTGTCTACTCAAGCAAATGGGCAGATTAATTAAATTCTTCCACTACCAGTCCTCTCTCTTGTCATCACCACCCAGTCCATTGCCTGAAGCTGCTACTTTGCTGAATACGACATGTTTCCTTTCTATGCTGGATGCTGCAATGTTGCATAAAGAGGAGAAACCAGCTGATTTGATAATTTCTTCTCCCACTTCGAACGATAAATGGCTTGCGCCTCTCCTTTTTAACTAGGCCATTTTGTCCCGGGTGCAAACCATGTCTTCTGTTCTGATTTCTCCAAATGCGTTCGAGTCTGTTACAACAGTAGATCAGCGTTGAGCTTCTCTTCCGCAAGTTCATGCTCTTTATTTTACGGTCAATTCAGCCAGTATGTATATCTTTAATAGAAGTCCCAGACTTGTAGTTTCATATTAATCCTGTCGTGTTAGTCCGCTATCGTTATTGTCATTGATTTCGCCGCCAAATTACCAACTACTAAGTGGTTTCCCATTGTGTTTTAGTAAGTGAAGGAAAGATGCACCGTAAAGGTGGAAGAGAATGAAAGTTTGAAAGAATGTTCACGAGAGTTTTTTGTAGGATTTGTCATCACTCCATGGAACTTCTATTTTATTTTTAGTGCTGTGAATAGTAAGATTGGAGTCAATGAGATCATGCTATTAGGCAAAACCCTACTCATATGTATAGGAGAGGGGAACACTTCTAACTTACAGCAAAGCATGGTTGTCTAGGCGGCTGAGCGATGGCCATAGACGGCCATACCACCTAGGCGTTCCTAGGCATTTTTTCTTTTTTTCTTTTTTTCTTATATATATATATATTAGTGTTTTTTGATAAAAAAGAAGGGAGATGAAGAGGAGGTAGGAGAAGGAGAAGAACATGTGAAAATTATGGCCAATACAAAACAAGAGGAGCGTAGAGGAAGTGGAGGCAAGGGGCGACTCAAGCAAAAAAGAAAAGGCAGGGAAGAGGAAGAGGAAGAGGGGGAGGAGGTTGGGGAAGAGGAGGTTAAAGAGGAGGCAATGAGGTAGGGAGATGATTGCTGGAAAAACAAGTAAAAAAGAAAACTTACTTGCACGCAAGTTGTGGTGGCGACCAGGCTGTCGTCCAAGCCCTCCAAGCCATTCAAGGTAGTTGGCTAGCTGAGAGAGGAGATGATGAGGGGGAGGAGAAAGAAAGAGGAGGGGGAGAAAGGAAGAGGAGGGGGGATACCTACATGCAATTGTTATCGCCGTTGGGACAGGTTGCTTCCCGAGTTGACAAGTTTTTTTGTTGTTTATTATTTTAAAAGCCCATCAATCTAGGACCATTAAGCGTCCGTGTGCCTGAGCGGACTGCTCTGGCCTCCCAAATGCCCAAATGATTGGATGCCTCACTTTGGGTGGTTGGGTGGGCGTGTACAACCTAAATAAAAAATGCTAACACTCAACCTCAAGTTGGAGCGTGGGAGTCAACTCATGTCCATCTTGCCCAAACATACTAAAAAGAAAAAAAAACATAAGAGATGACAATAACACTTAAAAAATGTGATCTCCCCCTAGATCTTGCAATACAATAATTAAAACACTCAAACACTCCCCCTATATCAAAATGTAGACTCCCCATGAAATCAATAACTGCCAGACTAACTGGTATAATAATGAATGTTAGGAGTTTGTATGTAGTCTTGTCAAATAGTAAACGAATGGCCAATTGTGTTTGCATTAAAGAAGCCGTACTCCTATATATAGGAGAGGCATAATTAAGAGTTGATTTCAACGCTGTTTTCGATGGTCCAAAAACATATATTTACAAAACTTCTGGTCAAAATTCTGATAATTATGCTCTTGTTGGCGCAAGATTTCCACACAAATTTTGACGATCTAGATGACCAAATAAAAGTATTCAATCATGAAAATTTTACCTGGATGATCTACATACATAAATACACTTAATTATGCAATAATATCGTATGTTGGTGTAGAGTGGGGGAGGCTCCTACACGTGAGTGACAAGATAAAAAATCGTTTAAATTAGGATTTCAATTATGCAACGTAAACACACACACATACATGTGTATATATAATGTATGCAATACCATGTTGTATCTTATATCTAGCATTCGACGGTGGGGGCGACTGCGTTCACCCTATGTCCACAAGCTCCCAGACAGATTCCACCGGTAGATCGCACTAACCCGACAAATCTATCTGCTCTTTCAAATTGGTCAGTCCAATCTCGTGCAAGGGCAGGGATTCATTCATTTCTTCTATAACTGCAGTTCCGGGAGGCCTACTGAGAACCACATAAATACACTTAATTATGCAATAATATTGTATGTTGGTGTAGAGTGGGGGAGGCTCCTACACGTGAGTGACAAGATAAAAAACTTATGCAACGTAAACACACACACATACATGTGTATATATAATGTATGCAATACCATGTTGTATCTTATATCTAGCATTCGACGGTGGGAGCGACTGCGTTCACCCTATGTCCACAAGTTCCCAGACAGATTCCATCGGTAGATCGCACTAGCCCGACAAATCTCTCTGCTCTTTCAAATTGGTCAGTCCAATCTCGTGCAAGGGCAGAGATTCATTCATTTCTTCTATAATTGCAGTTCCGGGTAGGCCTACTGAGAACCACTTAAATGAAGGAATCAATTGTATTTTGTCCTTTTCCCCCATAGCAACTGGGGATGGAAAAGCACCAAATTTGATGTCAGATTCGTGATCAGGAAAAGAAGTCTTGCTTTTGGCCCGAAAAAAATTCTATGAAATGTTATCTACCTACTCTATAGCTCTCGCCTCCTTTCCATTTCAATTATCACTGTTGGGCGATCGTAAAGCATTTTTTGGAACCGAATCTTGAGGAAAACAAACAAATCTCCCCAGTGACTTTAGGATCACACTTAGATTTGGACCTGAGGTAAAAACCTGTGGTTACGATTCTCATTTTTAATATATCTTCTATTTTTTTAATTTTTTAATGAAATTACATAGCAAAAATTTTGGCCATGGGAAGGTAGGTTGTGATGTTCGATAGCTACTGAAATAAAAAAAATTGACTGAAACTTTGCTATTTTGATCGAAATTTTAAACAATGACAGACAAACCCAACCCTCTTGGGCCAACACACTGAGATCCAATTACTAACTAGATAACCAAACAACTCTTACACTCTCCCTCAAGTTGGAGAATGTGACACCATCAAAATCACAAGTATCATCAAGTAGCCCAAAGAGTGTTAGGACATTAAATTCTTGATAGTGTTGGTCCACATGTAAGGTCGTCAACGTGCATAACAAAGCCTACACTAACAATGGAAAGTCAAGACACACACAAGTGCACACAAGTAACAAAGAGTCAATGCGCCCAATCACGAACAAGTAGAAATGACAACACAACCTGATGGCATCGCTCCAAAGAACAAATGTGCAAGATGCAAAAAAGTAAGCTAAAGATAACTTTAGAGGCCTACTCAAATAACCAAGTAGAGGCCATATGATAAGAAAATACAAGCTGCATGACTAAACAAACATATCTTTCTTTCTTTCGATTATCCATCTTTTCCTCTCTTCTTCTCACTTCATCTTTTCCTCTCTTTATCTCCTCACTTTCTTTTCTCTTCTATTGTCCCTCCTCACACCAACCAAGAACAAAAGCAGAAGAGTAGTTAGGGTAGAGAAGCAACACAACAAATCAAAGTGGGTGGGAGAGGGAGGGGGAAGAAGATGAACAACCAAGTGAAATATGATAACTAAAGGGAAGACTAGAGAGGATTTTTTAACAACAATAAAATAGGTTGAGGAAAAGAGAGAGAAGGAAAATCTGATTTTTGGACTAAAACAGGTAAAGATAGTCAACACTTAAGGACAATGTGTGGAGGATAGAATCCAATAACCAGAGTTAATGCGCAATATGACCTGATTCTAGAGATCCGAATAGGAAAATAAATGGATCTTTTCTTGACCAAAAAAAGAAGATTTCTTCGGCCCCAAGGCCAATCCAATTAGCAATAGGCATGAAACATACATGGGAAGGTGACATTCAGGGTAGGAAGACATATCAATGAAGTATCTTGTGCTAATTGAAAGAATAAAAAAAAACTTGCATCGATAAGAGGAGTTTGCAATCATCACGCTTCCACCTCCACTTCATGTACTGTGGCGGTGGCTAATTAGGTGTTTTTGGCTATTTTCTGCATCCTTTTAAATTTGTAAGTAGTATTTAGTAATTTTGGATTTTATTAGTTATTTTCTAGGACATATTTACAAATCAAGTTTTGTTAGCTTAATTGAGTTTTGTTTGGTTGTTAATCAGGCATCTAGTTGCAATTGTGGTGACAAGTAGGGTTTCAATCTTATGTAGAACCAACCTCAGGGTACATGCATGTACAAATGATTTAATTGAAATTCACTTCTAGTGAATTGCTTCTGTATCTCCTTTTTATTGCTTGACTCTAGGGTATCTAGCATGTTTGCTTTTCATGCTGGTATTGTTTGCGTGCCAACACTCCATGTGAATCAGGGACAACCATGATGAAGTTTGATATTCACCATCTCTAGGATAGCTGACAACACTAGGGCCAAGGGTATTACCAGGCGTTGGTAGGAAGTAGTTGTGGGAGCTTGGACCTATGGAGTCACTCACGAAGTCACAACCAAGGTTTTCATGTCTCGCACTCAGTACCTTCCTGTCCATCTGTTATCCCAGCGACTGCTACTCCTACCTGTTCTGCACGGGTCCAAGATCTATGAGAAAATGGCTCCTATGTTGGAGTCATTTTGGCTCTCATGACACTTGCATGAAAATTAGTATGTTACTACAATCATTTTTGACATAGCACATGTTGCCCTGGAACAATTATCTTTACATAATGTCAAACTAATATGTTTCATACTTTATTGTAAAACACGAAGTTCCCTTTTGTCTTTATTGATTGTTGTTTTCAAAGAAGTTTGACAGTTGCTGTTATTTTAATTCACAGATATGTTGCTGCTGGAACTCTCATGAACAATTATGCTCATATCTTTGATTTGCTTACTAGATTGCGGCAGGTAATTTGTTTATTGTAAGCCATATTTAACTTGACAGACATATATCTCACAGACATAGTGACACACACACACATTTAATTTGAGCTGTACACGTAGTGAATTAACTGTGGCAGGCTACAGTCTGCTATTAATGACTAAGTTTTGTCTAGCAACAGGCCATATATAAGCATATTATATAATAAAAGAAAATTTTAGCAGAGCAGTGCCAGAAACCTGTGCACGTGCCTTGAGAATTGAAAACACAAGTCAGATCTTATGTAAAGGTCTGGGGATCGGGAACCTGTGTCTGTGCCTTCTGGTTGAAATCATAAATTAGTTCTTTATCTCACTCCCTTTTTGTTGTGGGACTGTTGCTGTAGACAGAAACTGCAAACAACCTGTTGCCCTCTTGAATCCTGACTTCATTGTTCTCAATTCTATTTAAAGTTTCTTGTATTTGAATGCATAGTTATCCAGGCTCCCGCTTGGGCTCCGCCTAGGCCACCTAGGCTCTAGGTTGGTCCGCCTTAAATTGGGCGCCCATGCTTTTACATATCTAAAGTGGATGCCTAAGGCCTTTTAGGCCCAAATTAAGACATTTGAAGACAAAATTATCAAAGATTAGGTCGGACAAAATTTGGTCAAATTAGATCATGTTTAGTTATTTAGGGGAAGAAATCGATCTCTAATATAGGCCAAATAAAATCTAGTTTGGGCAGATAAAGTATGATTTGGGAGAAATATGTCTGATTTGGCAAAATGTCTTGTTTGGGGGAATGAGATCTGATTTCGCTAAATTTTGGCTCGTTTAGGCCAATGTAGGACAAACTAGGGGAAGTTACGTCTGATTAGGTCATGTTATGCCAAAATCAGTCTGGTCTTTGGCTAAATTAGGTAAAATTGAGTTAAATTAAGTCCAATTTAGATCATGTTAGGTCAAATTAAGGCTAAATATGTGACGACCTCGCCTCCCGGTAACCCCCAATTAAGGGAGACCAAGAGGTCAGAGCCGTTATCCTAATTTCCGGATCATAGGTTCGACAAATAATCAGTAATAATTATTAAATTCTACCATGACTATACTGAAAGCTGGAATAAAATAAAACTTTGCATACCTTTTTCAAAACTTGGATATCTAACAACTATCCACATCTGGACTCTATTCTAACTAATCCTCCTTGCACTTTATTTCTTAATTACACAGTATGCCACTTTACTGTTTGCCCTTTTCAATTTGTACCTAAAACGCCGACAAACAAAACGTCGGTCAACATAAATGAATATGCCAGTATGTGGGGGAAACAATAATCATGCAACTATGGTAACAATGTAAGCAACCAAATATCATTTAACAATCAAGGTTACGTTTTAAGCAATACTACTCAATCCATACCTATTCCCTTATCTCTGTGGTGTCCCTGCAGTGGACTTGGATACTACCTCTCTCATATGGTAGATCCTTACCCCCATGGTCCTACCTCACAGGTAGTGTGGCGACACATCCCGCTATCACACAGACAAGGAGGTGCCACACGAAAACGTGCGGAAAACACCATAAACCACCAATTACCAAAAACACGAGTTAAATAAAACCGATTTCGGAAAACAGATAAACCAAAAAACTATTACATCCTGATCCTCATCCTACAGGAATACAGGTTACATAAACATTTACAAGCATTGAAATGTGTCCACAACTTAACGGTTCAGCTATCCGGTCAGCACATAAGTTCATCATTTGTTTATACATACATAACGACCACATCCTGCCAACAACAGGATATACAAAGCTTCATCAGCTACTCATCGTAAAACAACGTCAACACACCTCCGAGGACCTGAGAGTACACGGATGACTCTAGGACTCTACTATAAAACAACCGAAAAGCAGCATATATCTCTTGCCTTCTACTGCTCTTTTTGCTGCTCAGCCGCAACCCCGCTACCACCACCACGTCTAGCGCGAACACCTAAAAATGGTGTAAACCAATGGGGTGAGACACACAGTCCCAACGAGAAACATAACTCCCCGCCGAAACTATAAATTCTCAGAAAGATATAGCAAAAACAGCAGATAACAGATAAAGCGTAGAATAAGAGCAACAGATTGAGCAAGATTATTATTACCATCGAGCTTACCAGGATGCACAGATGGTATGTAACCAAGCATTTCTTTATGGAACATGATTGACAAGACAAGATTTATAAGATCTTACCACATAACATAAGGAACGTATAAGTAACTGCAAGGTATAACAAGTTCAACTACACAAGCATGGCCTCAACCAATGTTCTGTGTTTTGCCTTAAGCAATAAATACTATTCGGCTGGATTACGTATTGTTAAGCCCTGAGGAAGTGAGCCGTACCGCTTTGCGAAACCCAAAGCCGGTGCCATATAAGGTAAATGGAAGAGCCGGACTCCACAACCTCACCACCTCGTGGTCAGTGCACGAGAACTAGAGCAGGACCGCAGTCTCATCCTGAAGTGGCCTCAGCCACAGGGTCAGCTCCCGTAGGCTACCCTTTCTCTAGTCCGCCTTGGTACAGGTCTCGACGCTAGTATATCTGAGCCACGGGCCAGTTCACCGTGCTCCCTGAGTCATGAACGCATTCATGCTCTATCACACGGAGCCATGGGCCTGTTCACCATGCTCTATCTTTCCCGAGTCTGCAACCGCAGCTGCACTCGAATCCTCTCTATTTTAGGCTAGGAGAAACCTCGCATATTCAACAATATGCGCTCCGGGTTAACCCGCAGGAGAACCCGTTTCACCATCACCAACTACTGACGATGATGGATCTATGGCCAAGGCAAATTACATAATATGTTCCACTGTAATTAGTTAGTATATTTTAAGTGGATTGTTGAGGCAACCAGGTTGTAACACACATAACATTAAGTTACATCGTTATTACCACCATCACATTATGTCGGGATCTCAATCCCTCATCACAAGAAACCACTGCCTCATAAGGCATTCTCGTCACTTGGGATAACAATCCCTGATCTCATCATCAGAGGATAACACCTCCACTAGACACTTTAGCCAAACTCAGGTCCTCAGACCTAAACACATCATATAGGTGATGCAGGTTATCTCATCAACAAGAGTGACCATCAATACAGTGTTATTCAAAGTTTCAAACTTATATACCTCATAGTCTTTTACCTGGCTATGAATCCGCCTAAAATACCTACATGGTTAGTATACACGATCATAGAGATAACTGAAGCCATCATGGATTAACAGAAGGATCAGGTTATCAAATATAGAGCAACATTGATGATTGTATGCTTTATCATTCATGCCTCATACCTGTGACCATAGACATGGGTCACATCACCATGTGAAGCAACTCGTGTGCTTCCAAGCTTAACATTACTCATCATCATATATACATGATTCAAAGTGATCATAAATACATATAGTTTCATGTCATTAGAGTTTCAGATATGACATGTTTACATAGGTGCGTTCTACTATATCAATTACCTCACTACTATCAAACATGTCAAAGGTTCACACTCCATAATCCATAATTCCTTATCAACAATGATGAGATTGCATGATAAAGATCTAGCAGATGGGTTTCCGGGTGGAACATGACCCTCACTAGAAGTGCCCACTACCCTCACAAGAAGTGTGACGGGCAGGACACCCTCACTAGAGGTGGTATCGGGCAGGGTAACTTCCCTCATATCGCCCAAGCACTCTAGCCACATATCAGCCAAGCACTCTAGCCTCATATCGGCCAAGCACTTAGCAAGGATGTCGGGCTACCACCTCAATGTGTGTCGTGCAACACAAAGCGAGGGATACTTCCTTCTCAACTCTTCCTCAAGCTCCCACGTGGCTTCCTCAACGCCACGATGATGCCAAAGAACCTTCATAAGAGCCAGGTCTTTCCTCTTCAACTTCTTAACTCTTCTGTCAAGGATCGCCACCGAACCTTCCTCATAGGTTACGTCTTTATCAAGATCAACCCCGACTGGCTGTATCACTGCCCCTGTATCTGGATGAATTTTCTTCAGCATACTGACATGGAACACTGGATGCAACCTGTGCAAATCTGGCGGCAACTCCAACTTGTAAGCTACTTCGCCAATACGTGCTATGACCGAGTATGGCCCCATATACCTGGGTGCTAGTCCTAGTTTACCTTTTCGGCCAAACCTTAGCATGCCTTTCCAAGGCGAGACCTTGAGATACACTTTGTCTCCCACTTGGAACTCTAAAGGTCGTCGGCGATTGTCTGCATAAGATTTCTGTCTGTCCTGTGCCGCTTTCAACTGTTGTTGTATCACTTTGATCTTTTCTGTTGTCTGCTGTACTAACTCAGGGCCCACAAGCTGATATTCACCAGACTCATACCAACATAAGGAGATCTGCACTTCTTGCCATATAAGGCCGCATAGGGAGCCATGTCAATACTCCGCTGATAACTATTGTTGTAGGCGAACTCTATCAAACTGAGAAGTACATCCCAACTGCCTAGGAACTGCAAAACACAAGCCCGAAGAAGATCCTCCAAAGTCTGAATATTCCTTTCAGACTGTCCATCTGTCTGTGGGTGGAAAGCGGTGCTGAACCTCAACTGCGTTCCCAACGCTTTGTGCAACTGTTCCCAGAAACGACTCGTGAACTGTGGACCTCTGTCAGAAACTATCGTTGCTGACACACCGTGCAAGCGTACGATCTCATCTACATATACCTGAGCGAGCTTCTCAGCTGTATACGTTGTCTTCACAGGTATGAAATGGGCAGACTTCGTCAATCTGTCCACTATCACCCATATGGAATCATGATTCTTAGTTGTCCTTGGCAGACCAACCACAAAATCCATGGTTATATGATCCCATTTCCAATGCGGTATTGGCAGGGGTTGCAATGTACCTGCCGGCTTCTGATGCTCAACCTTGACTTGCTGGCATACCGCACACCTAGCCACAAACTCGACTACATCCTTCTTCAAGCCAGGCCACCAATACAGGTCCTTCAGATTGTGATACATCTTGGTGACTCCTGGATGCATAGCATACATCGATGTGTGTGCTTCCTCGAGCACTAGCTTCCTCAGATTATTAGCATCGGGGACTACCATCCTACCATGATAGCAAACTAATCCATCCTCAGACTCGAGGAACCCATCACGCCTTTCGTTGTCGAGCTCTGGCCTGATCAACTGCACTGTATCATCTGTTTGCTGTGCATCTTTGATTTGCTGTCTCAGCGTGGGCTTAACTTGCATTTGTGCCAAAAGTCCTGCTAACAAGGAAACTTCCATATGCACATTCATCTGTCGCAAGGAGACAAACATATCCCGTCTATGGCATACTAAGGAACTCAACTGTGCCTTCTTTGTTGAGGGAGAAAAAGACTTTCTGCTAAGCGCATCAGCTACCACATTTGCCTTGCCAGGATGATACTCAATGGTACAGTCATAATCATTGATTAGCTCCATCCAGCGACGATGTCGCATGTTTAGCTCATTCTGCGAGAAGATGTACTTCAGATTCTTATGGTCTGTAGAGATTTGACACACTTCCCCATAAAGATAATGTCTCCAAATCTTTAACGCATGAACTACTGCTGCCAACTCCAAATCATGAGTCGGATAGTGCTCTTTATGTTTCTTAAGCTGTCGCGAAGCAAAAGAAACTACATGGTCTTCCTGCATCAACACGCATCCTAAGCCCTTCTTGGAAGCATCGCAGAAAACAACATAGCCTTTCCCAGGCTCTAGCTCTACTAACACTAGAGCACTAGTCAGCTTCTCCTTCAGACTTTGGAAAGCTTGCTGGCAACGATCATCCCAGAAAAAAGGTGCATCCTTTCTAGTCAACTTTGTCATTGGCAACGCGATCACACTGAAGTCCTTGATAAACCTCCGGTAGTATCCTGCTAATCCCAGGAAACTGTGAATTTCGGTCGGTGTCTTCGGCCGCTCCCATTCTACAACTGACTCCACCTTCCTGGGGTCCACTTTGACTCCTTCTGCAGATATCACATGACCCAAGAAAGTTAATTTCTTTTAACCAGAACTCACACTTACTAAACTTGGCATACAACTCGTACTGGCGAAGGAGAGTCAACGCTTGTCGAAGATGCTGTTCATGCTTTTGACTGTCCTGACTGTAGATCAAGATGTCATCTATAAAGAGTGCAACAAACCGATCTAGAAACGAACGGAACACCCTGTTCATCAAATCCATGAAAGCAGCAGGCGCATTGGTTAGCCCGAACGACATAACCACAAACTCGAAGTGACCATACCTTATCCTAAAAGCTGACTTTGGTATGTCATCCGCCTTAATCCTCAACTGATGATATCCAGATCGTAGATCAATCTTTGAGAAGACTGTAGCACCACGCAACTGATCGAGCAGATCATCTATCCTCGGTAACGGGTACTTATTCTTAATCGTGACCTTGTTCAACTGCCGGTAGTCTATGCATAGTCACATCGATCCGACCTTTTTCTTAACGAACAACACTGGAGCACCTTAAGGCGATGTACTCGGTCGGATGAAACCTTTCTCCAACAACTCTTGTAACTGCTTCTTCAACTCTGCCATCTCCGCTGGAGCCATCCTATACGGTGTCTGTGCAACTGGTTGTGTTCCTGGAACCAGATTGATCTCAAAATCAATCTCTCGAGGTGGAAGAACACCGGGGAACTCATCAGGAAACACATCTGCAAACTCTCGAACAACCGTCATCTCTTCAATGCTAGGACCTTTCCCCTTGGTATCCTTAACGTGAGCTAAGAAAACCTTACAACCTTGCCGCAACAACTTTTCTGCCACCATCGCTGACACCAGACACGTCGGAAGAATCTTCCTATCTCCTTGGAAGATCCACTTCTCTCCAACATCAACAAACACTGCCTGCTTGGAACCACAGTCCAACACAACCTTATACTTCTCTAAGGTATCCATCCCAAGGATCACATCGAATCCATGTATATCAAGTGGTATAAGATCCACTTGTATCTTGTGTCCCAAAAAAGACAGAACACAGGATGGACACACTTCTCGAAGTAACGATAAACCGTCAAGAGGGGTTTCTAACAACAAGCTATCTTTCTTACAACTAATAGGTAAAAGACAGTTTTCAAGCATACTATGGGCGATAAAAGAGTGCGTAGCACCTGGGTCAACTAGGACAGATATAAAGCAAGAAGAAGACAAATCAAAATGAAATAACTCAATCTGACCTGCCACCACTCGCGGGTTGACTATCGCCTTTGGCTGACTCATAACGTAGAATCGAGCCGTTGCTTGTTGTCCACGTCCTCTGCTTCCTTGAGCAGTCGATCCTGTTTGTGATGCCTGACCGCGTCCTCGTCCTCTGCTACTACTGGGCTGCTGTCTATCTGTCCCTTGCTGATTCTGCCTTGGCTGTTGTGTCACTTCAACATCCTTCCTCAGGCAGTTTGACTTGAAATGCCCTATCTGTCCGCAGATATAGCATGCCCTATCCTCCAACTGTGGCCTAGACGGCCCTGTCACTGAAGCTGTACTATGCGCATTTGACGGTGAAGAAACATAACCTCTTCCCTTACTTGGAGACCACTGTGACGGTACACGGAAACCTCTCATCATGGAAGGTGCTGAAAACCTTGACTTCTTGAAGCCACCAGACCTCTGTCCCTGAAACTGAGCAGACCTCTTCTTGGTCATGGCCTCTCTCTTTTCCCTAACTGACCGTTCGATCCTCCGGATAGATTCCACGAACGTAGCAAACCGCTCTCGGTTCTCCAACGCAGCATCAGGAGTCGTCAACTCAGCACTCAGGCCTTTCTCAAAACGTCTAATCCGCTCGTCATCTGTCGCTGCCATGTGAGGACAAAACCTCAACAGGTCCATGTACTTGGCTTCATACTCGGTGATGTTCATCGTTCCTTGGCGCAAGCGCTCAAACTGGCTGATCTTCTCGTCCAGATACATTTTCGAAAAGTATCTGCTGACGAACTCTTGTCGGAAAACCTCCCAACCGATCACCTCACCGGGTCGCTTCTCCTCCTCAATGATCCACTAGTGGCCAAGACTACCCTTCAGAAGGTAGACAACGTGATTGACTTTGTCTGCTTCGGGGATGTCGAGGATCCGGAAGGCCTTCTCAAGACCTGTCAGTCACAGATCTGCATCCGCTGGATCAGCCGTCCCATCATAGTCCGAAGCTCCGACTCGGCGAAGCTGCTCAAAGGTCTTCTCAATACCCGACGTTTCACCATGGGAGCCTGTGCTCTCGGCGGAGGCACTGGCAATCTCTCTACTATGAGATTCATCGTAGCCATCATCTGCCCCATAAGCTGCTGGTAGGCAGGGTTTTCGAGAATGGTTGGGTCAAGTTGGGGAACCTCAAGCACTCGATCTCCATGTGCCTGCCCTCCTACTCCATCAACTGATGCAACATCGCTGTTCTCGACAGCATGTTCTTCATGGTTTCCAGACATCTTGGCTTTTTCTTCCGCTGAGAGGAGAAGATAATCGTAAAGAAATATGAAAAACTCACAAGAACAGACACAACCTAGTCCTAAATCTCTATAGACTCAGCGAACCTAGGGCTCTGATACCAAACTTGTGGCGACACATCCCGCTATCACACAGACAACGAGGTGCCACGCGAAAACGTGCGGAAAACACCATAAACCACCGATTACCAAAAACACGGGTTAAATAGAACCAATTTTGGAATGCAGATAAACCAAGAAACTATTACATCCAGATCCTCATCCTGCAGAAAGACATGTTACATAAACATTTACAAGCATTGAAATGTGTCCACAGCTTAAAGGTTCAGCTGTCCGGTCAACACATAAGTTCATCACCTGTTTATACATACATAACAGCCACATCCGGCCAGCAGAAGGATATACAAAGCTTCATCAGATACTCATCGTAAAATAACGTCAAAACACCTCCGAGGACCTGAGAGTATAGGGATGACTCTAGGACTCTACTATAAAACAACCAAAAAGCAGCATATCCATCTCTTGCCTTCTACTGCTCTTCTTGCTGCTCGGCCGCAACCCCGCTACCACCACCACGTCTAGCGCGAACACCTAAAAAGGGTGTAAACCAACGGGGTGAGACACACAGTCCCAGCGAGAAACATAACTCCCCGCCGAAACTATAAATCCTCAGAAAGATAAAGCAAAAACAGCAGATAACATATAAAGCGTAGAATAAGAGCAACAGATTGAGCAAGATTATTATTACCATCGAGCTTACCAGGATGCACGGATGGTATGTAACCAAACATTTCTTTATGGAACATGATTGACAAGATAAGATTTATAAGATCTTACCACATAACATAAGGAACGTATAAATAACTGCAAGGTATAACAAGATCAACTACACAAGTAGGGCCTCAACCAATGTTCCGTGTTTTGCCTTAAGCAATGAATGCTATTTGACTGGATTACGTATTGTTAAGCCCTGAGGAAGTGAGCCGTACCGCTCAAATCCAACTTTTGGTTGCGAAACCCAATGCCGGTGCCATACAAGGTCAATGGAAGAGCCGGACTCCACAACCTCACCACCTCGTGGTCAGTGCACGAGAACCAGAGCAGGACCACAGTCTCATGCTGAAGTGGCCTCAGCCACATGGTCAGCTCCCGTAGGCTACCCTTTCTCTAGCCCGCCTTGGTACAGGTCTCGGCGCTAGTATATCTGAGCCACGTGTCAGTTCACCGTGCTCCCTGAGCCATGAACGCATTCATGCTCTATCACACTGAGCCATGGGCCTGTTCACCATGCTCCATCTTTCCCGAGTCTGCAACCGCAGCTGCACTCGAATCCTCTCTATTTTAGGCTAGGAGAAACCTCACATATTCAACAATATGCGCTCCGGGTTAACCCGCAGGAGAACCCGTTTCACCATCACCAGTTACTGACGATGATGGATTTATGGCCAGGGCAAACTACATAATATGGTTATGGATGAGTTAACAAAGAATGTTCAGGATGATATTCCTTGGTGTATGTTATTTGCTGATGATATTGTTTTGATTGAAGAAACAAAAGATGGATTGAATGATAAAGTTGAATGTTGGAGAAAGGCATTGGAATCAAATGGATTGATGATTAGCAGGAGCAAAACTGAGTATATGCATTGCAATTTCAGCCAATCTCGCAGTGTGAATGATGGAGCCAAGTTGGACGGAGTAGATATACCAAAATGTGACAAATTTCGTTACTTAGGTTCTATTATTCAAATAGACGGGGATGTCCAAAATGATGTTTGTCACCGGATTACTGCAGGATGGTTGAAATGGAGGAGTGCAACTGGAGTTTTATGCGATCAGAAGATCCCTCTCAGGTTAAAAAGTAAGTTTTATAGAACAACTATACGACCAGCCATGCTCTATGGGAGTGAATGTTATGGGAGTGAATGTTGGGCGGTGAAGAAACAAGGTCTCAACAAGATGAACGTGGCTGAAATGCGTATGCTGAGATGGATGTGTGGGAAGACAAGAAAAGATCGTTTGAGAAATGACTATATCAGGAATAAAGTGGGGGTGGCGAGCATTGAGGACAAGTTGCGTGAGGGCCGACTCAGATGGTACGGACATGTGCAACGCAGACCTACTAGTGCGCCTATACGAAGCAATGCTATTGAGCCAAACACTATAAATAGAAGAAGAGGAAGGCCTAAATTAACATGGGATGAGCTTATAAAGAGAGATTTTGAATCTCTACATCTCAATCAGAATATGACCCATGATAGAGCTGAATGGAAACGAAGGATCCATGTAGCCGACCCCAACATAGTTGGGATTGAGGCTTAGATGATGATGATGATGATGATGATGCAAACTACATAATATGTTCCACTGTAATTAGTTAGTATATTTTAAGTGGATTGTTGAGGCAACCAGGTTGTAACACATACATAACATTAAGTTACATCGTTATTACCACCATTACATTATCCTGGGATCTCAATCCCTCATCACAAGAAACCACTGCCTCATAAGGCATTCTCGTCACTTGGGATAATAATCCCTGATCTCATCATCAGAGGATAACACCTCCACTAGGCACTTTAGCCAAACTCAGGTCCTCAGACCTAAACACATCATATAGGTGATGCAGGTTATCTAATCAACAAGAGTGACCATCAATGCAGTGTTATTTAAACTTATATTCATTATAGTCTTTTACCTGGCTATGAATCCGCCTGAAATACCTGCATGGTTAGTATACACGATCATAGAGATAACTGAAGCCATCATGGATTAACAGAAGGATTAGGTTATCAAATATAGAGCAACATTGATGATTGTATGCTTTATCATTCATGCCTCATACATGTGACCATAGACATGTGTCACATCACCATGTGAAGCAACTCGTGTGCTTCCAAGCTTAACATTACTCATCATCATATATATACAAGATTCAAAGTGATCATAAACACATATAGTTTCATGTCATTAGAGTTTCAAATATGACATGTTTACATAGGGGCGCTCTACTATATCAATTACCTCACTACTATCAAACATGTCAAAGGTTCACACTCCATAATCCATAATTCCTTATCAACAATGATGAGATTGCATGATAAAGATCTAGCAGATGGGTTTCCGGGTGGAACATGACCCTCACTAGAAGTGCCCACTACCCTCACAAGAAGTGTGACGGGCAGGGCACTCTCACTAGAGGTGGTATTGGGCAGGGTAACTTCCCTCATATTGCCCAAGCACTCTAGCCACATATCGGCTAAGCACTCTAGCCACATATCAGGCTACCACCTCAAGGTGTGTCGTGCAACACAAAGCACATCGTGCAACTAAGCTTATGGGGCATGTCGTGCATCCAAGGTGACAACACTCTACTGAACCGGACAAGCCTTATCGGTCTACCTCCTATATGGTTAGGGCTATATCGGGCAACAGCTACAAAATCGGCTAGAGCCATGGCGCCCAGGCCAACCCTATAACGCCCACTAGAGGTACACATCTTCCTTTGATACAAGGGCACCAAGGGAAGCCTATCGTCCAACCAAGCTAGCCTCATACTATCGGCCAACACACAAGGCAAAGACCAAGGTGTATCGTCCAAACCCAACATCATCATATCAACCAGAACTCTAGTCCAAGAGAGGGTATCGGGCAACACCATCCCCATGCCATATCGTGCAAGATCAAGATCGTCATCAACCTCAAGCACAAGGGCACCAAACCCTAATTGATCAAGAAGATCGGCTCACCTCTCAACAACTAAGAGAGAGGGGTCTTGCACAACCTCTTATCACAAATCGGGCAACCACAAGAAACAACCTCAACACAGGTCTTCATCTACCAAAAAGCTCACCTCTCGAATCCATGGTGAGAGGAGGGTGTTGCTCAAGCAACTAGAACACAAGCTCACCTCTCAACTTAAACGAGAGAGGGGTATTGCCCATATTACTAGAGCTCAAGCTCACTTCTCTAGACCAAGGAGGGAAAGGAGTGTTGCTCAACAAGGAAACCCTAAAACATGGTTCATCCAACTAGGGTACAAAGGTACAAAACCTCATCCATAACAACAAGATCACTATAACCACAAGATTAAAGGTGCAACAAGCAAGAAACTTATCTAGCAACCTACAAGGCCGATAGTGATCATATGAAAACATACAAGAATATAGAAGAAAGTAGTATGGTTAGGGTTAGGAGTTATGTAACCCGCCTTAAGCAAGCTCCAAGCTCCTAGCACCAAGCAACACCTTCAGCCACCTCAAGAGGAAGAAGAAGAAGAAGAAGAAGAAGAAGAAGAAGGAGACTCCAAAGAGAAGGATCGGCCACCAAGCTTTGCAAAGAAAGAGTGTCGTGCACATAAGGGAGAGAGGAAACTAAGGAACTAAAGGGATCCTTAGCAAGAGAAAGAAGGTACATATATAGGAGAGGGTGGAGGAGAAACCAAGATAAGCCAAAGCAAGGTGTCGCCCACCTAGGGACACTTGTCCATGGGCAATGCCACCTCCTTATCTCGCCTTAAACACATGTCCAAGGCCATTGCCACATGCAAGCATCAAGCACCAAGTGTCCACTAGAGGTGACACAAACGAGGTCAAAGGGTCAAAGGGGTCCATGGCCGATACACCCCATCTCCATGCCCGACACACCTCCCTGGGCGACACACCTATGGTCGATACAAGGCACTCTTGCCCGACACAAGGTCCAACAAGGCAAGGGCAAGGTTCAAGCAAGGCATAATAAGGCCCAACAAGGCTCATCCAAGCCCAAGCAACTCAAGCAACGAGCCCAACCCTTCCTCTCAACACTAGAGGAAGTAAGGAGAGAGAAGAACACTTCTCAAGGTGACAACTTGCCCATAAACCCTAGACCTGGGTAAATTGCAAGTAGCACCTCCAACACTCAACAAGCACAAACAAACCCTAATCACCACTAAAGGTGATTAACAAGCAACAGAACACCAGGGTTAGGCAAAGCAAACAGGATAGGCCCAAAACGGGGGTCAGGGTCCTTACAGGTAGCCATTACTTAGGGTTGTGGAGTCGCATGGCCCTACCTAAAGGTAGCCCAATCTCTGACTCATGGTGACTTGATGGACCTACCCCATAGGTGGCCATGTACTAAGTCATCCAATGACCTGATGGACCTACCCCATAGGTAGCCATGTACTAGGTCAATCTATCAAGCTACAGAGGGGACTAGGATCTGAGCTAGTAGGCATATATCTTAGGTGATAGTCATATCCACATTATAGTATGCATGAATTAAATTCATTCAACAGTTTAATTCAAGCCACCGATGAAAACTTCGGAAATCCTCGGAAAACTAGTTCGAGATATTCATAAGCGTAACCACATACCTGATCCAGAGTATCTTGATGTCCAAGCAAGAATATTCAAGAACAATCAATCAAGCAATCAACAATATCCTGAAATTAATGCATAACATCCAAGTGTCATTGTTTTATCCAAAACATTCTCAAGATTAACTTGGATTCCATCTTAGGATTTCTAGGCCAACTTTAGGGTTTTATTAGGGTTTTAGTCTCCATAACACATTTATCACTTTTAATGCCTTTTTAGTTCAGAAACCCTAATTTCAACATCATAGGCACAATTGAATGTCAATTAAGTCCAATATGCCTCTTTTACACTAAAACTACCATCTTTATCCTTTTAAGTCATGTCAAGATCATTAGGCCCAATTATCATCTTTAGTTTCTTCCAGATTAACAACTCATAACTCATTATGGTCTAATTCACATATGAACTTTATTTATTACTAATTCCACACATCCACTAGAAAACCCTAGTTACTAAATTAAGAGAATTTATCCACAATTAGGAACTTTTATACTCAAAATAGCTTAGAATCATCATATCTCAGCTTCATTCATGGGTTTGATCAATTAAAGCCATTAAGAGTCGTACTTATCAAAATTAGGGTTTCAAGGCCCATTAAAGCATATTCATGTACATGGAACCCTAAATTAATCAAACTACGCATAAAGATCATCCTTTTGGAACTAATTTGTTCTTTTCATTAACAACATGTTAATATCGATTTAAAACACCCATAATACCATTCTCAAACTCATTAACATCAATATTAGGGTTTCTTAATTATAAATGCATTAAAGTTGACAACTTTAACTACTTTTCGAAATGAAAGAGGAATTAGGCTTCAATTATATTTTTATTGCATTCCTCGTGTTCTCCTGATAAATTTTCATTTATTAAGTTGCTTCATCTGACCTTCCTACTAATTACTATGATTTTTGCAAGAAAAAGCATTTTCTAATTTTCTAGTCAGAGAAGCAAATTACCTAGGTTTTTCGAATATTTGACGACCATCAGATCGCTTGTCTTCGTTGACTGCATATGATCGTGCGACCCACAAAGCTCGCGCCCACTAACGACTTACTGAAGTCGTGAGATGACCAGGGCCGTTGATCTTCTCTCGCGGCCCATCGTGGTCCTCAATCAGACGGCTACTGCTTCTTCTTCCCTGCCCGAACCAGCAGCAGCCTCGCGGCGGCGCCGCTGCTGAGGGTTCGTCGGAGCAAGGCCAATCCGATGACCTAGGGCACGAGGGAAGAGGGTA
The DNA here is from genome assembly GCA_963693085.1 of Alisma plantago-aquatica. Classification (NCBI taxonomy): domain Eukaryota; kingdom Viridiplantae; phylum Streptophyta; class Magnoliopsida; order Alismatales; family Alismataceae; genus Alisma; species Alisma plantago-aquatica. The sequence goes on from OY856411.1 coordinate 569,383,459, forward strand.
AGCGACCGGTTGGGTTCGTGTAACGCTGAGGAGTCGAAAGGGGATGCTATTTATAGGATTTAAGGGCCTCTTTAGGGTTTCCCATCCTCGTCGCCACTCCATGCTTTAGGTGGATTAGGCGTTCTTTCTAGAACCCTCGAAAACCCCTAAAACCTAGGTTAGTTGGGTGTGAAACATTCTCCCGATCCCAACAAACAACTTTCCCTGTTTGCACATCGACTAAAACGCGAGAAAAATCGAAGGAAAGATCCCTCGATTGGCGGCCTGTTCCTAGTTCAAGTAGAACTAGAAGATGCACGACCTGCGTTGGATCAGGATCCAACGATCCACACTGCTCGCGACCAAACAAGGGAAAACCAGATTTTTATTTTAAAGAAAAATCCTTTTGATTTTAGGATAATTTGGAAAAAACATAATTCTTAATCCATGTCTCCATTTTATCCCAAATTTTGAGGGAATCTTATTAGTGACTTAATCTATCATCATGCCAAATTTGGGCTCATAATCTAAAGAAATCAGGTCCCTTTCTTTAGTTGCAAGTTATTACTCAATTATGTATATTTCTCGCCTATTTTCTCTTTCCTTTGCTATTAAATTATTATCTTGGATTTCCTTGGACCTCAAGGAACCTTAATGGCTCGAAATCCTATCTTGGGAATATTTCTTTAGCCTTTTCTTTATCTTTTATCCCTTTTCTTATTTATTCCTTTATTCAAATAAATTCCTTTTCCTTTTCTTTTATTTTGACTACTCTTTCTATTAGAAATCACATGTAAACGAAATTTATTCAATTGTGGCCATTAATGCCACTTTCTAGAGATTTCCAAATATTTTTCATAAATATTTTGCATAATATCCATTATCTTGTATCTTTTTCTATTATTTGGACTTTTCTTCTTTTCTTCTCTTTTATATCCATTATTGGATTAATATAATAATAGAAATTCTTATCAAAAGGGAGATTTGCAAAGAAGTCCCTGCTTTGAAGCAAAACATACAACCTTTTCAATTAAGTCCAAATTCATAAAATCATTACATTTCAATTATGAAAATACATGCAAAATCGAGGTTGTAACATCCTTCCCCTCTTATAGGAATTTTGCCTTCAAAATTCCACCAAACATATAAACAAGTCAGGATAAGACTTTTCCATATCCGTCATTGGCTCCCATGTGGCTTCATCCTCTCCATGGTGCTTCCAAAGAACCTTTTTCATCTCATATTCTTTACTCCTGAGCTCTCTCTCACCTTGGTATCTCGTACCCTTATAGGTGACTCAGGGTAAGTTAGCCTCCCTTGGGAGCTCACTAGGTTCATTGCTTACCCATGGCTCGGGTACCTCACATAGTGCTTTAGATCGGACTTGTGGAACACATCATACATCACGTTATCCTGAGGGGTAAGGCTACACACAAGCATCTCCACCAATCCATCTCAAATGGATCCATGTATCGGGGACTCAACTTTCTCAGCTATAGCTCAAAGGGGTCGGATTTTCATATCACATTCTCCCACAGTGAACTGCATGTTAGTCTACTTTGCATCAGCTCACGACTCATGTCGCCCCTGGGCTCTCTTTCAGTCGTCGCACGATCAAAGCGACTTCATCTGCACACACTGTGGCCCTTTTCTAACCTTTGCGAGGCCCCTTCACCCACATCATCTTAATGAAGCGGTGACCGACACAGCCTCCCTTACAAAGCTTCTTACATCCTGATACTGGCTATGGTGGCTAACATCACAACTTTCATAAGACAAGAACTGTCTCCATGTATCACCCTGAACGAGCACACACACTCTCATCAAACCCTCTAGTATGGATCATACTAACCATCAATTAGGGGTGATAAGCTGTACTAGAATCGAGTTCATCATGTACTTACTTCCACCGGATGGAAGTGATCTTTAGGTCATACTCATGAACCTTTGAACTCGCATCATGGTGTAGTTGACCCATCTCTCTCTCTCTCTTATATGTAGTTCAATTGGATCTGTCCCTTGACAATACTCTCTCTTTCTCTTAAACCATGTCATCTAGGTAAGGCAATCTACCATAACCCATATTGCATCCTGACCTTCCTCGGTCCAGGGGAGACTTACCACAACATCCATAGTGATGAACTCCCATCCCCCCTCGGGGACTCTTATCCTCTATATCAACTTAATGGGTTATTGGTGTTCGTCCTTCACCCCCTGACATGCATGGCGACAAGCCACATGAAACTCCGTACACTTCTTAGGCATCCAAAGTACTACTACCACTTATTATCTTATTAGTACCATGATATATGATGGTGAACTTAAAATCATGATCTACTGTATGTCATGATTCCTCAAGGTTGATTCCTCAGAAACCCTAAAACACTCTAGTCGTGGGTTTCATCACCTTCTTTTCCAGATAAGTGCATCTGAAGTTTTACAACCATCCTTCTATCACAACAAGACCTAGGCTGGCTAATCAAGCAACCACTAACTCGATCACCGGATCTCGTTACATCCAAGTGTTAGCCAAACATATCTCACAACTGAGGGTTCACCTAACCACCTCTTCCAACCTTTAGCTAAACTAGGCAGCTGCATCTCCACCAGAGCATCTATTACCACCTTTCATCTTTATGTGTTAGGTAATGTTGAAGACACACACCTCCATGTATTCCACTTATCATCTCGTATCGAACTTTAGGTCTATCTACATCAAGAAAACTCAGAGCTCATCTTCTTGGTTATTAATTTCAAACTTATATAACTCATGAATTCCACATAGCTCATGATAAGAACATCCTCATAAGATGTCTACCTTAGTTCTCTTGGTGTTTGTAAACCATCCACATATCGTACACTCCACAAAGGTATGCTATTATCTCTATCCTCATATATCATAGCAACGTTTCAACTCACATCATCTTTATCCTTAGTGTATGACATGCATACTGCCCTATCTCTCACACCCCCATAATGGGAGGAAATAAGCATTTGGCGGCCGTCCAAACACATAGTTCTTCCCGTTTCAAGAGTAGAGATGGTGCATCCCACATCGCCAATACACTTCCAATCTAAGTTGAAACGTGTAACACCTGCCTCCACATCATGAACATCTCGATATCAGGTTTATATCCATAGAAAACCGTTCCCAAACACACTTGGGTCATCATACAATCCTTAGTCATCTCCTCTAAGTTTGTAGGGTGCCAATACTTTTGGGGTCATCCCTCTTCCCTTATGCATCCAAAGAGTGCCCACCTCATTTGCCCTTTGGGTCCCATGAGTTCATGAAGGTGATCAATCTCCTAACCCATGGTCCTCAGACAATGTGGACTCCTACTCCTATCGGTCTTATCCCTACCTGACCCTAGAATAGACTTAGGATTCTAACATGGTACATATCAAACTTGAAACCTTACCCAAGTCTCCATCATCTCTCTCAGCATTCGGGGTTTGACTTACATTCTTTTGTATGGATCGTGACAACCTATCTACCCCGGTCAGGCCCCATACTGGTTACCTCCATGGTAACACATCCACATGCACTTAGAGATGGTTATCTATGGGTCTACAGGTTCATTCTTATACTATGTACTTTCCACTTAGCTTCTCAAGATCCTATGAGACCTCTTTAGGTTACCTCAAACCCAACAAAAGCTGTACATACCCTACAGAAGGGTCCCTCTCCCAAGATGGGAGGAAACTACATCTTGATAGCAACAAAGGTCACAAACGTCTCTACGTCTCAGGTTTATCCACATGAGCATGCTTAGCCCTAGCAAGCTACTAAGACACATAGCTAACAAGCAGACCACCTACTAGCCATGCTAGGTCTCCATGATAGGTCATACTTGTTCTCATTCCTCAACATTGGATACATACATGTCTATGTCCCAAACTATATGTAGGGGTTCATCAAACATACTCCTTAATCCGAGGGGTTTCCCTTTCCTCTAAACATGAGGAGTGTCATGCTCGAATCTATAGAATTTCAAATCTTGTCACGAGCATCAGGTGCACCAGGTACTACTACTTCCCCTCTTATAGGTCTAGGAACCCTAGGTTCACCTCTTATACAACAGCTGTCCAACTGCATGCTCATCATTCTAATAACGAACTAAGCATGTACAAGGTGCATCATGCACGTCCTATTATCCTTCCACTTGAACAACACCTCAGAGTCGAGTCCTCAAGGACAACCAACTAGGTATAAGGCCTCACAACTTGTTACTAAATCTCCTCAGGGTCTAAGGAACTCTTCTTTCTATCCTTAGAAGGTAAGCACCTATATCATCTGCATATAGGTACCAGCAACCTCATCCTTCTTCTAGGGTTTAGTTCCTCTAAAGGCAACCAAGAACCACAAGGACTATGCACGAGGCAACCACAACCATCCACTTAGGTCGTAACATACTCAACTTCTCAGGGTTCCTCCTATCCTGGAGTCTAAGCTTCCAACCTTCTTGCTTGGGTCCTTCTCTCTCTCTCTCTAGAGCTAACCCTACAAACAACCTTGCCACTGGAGGTTCTCTCTCTAAAAGGGTGGATCAAGCTCACATGCATACCCCTACATGGGTGAAACCTACGTTCGCTCAGGATTATCCAGAGCTCTTCATGCTTACCTCATAAGCTATCTAACATGCCCTTCTGGCCTAGGTTTCAACCTACTGCCAACACTTACCAACGTACTATGGGTGCATACTATGCCATGCTCATATAAGCCCATAGGGTTTCTATAGGTTCTTCACTAACCTCATCAAAGAAGGAGTTATTCTTCACCCTAACATGCACGACCCTTCCCAGAGTTGGGTCGCCAAAGGTACTAGGTCAGCTAACCTCACATGGTTCATACTATCATAGGTATCCAAAACTAAAAGCATGTCAACCCACACACATGGTCGACCATGACATCCATCTCATCATGCCATCTCTCACTCTAACCACCACTTAGGGTTAGGGTTAGCACCATCCTCAGAGGATATGCCAGGTCTCTACCTTTAATGGAGGTTTCTTCCTCCAAGACCAACTCTCTACTTCATCCTCCTAATAAGAAGGTCTAACCTCAGGTCTCTCCTGAGGGCATGACAACACGTCATACGACCTAAGCATGCAACTATTCTTTAGTTTACGCTTAAATTATTAAGCTTATGTCCATGTCATCTTATTTACATGCTTTTAATTAATTTGGTGGAGGATTCCTTAACCTTATTATACATACCCTGACCTCAAGAGGGTGAGGAAGAGAGAGAAAAACCCTAAACCTGAGAATCTTAACAGAATTAGGGTTGAGAAGGGACGAAAATAGATGAGAGAATCCTAAAGGTATCTTATTTTGAGTCAGATCCTAAGACATTGGCCAGACAGTCACACAGATCTGGGAGTCCTCGTATCCCGGCTAGCGGTGCGGAGGAAAATCTTGCTAGCCCCCGGATGTGATCCTTTTCTAGACACCTCTGTCTTTCTGAAAATCCTCTAATAACTCCCTCTGGTTCTACAAAGTTTGTAAAATTTAATAATTATTAAGGATTAAATGAGGAATCAGAGCTCTGATACCAATTGTGACGATCCCGCCTCCCGGTAACCCCCAATTAAGGGAGACCAAGAGGTCAGAGCCGTTATCCTAATATCCCGGATCAAAGATTCGACAAATAATCAGTAATAATTATTAAATTATACCATAACTATACTGACAGCTGGAATAAAATAAAACTCTGCATACCTTTTTCAATTAAGTCCATATTTATAAAACCATTACATTTCAATTATGAAAATACATACAAAATCGAGGTTATAACAACATAGGTCTATCTTAGGTCATGACAGGTGTGATGTAGGTGAGGTTATGATTGATTAAGCTTAGGGATACGCAATACAAATGTACATAATGATGTACATATTTGAATATAACTGAATGTATACACAAAATCATTTATATATATGTAAAATATAAACAAAGATGAAGAACGCCTAGAAACGCCTAGGCTTCCGCCTAGGCACCTAGGCCTCCTAGGCTTCCCCTAGGTGGGAATGACCGCCTAGCCGCCTAGACAAGTATGTTTGAATGATCGTGTTTTTTGGTTGAGTCCCTTAATAAATTTTCTAACCAACTTAAAAGTCGGTCATGTTTGCAAAAAAAAAAGTCGAGCATGTTTTTAACATTTTTCTAAAAACAATACAATGCAACACACCAGAGATGAGCAAAAGAATGTGGTGGAAATAGGGCCAAGCAAATTTAAGGCATTAGGTAGAAGGTAAGGTTTGGGAACCTGCTTACTTAGAACTTTCAAGTCCATCGATAAAAAAATTCCGCGCTTAACCTGTAATGATTGTTACGAGGGGCATTTTATGAGTTTTACTTGAAATTTTGTTAGTGTATGGCTCTGTAATGGCGAAATACAACCCTTGTTTGATATTTTGGAGTTCGGAAAGAAGAAAAGAAGGCTGCCATTTGAGGTGATGGTGACATGCCATTCAGTGTAAGGAGGGTTACAGCTTCGAGGGTGCTCTCTCTTGGGGTGTGAATCATACCTTCCTGGAGGAGGCAGTGACTCTATTATGACATCACAAAGATGTTTCTGATATTGTTGACATCATCTCAGTTTTCATGCATCACACCATTGGTCCAATAACTTTTTACAGTCTGAATTTTTTGTGCTCTTTTATTATAATAATTGTCAATAAGATTGCTACTATATCTAGTAATCGCACATAAAAAACAAAGCGTATTAAGTCTTATCACGCTATCTTGCAATGGTGACACATTTGTGTCATGTCTTTCTATGAATCTAGTGATGCATTCTAGGTCCGTGTATACATCATAAGAGAGTGTAGAAAATTCATATTAGATGAGTTTGTTTTATACTAGCGTTCTTATATGGGTTTGTCTTCTCGTTGGCTCAATCCCTGATTGTTTTTATTGTTGGTATTAGGCTGTTGATCATCCGTACCTTGTGGTATATCCTAGAGCAGGCGAAACAGCCTGTGGAAGTAGTGATCACGTGCCTGCAACGATTTGTGTCATTTGCTACAATGCTGTTGAGGATCCAGTGGTCTGTCTCCTTTGAACTCTATCAATATTGTTAGTTAGTGAAATTATTGTGGTACCTCTATTCTAATTTCGAATGGTTTCCCCAGGTTACCACTTGCAAACACATGTTCTGCAAGTCATGCTTCATTGGCTATTCAGAATCTCGGGATGAATTGCCATGCCCTTCATGCTCAAAACCAGTTACTGTTAATTTAACTACAAATCCTGTAGAGAAGAGTGCAAAGTCTTCAAATATTCTCAGTAAAATTGACCTTGACAATTTCAAAACAAGTACAAAGATTGATGCATTGGTAAGCAAACTGTGGCACCTTTGTTTCTTCCATTACTGATCTATTATGTACCAGGTGGCTTGACATTTCTATAATTTTTATTTGAAGTAATGAACTGAGTTTCAGTCTGTTCCTCTACATCTGGCGTACTAGTTTGAATAACATCATAACAATAATATCATAATCATAATTTGGGTATCTTCCTTAAATTGTGCACTTTCTTGTTTCTAGGTAAGCTTTTCAGTAATTCTGAAACCTTCCACTTTGGTACGAGAAGAAACATCATTTAGAAACCTAGCCTTTTAAAAGTTTTTAAAACAATCAGAATATGGAGACTGTTATTTTTACCGTGTTAAGAGATAGGACTAATATTTTGACCGAGGTGTTGTCTTCTTGCTCTTGGTTGAGTAAGCATAGTAGTTAAGAGACCCCTCAGCTTCCTGACACTTTAATTGCCTTTCATGTGGCACAGGTGTGAAAGCGTGGAAGCGAAGAAACAATCATTCTCAGGCAAAACTCAAAAACAATTACGAAAATTCCTTGACTTTTGATATTTAATTAATAATTAGTGTCTATGTTTGTGGGACTTCTGAAAAATGTGTTTGATTAACATAAAAAATAAAACAAACCACAACATAAGTCTGCCTGAGATCCGCAGGTGTAGGAACTGTCACTGAATTAAGATTATCATTAAAGTTGTTGTCCACTCCATGAGATGAGCGTACAAGTTTTTTGCAGGCTGAGGCCCATGCCCTTGCGTGGCCCAGTGTGGGTCTGCCACTAGATAAGAGGCCTGCTTTCCTGGCAAAAGTTTGACTGCTGGTTCCTCTCGATCACTTGCTAGCTTCAATAGAATGCTAAATTGAAAAATGTAGTATATTAGCTTCATCCATTACACAATAGCATGTATAGTTTAACAGATATCCAACCACAAAAAGCGGTGCCATATGATAACCTATATCTTTAAGTTGCTTGGACCATAACTAACCCATTTTTGTTCATAAAGTTTGAACAATTTAGTAAGACGTGCGATATTAGTTGTGGAAACATGATAGGACAAAGTAACAAGATTGATCAGACAATTATGGTTAAAAGGTGACTGTTCCTTTTCTGTAGCTACATATTAGTGGAACGATGAACATATATATACATGCTCTATGTTTCAAATTCCTTAAAGGTCCAATAGTATATTTTTTCCTGCCTCTACGTCCATGCCCTATATTTTCAGAAACATGCTCTATGTTTCAAATTCCTTAAAGGTCCAATAGTATATTTTTTCCTGCCTCTACGTCCATGCCCTATATTTTCAGAAACCGTTGTGCTCCATGTCTGTGTCTGTGTGTCTGTTCGTGCTTCCTAGCTTAGAAGCTAAGCCATGTTTGATATCACCTACCATTTCAACGGTTGACCTATTTTGATGCTTTTTACCACCTTGCCTACCACTTTGAATGTGCAAGTGTGACCCATTCTAATATCTAATATCTTCAATGGAGATGTCCTGAGGTCTTAGGTTTCCCTTACAGAAGGATCTACACATTCCTGGGGCTGCCAGCTTTCACCGTAAAATGGACTGGACCTGTTACTGCCATGTGAAACACTCAACCCATCTTGCCCCTGTTTCCTATAGTTGAAGAATGCTCTTTCATTCTTCCATTAAATCTGGACTCCTTGTCTCGTAATGTGTCAATTTCATGTATAAGCAAGTCTTTTTCCACCATATGTCAACTGCTACCCCTTGATTGCTGTGTCCGGAACATTGGAATGACCTACTTTCGTATCGTTTTCTCCATTTGCGTTTAGATCTTTTTCAGGGTTACTTCTGTATCTTAATTCTATAGAAATGCTTGTGAAGCTGCCACATTTGGGGCTCTTTTCAGAACGTGCATCATTATTATACCTTGGCGAGTGATATTTGGAGACCTATTTGCCTCCAGAATTATTTGTGTGAGAGTTTTTAATCCTGTTGGCCACTATATGTTGATTTGAGACATAAGATAGCTGTACTACTTTTACCAAAAAAAAAGGAGAGATATGAATATGTATGCATATAAAGATGTGGCCAATTTACTGAATTCTGACAAGTAAAAGTTATCTTCGCCTCATTTTAAAATACTTGATGTTATCCTTCCGCGAATGAATCAGCTAGCGTAAGAGAAATTGTTAAAGAAATAAATATATACTACTACTATTCTTCCTCGTTTTGTATGTTTCTTATTATAAATTTTGTTATTTGTATCTCATCTTTTGATATTATTACTAATTTGTTAGTATTATTTATATGTTTTCATTCTCCAGAAAGAAGAAATCAGAAATATGGTAGAGCATGATGCTTCTGCAAAAGGAATTGTGTTTAGTCAATTTACTTCATTTTTAGATCTGATTGGCCACTCCCTCCAAAAGGCAAGCTATGCATTTCTGATGTTAATCCTCTCCTGGTAACTGCTTGCACTAACTGATTTATTTTTTGCAGGCTGGCGTCAAGTTTGTTCGGTTGGTAGGAAGTATGACGTTGATCCAGAGAGAGAATGCAATAAAATCTTTCACTGAGGATTTTGATTGCAAAGTTTTTCTGATAAGCTTAAGAGCTGGTGGTGTTGCTCTAAATTTAACAGTAGCTTCACATGTAAGCATCATGCTTTCTTAAGACTTTATCCCTCTTTATTGCTGCGCCTTATTTATCAGTTATTTATACATGATATGGCGCATCAGCTGCAAGAATGGTGTAAAAGATCCATCACATGAATAAATTGTGTAGTATGTAGATCGCCCTCCTTTATCACTCACACAGATGGTGGCAACAATATTGCCTCTTTCTAAAATATACATGTACGCCATAAATTAGGTAATCCGGAGTGGACAAAGCTGAAGGGAACATGTACAACAGTTTCACAGTTTTACTTCTCAACCCTGTAAAATTTTCTTAAAGACATTTTTCTTTCAGCCCACAGAATTAATGTCTGATAACAGTTGTCTCTGAGAGAACACTTGCTTGTATTGTTGCATACAAGTTAGTCTTCACTCTTCAGGCTGCGTGTTTAACTTCATACGGGTTTAGTTGGTGATTTTCTATGAATAAGTAGAATAGTCGAAAATTTGCTGAATAGAAAAGAAGAATCTTGTATACATCTTTCTTTCAGTCTGCAGAAGTAATGCCTGATAATAGTTGTCTCAGAGAAAAATCACTTGTTTTATTATTCCACAATCGTTAGTCTTTAGGCCATGTTTAACTCCAGATGGAAATAGTCATAGATAAATAAGTTGACTAGTCTAAAACATCACAAGATGAAGAACAACGATCTGTGTTGATAGACATCTTTCTTACAGCCTGCAGAATTAATGTCTGTTCACAGTTGCCCCAGAAAAAAAAAGTCCGTAACTGTCAGTCTTCCGGCTGTGTTGTACTTAAATGGGATTCATTAGGGATTTTATTTGAATAAGTAGATTAGTCTAATACATTACTGAGTGGAAAAAAGAAGGATCTACGAAGCCAACTGCAAGAGGGTTAGGATTGAGGTTTAGATGAAGATTGTGTAGACCGCTGTTTGGTCTAGTTACAATTCTTTGCCAAATGCTTTCCAATTAAACGCATATATGTTAGCTTAATTATGGGTAATGCAATACTAAGATTGATGTATACATCAACCACTGTGCATATAAATTCCAGTCCATTTAGTTGATGCTTGGGTCAAAAACAAACTTGTCATATACTGTATCTCTTCCCTATTTGCCAGCTCCTCTGCATCTCATGTTGTCTCCCAACTCTCATCCTATGTCGATTTCTGCCTTTCATTGTCTCATCAATCTCGTTGCTCTGGCATTTTCTTTTATCCTTCGTTTTGTTTGGTTCCCAAGGAACAGTCACATGCTCTTATAACAACTAGAATTGTGTTATATATATTGCAGTGTTTAATTTAATGTCCTGATATTATGTGAATATTGTCATTAATATTAGGTGTGTAAGTTCTTTCTGCAGTCAACGTGGTCACTGCCCGATTCCTTCAGAGTCCTACAATGTCATAGCAACCAACCATAAGATACATCTGTTTATAACTTTGAGAATAGTTCTTTCGGATCCAGATCTAACAAAGAGGCCAGAGCATCAAGTAAATGAGGATCGAGAGGTCAACTCCTATTCTCATAGAATTCTGTATACCTATTAAAAGATATAGAATGCTTGTTCATCTTGTAGCTCTTCATTCGGTACAGCCGGACAGAACCATCGAGGACACTGGGTTTGAAAATGGTAATAAAACTGAAACCGTTGAAGATAGCAGACCCAAAACTTGGAAACTCTTTTTTCCAGCTAGTGCCAGCAAACTGCCACCTTTTAAGTTTAGGTTTTGCATTTTACTGATACAGTGACTGCAGAATCAGAAATATCAGCAAAATGTACAAGCACTTGGTTGATTTATCCCCCTCAACCCTAAACTAAAATCAATTTTGGACTGTTCTAGATGCTGAGGATTAGGCTTCATGTGCCTACCTAGCTAAGGTTCGCACTTCACTGTAACCATCGTGGCATGACAGCCGGTATCAAAGCAAAATGTTGTTGCTAGCCTAGCAGCAGTAATGGCTGCCTTACTGATAACCAAAGTGTAGTGCTGTACCTGACAATAACTTGTACTAGAAAGACCTGCAGATTTCAACATGCTGTATAAAATGGACAACCCTTGGAAGAGTGGTACTCATGGTCACTGCACTAAAAAAGGGGAAATAACTTCTGGTTTTTGTTTCAGAGAGAGAAACTCTTTCTTGTTCAAAATATAAAGTATTGCTTGTCTGCATGTGGTGAGTTCGGCTGTTTGGGATCGGACCTCGCAATTGATAACTATACATTTTTCTTTCCCAGGTCTTCTTAATGGATCCCTGGTGGAACCCAGCAGTAGAGCGTCAGGCTCAGGACAGGATCCACAGAATCGGGCAGTTCAAACCTATTAGGTTAATTGGTTGCAGTGCATATTTATTTTTGTTGCTCACGATACATTTGGTTTGTAGTTCTGCTTTGGCAGAGAGATTGCTGGTTCTTTAAATTCTATTTACTTAATCTCTGGTTTCATCCACAGGGTGGTGAGGTTTGTTATCAAGGACAGCATCGAGGAGAGGATCCTGAGCCTGCAGGCGAAGAAGGAGCTGGTGTTTGAAGGGTAAGGCCGGTCGCTTGATGATTGTACGATATATTTCGTCTAGTCGGTCAACTTTTACAGTCGCTTCTAAAAAGACACGTCTATTCTCTTGACAGAAGAGGTTGGTTTTGTTCATATGCAACTCACTTCAGCTCATTTTTCTGTCTGTAGGACCGTGGGCAACTCCTCTGAAGCTCTAGCGAAGCTGACTGAAGCTGATTTGAAGTTCCTTTTCCACAACTAACGGACCAGCATTGCTATTCCTGGTCGCTGAAAATGGGCAGCCAAAATTTTGCAGACAACTCGGGTAGCAGTAGAGAGGATAATATCTGAACTTGCATCTAATTGTGTGATCCAGGTGGAAGACGTGGGTAACAGAAACACATGTTTTGCCCTGAAGCACAGGGAACTGACTGTAGATATTACGTTGCAGTAGCGTTGGGGTTAAGTGGTAGTATAGCTACAAGCGTAGTGTTGTCGCGGTTTGTTGGTTGGTAGATAATCTGTAAAAAATTAATGTAATGAAAGGGTGGCAGTATGTTGAAATCAGGGTTTGTACTATTTCATGCGTCATCAACCGTGGTCTGGATGTAGAGGCAAAAATCAAGATATTTACAATTTGGAAGTATGAATGATTCTGCTTGGAGTTATCTATTCGTTTTTAGTTTACTCGGTACTTGTAAACCAGTCGTAACTCGAAAGCTTATCGTTTTGTGCATCGAACCTCGATAGGCTGAAGGTGAGGCACGTGTCCATATCTGTCCAGTGTCCATGCATCCCTTCTAGTTTGATCGTCATAAATATACCGAGCAGGTATCATGTGATGGTGTTCAGTCTTGCCGCAGAACTGATCCCCAAATGCATGGAAATATGGAGGCTTTTGGGCGGAGGGGCGTCGTCTGTGGTTAATTAATGAACCATCTGAAATTGCCTCGATGTGGGAGCACCGTTCTTAGCCCTCATCAGCATTATGGGCATGACCAGTGTTGTCGTATTGTCTCACGAAGTAAAGGCAGGATTCGTCATTGTCCGTCCGAATAATGTACTGCAATGACGAAAAACCTCGCGGAGTTAAAAGTGTCATCTGGTTTTTTTAACCATGCCAGCTGCTTTCTGGCTTGACCATTTCCATTTTTATTTCCAGTTTCCTCTCAGCGGTCCGTCTTTGCCGTCTTTTGCAATCCACGGCTCTGCGGCTATATCCGCTTTTCACTTTTTACCTAGGGTTCAGGGCCCGTTTGATTAGATGTCAGGGCCTGTCAGTTGGACATGTAACTGCAACTGCAAAGTTTGTGATCTTCATTTAGTTAGGGCCCATTTGGTTGGGCAACAAACAAACCCGCGAGTTGCAAGTACGTATATTTTGCAACCCCAACCGTTTGGTTGTGCGCGGCTCTAATTCAAGGTGTGAAATTCAACTGCACAATTTCACTCCGGTGCATGGAAATCTGAGGAAAACGGACTGCACTCTATTATGGCGCGGTTCGTTTCCATCGGCGTCAGCATCTACTGCAGGAAGGCCATCCCATTGATTTTGGCTGAAGATAAAAGTGTACTGCCTTTTCTGCTAAACAACCTCTAACCAAACAAAAATTATGCAAATGTGCGAATCCATTTTCAACTAAACCAAACAGAAAAAGTTCAGTTCCAATTCGTAACGTTGGCTTTCCTGTTTTGAAACTATTGGTGTGGGTTGATTTCGCAACCAACCAAACTAGCCCTTATCTACTTAGGGCTCGTTTGGTTCCGGTGAAAACAAACTTAATCAGTTGCAAAACGCTGTGTTTTCCAGTTCGTACGTTTGGTTCGACCGAGCTGCAACCCGCAGTCGGAAATGAAACCCACGATAATCGCAGAGGACGTATAAAACTAAGGGCCTATTTGGTAGGGTGTAGTCCGACCACAAAGTGCGTGTTTGATGTACATTTTTACATTGCGAACTCACATAATTACACCCTACTACACCCAACCAAACTAGCCCTAAGGAAAAGCAACCGCGCGAGAAAGGAGCGCGGTTCGTTTTCCTGGCTGCTCTACGACTAGAGTCACCATTTGGTAATATATTATGTTCCATGCTTTGTCTTCTGCAATTGGTGTCCGAGGGGAATAAAAGATAGCTCACAGCCTGGTAACTTTATATTGGTGACGCAGATTCCGTACAGGAAATTACATAGTACCAAACGATAGAAATTGAAAAAGATGAACACGATCATCATCGAACCAAACTAAAATGTTGAATAGCAACTCATTCCCTTCCATTTCCTGTGTTCTAATTCCTAGTGCGTGTTGAGTTTACACACAACCAAACTAACCCTTAGATGCGGTTGCAAATCATAGTGAGAAACCAACTTATCTTGCCTTTTTGTCCTAGAAAAATGGGGAGAAATGATTGTGCCTAGGCCTAGTTTGGTTGAACGTAACTTCAACCCGCACCTAAAGTTGTAAAACGAGAATCGAAATGTGATTAGTTGAAACTGTAACTGCTTTATTTGGTTCAACATAGTTTCAGATCATTCACTTTGCTTGCAATCCGTCTGGTACGATGCAGTTTGCCAATGGATGATACAAAAATGCGTTAACACGTCAGAATCTTAGTTACCCTGTACACTCATCTCATGAGTCGTTGGTGTGGAAAATGAACCGTGCCCTATTGCAGTGCGGTTCGTTTTCTTCAATTTTCTGTAGAAGTTAACGGGACGCTGCAGTTTGTTCCCCGCTGCGTGTTGGAAGTACGTACAACCAGAAGATGTTAGTTCAAAAACGCAATGTGTTGGAACTGCACGAATTGGAGTTCGGTCCAACCAGACGAGCCCCTAGTTCCGTTTCCACGCTCTGCCGTGTACATCCCGTTCATTTACATGTATTCCCCAAGTACTGTCATCGTCGTTGCCAGCCCAGCAAATTCCGACAATATTTACTACGTTCCATGTTATCAGACCTATAATTGGCTCTAGCTACAGATCAAAACTACTTCAAACCAATCGGATCGGTTGCCATTTCAACTTTTCGTTTTCCATTTCTTGTTTCAGAAATCTTTTTGTAGGTTGGTTTTACACCCAACCGAACCTGCCCCAAAACCAACCAAAGCAAATATATCGAAATAGGAACTAGAAATCCGGGAACTGGGACTACATTTCCTCTATCAAATTCAATATAAATTTGACTCACCCGGTTTGTATTTATAAATTACGGTGTAATTGGTGCATGAGATTCAATCGGTGTTTGAGGTTCACGTAAAAAAATAAATGTACCACCGGAGACCTGACCTGTGCAGCAGCAAGGTTGGTCACTTGTGAAAGAGACGTGCAAGTACCTGTTCATCGTGTGGTGTACAGTCAGGTTCCAGCCTGACAGACATGGTTCACGTTGTAGGTGGAATGCCGAGGAAAATGAACCATGCCTTAATCGGGTGCAGTTTCCTTTTCATAACTTTCCACTGAACGAGTGAGAAGGATGTTGTGGTTGATGCCCCTTCAGTGACCTTCTATATGTTTTTGTCTGCGCAAACAAAGCATATGTACTATTTGAAAATTGAACACGTCAACATCTGAGCTAGTAAGCCACTCTCCTACTTGCAACATAAGAGAAGCTCCAAGTGGGTGCGGGGTCATTCGTGTATTAAATTCATCCTAGCCACATATATATGTTCATTTTGAAACAAGGCACTAAAATCAATCAAGGGGCTTGATAGCTGCGTGGGAAAAGAGAAAATAGTTGGAACAACAAACTTCATTTCAGTATCCTATTAGTTTCTAAAGAGGCTAACATATTATTCTTTCTCAAAAAGTGTACCAAGTAATTGACAATTCAAAGTTTTTTGTAATTATATTATCATGAGGAATGCAACGGACTATGGAATTTTCATATCAACTATGTCTTGATGCCAACGGCCTATAATAATTATGTCATGGACTTTGGATGATGATGGACTTGAGATGTAACACTACCCTTAAATTAATGTTTAATCAACAAAATATATTGTTTAAATGTATAAAATGAACATGACGCCTCATAGGGTATAGAATACATTTCCAAACCGTTGAAGAAATGTACAAACATAAATGATTGGTATAATTATAAAATTATGGAGTTTCCATGGTTCCAGTGAGTTAATTATGTTGAACGTAAGAATAGAAGGACTAATCTTGAAAATTGATAATTGAAGACCAACAAGTCATGTTACTTCTCTAAGAAATTAGTTTTTCTTGTTATATTTTTCCACCTAATGCAATGTCTGGATAGTCCTACATCGTGCTCTTTATGTAAGAGTTTCTTTACCGATATGTCACTCCAAAAGCAAAAGATACACTATGTTCATATATGGTAGAAACACATAGTCTTTCTCTTTTCTTGTAGAATTATAATCACGAAAGATTTGGACTTACTTCCCTAGTTAGCTAAGGTATCTAATCTCCACACGTTCAACGCAAAGTGAGGTTTGACCTCCAAGTGCACTACTACTCACAAGGGTAGGCTTGGGCCACACATATGGAAATTGAACACATGGATTTATTTGGAAGGCTTCAATAACCATATTGATCATACCATTTGTTTCCTAGTCATCATGTTTGGATAATATTATGGTTATTTTGACTAGTTAACTCGATGATATAGGAATCATATCATACACAATTATGACTAGTCATTTGCATATATTTGTCAAATTGTATTTTTTTCTTCGCACGACACCTCTTTATTTTATAGTATACCATGCACACTTTCAAACTTGAAAACTTGTTTTGAAACATGCCATCCTTTTATCAATCCAAAGTACTTCATGGTTCATTTTCCCCTTAGTGGGTACATGAACATATTACACAACTTTCAAGGATAACTGAAGATGTTTGGATGATGACCTAGCAAGAATGTATTCTAGGAGCATGGTTGGGTTATTCTTGGTTCGTAGTATATGCTTTAACGTTTTGTCTTTAAAGAATGTGCATGACACAAATCAATAATGTATGTAGAATACTTCCTTTTGTTCCCTAACACAAGCTAAGTGTGAAGATATTGAATTGCTAATGATCAAATAGTTTGCATGCAAGTGACTCCTCTTAAATCCAGTCTACATATTAACTACCTATGGATCTTACAGGATTAAGACCCCACCTCAATGGTTAGGGGTTTCATTCATTGAAGTTTAGAGGGACAACACGATTAGGTAAACAATTAATGGTGTTTATCAGGTGACAAGCGGTGTCACCCTTGTCAGCCTCCTACCATCTTGAAGTCGTGTTTTAAAATAAATAAATAGTAGGATGGTTGTACATTTGCGCATACCTGGAATGCATAAGGAAATTTAGACAAGTTTAGACTAATAATAAGATGATTGTGAGTTTGAGAAGTCTGTGTATGCCGTCTTAGTATTACGAACATGCCCTTGTGTACTTAATATGTGTAGGGCCCACTCACATTCTTAGTCTATGTTAAGAGAGGAAAGATGTAACATATTTAACAGAGTTATAATATTAAGTCTTATAAGTAAACATTATTCTACTATTTAGTTATCTAGTTTTCTAAAACTTAGTATCAAAAGTGGTATTTGCAAAACAATATAAAATTAAAAATTTGTACCTTATACAAGATATATTTGTACTCCTTCCATTTAGGTCGGACAAATGGAGCATAACTAATCGGTCGAAAGTAAATAAGACAAATGAGAAGGTTTCTGTAACTAGAATCACACATGAAGGAACAAAAAAAATGTATGTCAACACCCCAATGATTATTTAAGGTTTAATAGGACAGAAGTTACTTGAAATGATGATATTGATGTCATTGTGCTTAGTGTAATAGGGAATTTTACATAAAAGTGTGTTGTGAAATGGAATAAAAGGAATCTATTTTTGATTTTTTTTTATCTTTATACTCCTTGACAAAGGGTTTTTTCCTCAACAAAGAACCATGGGTAAATTATGGTAGAATTTGTAATGTTGAATTGTACAAGTTTTTCTAATGAAGATGCGTGAATCTTGAGTAAAATGGGGCAATACATATATGTTGCAACTAAAAATGGGAACTTGTTGCATGTATGTATTACCTACAATGGAGACTCAAGACATCTAAGTAAACCCCTAGGACAATCACGTCTGCCATCATTATTTAAAATGTATAAAATGGTAAACTCTTTTGATGCCAGTTTCATTTTGTACACATTTCTATACAAATTTTTAGCTAGCTTGCCATTGCGTCCATTTTTTTTCATATATCATAGCACGCATTATTCTATGATTGTCAACCCAAAAGTTACCTACACGAGTTTAACTACTAGACAAGT
This sequence comes from Alisma plantago-aquatica, assembly GCA_963693085.1. Classification (NCBI taxonomy): domain Eukaryota; kingdom Viridiplantae; phylum Streptophyta; class Magnoliopsida; order Alismatales; family Alismataceae; genus Alisma; species Alisma plantago-aquatica. Next base: position 569,402,158 of record OY856411.1, read on the forward strand.
AAATTGTCATTATTTGGGCTAATATAGTACTTATCAGGCCTATCTTGATCCCATGAGTTAAGAGAGGTTAGTCATGGTTGCTTCTTCATGAACGAACCAATATGTGCCCTCTTATCCACGGTATTGTGTATGCCCAAACTGCACATTCGGTGAAAAGTGCATCCATAGTTGAACCAAATACGTGGGACGTTTTAATCTAACACCAAGTGATGGCAAATCCTCCTTTTATTGACCTATTCGGTAGTCATAAAGATAAATAAATACCTCCATAACCACCAATGCAAATGCACCTCGTAGAGAACCCAAGTCTGAATGTCTGCACACTTAAAGCGATAATTAGAGAATTCAAGAACCAATATGCAAAGGTTTCCTTGTTTTCCTCTCAGGTCATATTTGAGCCATAACATGATAATCCATATCCAATTAGAGAAACTGATATTCTTACTTCTAGCCCCAAACTCCACACCATTTTTTATTTGTTCATCAACAAGAGCATTGATAGACTGACTGACTATGTGATTTCAATTGGGATTGGCTACACTATCTGTACTAGAACTCTTATATCTCTTTGATCTACTTGGACAATTAACATTTCACAACAATGCATTTGCCAACTTAAATTTTCATTTTCTACCAAATTATAACACTAAAATTTCCAAATGCTCAACCTTATTTCAAGATTTCTTTTGAGGTGTATTCAGAAGTTCAACCAAGTAAAATATGTATCTCTATAGTGGGAACCATGAGGAGGTTTGGAGGAGTAATTACTACAGATCATACCATTGAAGCCATGGTTATCTGAAGATTCATTTTGATCCATCATTCATATATATATTTGTTTATATTTATTTTCTTCTTTTGTTTTTCCAAAGAACTTTTTTAAACTATAGTACCTTTTTGGACAATAAGGGTGATCGCCCTTACGAGGCCATAATAAAGAGACATTTTTCTACCTTCCAATTTACATGCCCTTGTACCTTTGGTCGTAGTCATATTTTATTTGTTTTCTTTGTGCTTTTAGTTGTATTAATGGCTATTTTGCATTCTGAATCCACCCCTTAACATTCTTCATGTTCTTTCCTTTTAGTTTTATGCTAACCATGACAACCATCATATTTCTGGATAGCAATTTTCAAAAACAACACAATTTTGTGACTATGTAGGCGTGACTCACTAGCAAGAGTTGCATTTTTACCTTTGTAATAAGAAGAAATTTGATTATTTATGACATCATAAATATAAGTCAAACATAAATAAATCATAAAAATGTTCTCATCTCTCCTGAACTGTGCTCTTGAGAAATATGTGTGAGCATTTTTTTATGTTTCCCTTTTCATGTTGAAAATAACGTTGAAAAAAGTTACTATGTGAAGCACACATTCCTTGAGTGCACATCTCTCCCTCTCTATAGTTACCATGTCTTGATCTTATGTTTCTACTTCCTAGAACCTCACTAATTCATTTTTAGCTACCTAATTACCAACACTTTTTATCTTCCTTATTTGTAGAAAGAAAGAAAAATTCTAAATTTATACACAAATCAAGTAAAGACACATTGTATTTGTATCATATCGATCCTTTATCATTTGCCATCTTTTCTAAGGAGAAAATCTACTTAAGGTTATAGATAGCATGGTGAGTTCTAGAAATGACAATGCATGATTTAGAAGAATATTCACTATATTCAAGGGGTTTATTAATAAAACATGCATATAAGAAACAAATCAATGACTAGATAAAAACTGTAGCATATGTAAGAAAAGGACAAATAAAAAATTAACACTAAAATAACATGTTGAGAATGCTGATAAAACAAAAGATAGAGTGGGTGTAAATGCATACGTACCACCCACATGCACCTCGATTTTAAAGAAATTTCTCATTCCAAGCAAATCTTAAATCCGAGATAGATAGAAGAAACTGTCGATTCTCTTTTAAGAGTCCTAACATCTCGAAGAAGGTCCACCTGAACGGAATATGAATAAGAACTTGCACCTTGTACATGAGAGATCCATAGTGCAATAAATGACTTAGTGGTCGTGCTAGCTCGAATGGACTGTCCGAATGCTTGAAGTAATATTGTTTTCCACCCCGCAACCCATCCAATAGGATATAAAAAAACTCATCTATTAGTATAGGAAGTGTAGTAACATTGCATTGATAAGGAATAAATGTCATAATGTAGAGTGGTGCTCGTCTGGTAGCCTCAAGATCTGCTCATATGTGAATGGTGGAGGCAAACTACCTTCTTCTATGGATAATATAGTAAATGAAAAATCTACCACATGTAATACTACATGTGTAAGATCAAGTGGAGGATCTAGATATGGTTTCTCCTTGTCATATAGATCTATATGCAAGAGGAGTGGTGCCGTCATGAGAGGAATACTCTTAATTGACTCAACATTATAAACATTTTTCTATGACTTTGTTTCTTCCTGAAACTTCATGCAATCAACATTTTGATCAATGGAGTTAGTGGGGTTCATTGTTGACTCAACATGTTGCTATAGTTCCTCCATGCAAGCCGTACCCAAGTCACATGTGGTTTTTGGAGTAATTAGAGTAGGAATATCTTCACTACAGTTGAAAGTTGAGGGCATGTGAACTTCTTCTGGAGGTGGTGGCTCCCCATCTAGACCATCCGCATATGGAATACAAATTATCTATAGTGGGATGTAAGGCTCTCGATGAGAAGGTCTCTATTCATAAAAACTAACTTATTATGTTTGGGAGGGTGGTGGTTCATTATTCAGAATAAGCTCAATCAAAGTTGGTTGATCATTGGTAACATCTGGATCAATGTCTACAACAGAGTGGTTGGTGGAGCTTCAGGTTCCACTGCCACACAAGGACAACTCTTTTATGTGACTTTTCTTACTGTACTATTAAAGCTCCTAGTGGAGAGGTTAGAATACAAGTGTACACATTGCATGATGGATACAACTCCTTAGTATGTGTCATTTCTATTGAATCTAGCATAGTTGACATGAGGATGGTATCATCATCATCATCATCATAAAAAAGAAATAATCATTTGTTGCTCTAGCTTTCTTAGGGAGCTCTCTGATTGACCCTCAAGTGGTATGTCTAGAAGGGAGAGTTGTGCTTTCAGTTGAGCCAATTGTGCCTCACTTCTTTTGCTCCTTGCTACCTTCTCAACTCCCATCATCTCCAGGGCATTAAGTCACTCCTCTTACTGAGGTGTATATTAGTTTTCAAAAATAATGTTGTTGGTCATAACCCCCCTAATTAGAACATTGATATGTGCAACATGGTTCCTCATAATAGGTGGATTATAACTTGCATCATATCCAAAATGTTAGGAAGACTTGACATCTGACTTAGCAATGATCTCATGGAATGCTGCTGTAATATATGGGGATATATTGGGATAGTCAACTGATGTATGTTTGTAGTAACCACACAATTGAGATTGTAGACAATGTTTTGTCGACCACTCTTGTTCTATGGTGTCTCGAGACTCCTGTTGAGCGGACATGGCCTCTCTTATCTCTTAAAAAGGGCCACCCTTCATGCAGTAAGGGCTAGATCCACCTGACAATTGACTTCTTCCTCATCCATTCTATTTGATGAGCCTGGTTCAGACGATGGAAAGTCCCATCAATCTCCGGACTGAATACAAATGGTGTAGAATCGATGCCTTGACTTTTTCATATACCAGTACTGCAAAAGAGACCAAATAATGTTAAGACTTAAGGAAGTATTAGTTCTAGAATATATGAATGATTATAAGTTGAAAAGAAAAAAGAAGAAGAAAAGAAATCCTAATTGTTCAAAGCATGGAGTTCAAAATATACTCTATTATTGTGCAAAATTTTTGATGCGAGTGTCCACACATAAAAGTTTACTAAGGAAATATCTAAAGTTTAACCTTAATAGCAACAATCAACTTGCTTGCAAGTAAAATGATGAATTGTAGTACAAAAAAGGGTCAAACCCATGAGAGAACTTGATTAAGAATTATTTCAAACCTATTATTAAGAATAATAAATCTAATTGTTTGATAAAGATTATTACAAACTAGAATAAAAATTGTATAAGTAAAATTCATGAAATTGAAGATTTAATTCAATTAATAAAAGATATCGGGAGTCTGGGGTTCACCACCATAGAATATGTTTTTGCCTAATCGATTTGACTCATTAATTCAAGTAGTTAGATTAGGACCAAGTGGGTGTTCATATTTATAGAAAAAAATCTCACAAGGATCAAACTTCCCACAAACTTGAGATCTCGATGTTTATGGATTATTGTCCAATTGATTAGTACAACCCCAAGCAGAGTCTTTTTGGAGTTCTATGAGTTTCATCTGGTGTTCTAATCCTAGGATCTGGGATCTCATCGTCAAAGATTACAAAAAACAAGACTATGGTAGATCAATTCATAACTCAAGTACTTGGATTGGATGAACATACATCTAACCAACATGAATATTGGAGTCCAAAATCAATTTGAACAAGATATAGGCTATGTGGATACACCCCATGCCCCACTATAAAGGATTACTTTCTCATAGTTAGAATGAACACAAAAGTACAAATAGAGAGGGAAGTCATATTTCTAGGGGTGTTAAGAAAGAATGTAAAGATATTCAACTCTATTCTACAATATAGAAACACTTTGACAGTCTCCATGAGGAAGACGATGACTACTTCTCTCCTTTCCTTGCTCTGTGCACCCAAGGGAGGCTTTGATATGATCTTGGTAGGCCCACCCTTGAAAGTGTGTGACTGGCTTCTATTTATGGTGCAAGATAGGAAGCCTTAAGTTTGTTTGCTGTAAATGTGGATAGATATTGAGACAAAACAGTCTCTTAATAATGCCAGTCAACAACAACCGTCCGTTTCAATGAGGAGTCAATTATAGAGAGAATATTTGAGAGTTTGACTACATACATAAATGTGGAGAGAGAAGGATTGTGGTTTCTGATCTCAATTATCACAATCCATGGTTGCAATCATTGCCATATGCTTTACTTTGATCTCATGAGTGTATAGAGAAATAAGACTGAGACATCCTCTCAATTGTTTCTGGTAAATGGTTTTAATTACACATATCCTCTATACAAAAGAACATGGTCATGGCTTGTTAATTTTATTGGACAACTGATATCACTTGCCTTTTAATTATTTTCTCAAATTTGTAACCATAAAGAAAATCAATGATTATTTGGCTTTATTCCCGTCAAGCAAGTAATCTTTGACAATTTTAATTGCTTGCCCAAATATGTAATGGATAAAATTATTGCATTTCCTTTCCTTTTTTGTCTGTTCAACTTTTTGACTCTCTTACTATAGATTTATGTTATAGAAGTTTTGAATACATTTCAAGTAGGTAACAAGTTACAAAGCAACTTGAAAATATGTTTTTACGTTTGATAATGAAATTTTCTTTTAGTTCATATTTAAACATTAAATTCTGAGTTTCTATACAAAATATATGACCATTTTGGTGCATGATATATATGACAGACACTACTGGAAGAGCTATAGACCAATCGATCAATTGAAAAATCTACTTGACCGATGGGAAAATCCATAATATATTCATTTTGTAGATAATAGAATTTCCTTCCCAACTTATATTTACAACTAAATTTGAGTTTATATGTAAAATATGTAGCCATTTTAGTGAGGGATATATCATGCACTTTGGGAAGATCTACATGCAAGTTGACTGATTGAAGAGTCAATCGGCATGTTGGATTATCAGTCGACCGATACATTTTTTTAGGATGCTAAGATATGCACTTGAAGCCTCCTTGATCTTCCAATTTTGGGAGTATTGTGGGAATTCTCGATCTTTTGAGTGAATGAATACGATTGGGCTATTTTCCTACAATAAACGAGCAAATCTAATTAAAAATCTAATTTACAAAAAACAAAACTAAAGTAATGAAATTTTAAATTTGGAAATAATAACAAAATTTTTCCTAAAGGATGAATTAAAAGATGCAATAAAGCTGAACGAATATGCATTCATCACTCACTTGATAAAAATTCACGACTAAAGCAAATTCTCTGGCTAATGATGGAGTCCATGCCATATTCTACCCAATTCTACATCTATCATTTTTCTACATATTTATTTCACCCATATACACACAATTTACCTAGTTTAGGTCTTTTATAAAAGTGCAATTTTCTCATCAATTCTACCTTCTATTGGCTCTTTTTTAATAAATTATCCGATTGAATTATCTGAAATAAAAATATTCCAATTTTCCAAGGATATTTAATTGTTTTCTTAGATAAATCAAAGAGATAATACTGAATTCTCTTTCTCTACAATTTTCTTTGTTATCATATGGAAGTTTCCTAAAATTACTCGAAAATTGAGAAACCAATTTTCAACCTATCAGGACACTCGACATATCTGAGACTTCTACAATGTGCCATGTGGCAGATCGCTTCGATTCCTGTACCCATCCTACATGGCCTATCAGGGTGATATGTCGCCTATTATAGAAGATTCTATCAAGAACCCCAAACTCTAATATCTACCTACAAATACCCACCCATATCATTAGTATTTTGGGCACCTCTCAAACTTCCTAAAGTGAAAGGATTGAACTACCTTCCTTTTTATTTTTTCTTACTCGTAACTAGAGGATCCTTCCTCTAATACCTTCTCTACTATTAAGCAAACGTAGAAATGACAATCTTCTCTTCTATAATTGCTACTTCAAATAAAAATTCCGTAAATGCTCTGACCAATTGCTTTCTTCTACTACTTTGCTATTTTACTTGACTAAAAATCAGATCTTATTAGACTACATTTGCTAATCACCCTCTTATCCTACACATGATCCTAATCACCCATGAGAGATCTCTACTATGGGAGATCCTGAGGTGATTAGGACCCTAGTATGCCTAAAAACTAGGACTTTCAGGGCAATGACGCGAATGAAAAATATATCTCCAACCCTAAAAGCCCACCCACCAATAAAACTAAATTTTAAATATATTTCTCTATGGCTTATATTTTTGTCATCCTCAATCAATCATTTCTTTGCAAAACAAATGCTTTTAATATCAGTTTACCAGGAAAGTTGTGGGTGTTGATCCTTCCCCACTCATAACAAGATTGCCTAATTTGATCTTTAAGTTTGCTTTTAATACTATTATTTTTCTGTGTATTTGACTTGAATAACTCAATTTTACAACATGTTTCAACGATTAATCATGTTTTTCTTTGTTTTCCATTTAAATAGTAATGGCAACTTTGAACACTTGTCTTTTTTTCTACACAAATACAGAATGCAGTTTCACTACTGAAAGAATAGGATATTCTCAGTATATCTCTCTCTATCTCTCCTTTTATGGGGCAGGGTACAATAATAATACTCTCAATGATATTAAGTGGATTTATTTTTAAACACCATTATTATGCTACATGATATGAAGTGCATATTGTATCACACTTCATGATTTTAAGTGGCTATAACTGTAGGGAAGTATGGCTATAGAGATGGTAGTGAAAACAACAATTATTGTCATATATCCGTTGAATAGTAGATTGCATCAACAATTATAGATTAGGAAGGAAGGTTACAAGACATATACCTGGTCCTGAAGTAAGTCCAACGACTATCCTTAAAACATCATGCTTCTTTCGCAAGCCTCACCAGGCATTTGTCGACGAGGGCCTGTTGGTGTAGAACCACGAATGGCAGTTGACGACATCCTCTTAGTGGGTGGCAATGAACTCCAATCCTCTACGTATTCCACGTGGACCACCAAGAACTCCTGTTGTTCTTTTAGAACAGTACAAGAAGGTGTTGTCCCTTCGATTTCAACACGCTAGCATTTATTACTCTCCCTTGTTGTTTCTTCCTCAATGCCTATCCATTTTATGGGCAAGACTTTCTCGGGCTCTCACGTTACCGCAATTGTGAGAGCAGAACAATTTTCAGATCTTATTATTGTAACTTCTGAAAGCCTTGAATGCCCCTCTATTTATAGGAGGGCTAGGGTCAAGGTTTATAGATCAACTGGGAGTCGAAGAGACAAAATTTTAAGAATTTTCTAGAACATGCGAACCATGAAATGAATGGTTCATCTCTGAACCAATCGGTTCACATGTGAAATGATATGTGTCAACACTTGAACATGTCGGTTCACTATTTCCTATTCACAATCATATTGGTTTTCAATATTCGATTAATGTAAAACATGATGTCAACATCAATTCTTGATCCACTCTTACTGATCTCTCAACCAGACAATTCAAAAACTAAACCGGTCAATTCATACTTCTGAACTGGTCAGTTCACTTCCCGAACCGGTCGTTTCAGATTTCTAATAGCCTATCTTATTTAAATTAAATACCTAAACACTTTAGTAATCCAGTTAAACCATATTCATGAGTAAAATCCTATTCTAAGTAAATCCTATGTGCGTGACCCTAAATGTCCCAAGTTGCGCTGACAGTGAGTGTCCATAAATAATTTAGGACATCACAAGAAATGAGTTGTATCTAGAAGCACATCATTTCTACCCAAGTAATTGGAAATATGGAGAACAACTTCAACCTACAATCTGTGATTAGTGTTACAGTTAGTTCCTTTGTCTATGATATCTAAATTGAACTTGAGGCATGGAGTCATCATCCTCTTCAACATTCAATCTATGTTCCTTGAACTAGAGCAAACTTTTTGATATGCATGTGAACTCGCATATCATATATTGATTCATGTATGTCCATGCATTTCTCAATATCGCTTATCAAGTGGCCAAGATATCAACTCCAATAGGAGGGAAAAATCTCACCTACAACACTCATATTCATTCCTCATGTGTCACTATGTGTCCGAGCATCACCTTTATGGTAACCTTTATTCAAGGTCACGTTGGATGATGTCAAAGTTCATCGAATGACATGTGATGATTGTAGTGATTTCAGGTCTAAGAACCACCACCACCATCACTATGAGAGCTAATTCTGACTACCATTCAATGGTTTTCAAGCATCACTCTCAAAGTGGGTCTGTCCGATACATTGTTCTCTAATAAGTACCTATGTGTTTGGTTTGATATCACATATCGTAATGAATGAGACTCTGTCATCAACCAACACACACTCTAGTATGACTTGTCATTGCTGTCTATTAGCTTCCACAATAACATTCAACTAGGGACATAACAAGAATGCATGTACTCTTAGCATACATATGATCTCACTGTTCAGTTCCTTAACCTGAAGACATATGTCATCGAATAACATCATTATATAGATAGCTATTATGTTATACCATTATCTCATAATTGAACAAACATATAGATGAATATTGCCTTTGTTATTCATCAAATCGTGTACATGATATGCCTATTACAATCATCATGTGATTGGTTCACTGGGCATACATACCAACAATATCTTTGAAAATCATTATTATGCTACATGATATGAATTGAATGATGATATAACTTATGAGGAAGGACCAATATCAATCCTTGATAACAGAATTAAAAAGCTGAAAAAGAAAGATATAAGTCTTGTGAAAGTCCTCTGGAATCATCATGGTGTTGAAGAAGCCACTTGGGAACTAGAGGAAGAGACGAGAAGGAAATACCCTGCTCTTTTCTCTTAATATGTTTTGTTGATTTCGGGGACGAAATCCTTGTAAGGGGTGGATAATTTGTAACATCCCTGACCTGGGTTATGAGTTAACCCTAGGTGTTTTGCTTAATTATGTAATTAGATGCTTGTGATTATCTCTTGGTATGTAATTAAAACTCCCGAGGAACATATATTTTCAATTCTGTCCTTTTTAAACAATGTTGTAGTATTGTTTTGTAATGTAGGGACCTATGTGCAAATTACCCAATTAGAGAGGTTAACTTACAAATTGCACATGTTAAGATGTTATTCTGATGGTGAGACATCATATGAGTGAATATGATGAGGTATGATGGATTCTCCAAGCTTGGGCACGTAGATGCAGCTTGTGGAGCAATCCTTGTGCTTAAAACCCTAATTTTGGTGTAAAGTGTAATTTACCCAAAATATGGGGTGCATCTTGTGAAATACACCTTCTAGAATATCTTTTATGACTCTTAACATCATTTAGAGTAGGAATGATGAAGGGGGCACTTCAATTGGATAATCAAATAAGAATGATAACCTTTGTAATTAAAATCACCAAGTTGTAGGTAAAGAGACCCTTATATATGTGCATCTTAGTAATGAGTTGACCTTCTTTGCCTTTAGTCCTTGGTTTTAGAAGGAGTTTTGCTTTAGAAATGAGGAGAAGGGACGTGCCTAAAGGATAGAGGGACCTAGACAAGGAACCAAGAAAATAGGGTCCTTATGTTGAAACTTAACCCAAACTATATAAGCTTCTTTCCTTGCAAGCCAAAGAAATGTTCCCCTTCACTTCCTCACTTATGTTCTTGCTAAACCGACTGAAGGCAGAGCTCTGGAGCAGAGGGAGATGACCAACCTGTTCTAGGTAAGAAAAGGCCATCATCTTGCTCAGATTCATGGAGGAAGTTGGGTGACAAGGTTGGTTTTATGGTTTTCTTACTTAGCTTTCTCTTTCTAGCTGACTTTTCCCAACCAATCCTTGGAGAAACACCCTTGGCCGACCTGTGGAGCTCAAGACGCCATTAAAGGCTTGGAAGCTTGAAATCTTGGAGCTCTAGGAACGACCATAAGGTGGGTTTTATAATTCTAAACCTCTTGCTTTGTTATGCATATCTTTGTTCTTGCAAATAGTAGCTAGTTCTTCTTCTCCCCCATCTTTCCTTGCAATCTTGCAAGCAATCCGTGAAGAACCGACCTTGGTCTCAAGGTAGATGATGATGGACGTGAATAACTAGGCTACTTTTTCAAACAGTCCTTCACCCATGGTTCAAACGGTTTGTCACACTTCATGATTTTACGTGGTTATATCTTTAGAAATCCATAAAAACTTCATGATTTATGGTGGTATTTAATTTCTATCAATACAAGTAATGATAAAAACCTAAGTTTCCTATGCCGTATTTTTATAACAATAAATTGTTTAGTCCTTTTTTAAGTCTCTTCCATGCAAATTTTTATTTTATTTACATGAACTATGTTGGTTTCCTGCCAACATAATGAGTTTGATAGTGTATCTATTTTTATGATTTTAGGTTACAACATGTATATTTCTAAGATTGGGCTTGTGCTCTTGATTATGAAACTCCAATGATATGGTTAATGAGTCTTACCAAACCATATTCATGAGTGATCTTTCAAAATAAAAATGGTGTTGCAAGTTTAGTTATAATTTATAAGCTTATATATCATGTACCTTTCTTTTTACATTGCCTTCATGCCAAAATTGTAAACCATAAAGCTTCATTCTATCATTGAAAATGAAGTATTGTTTCATTGTTTCACAGTGTGATTTTGGGCTACACAGATGCACTCGATACCTATAACATTATCCATCCAGTTAGTATGATTCAAATTGCTTTAGTATTGGTTTCATGATCATTTGTATCTGATCTAAACACACATCCTGTTATAACCCCAATTTGATTGTATTTTATGCAAATATTTCATAAGAAAAGACTTGCTTGACAATTTGTGTGCATTGTTTTATAACTTGGGTTTCTTTGCAAAATTGTCTTGAATAATGAACTTCATGCTTTTACCAATCTCAATAAGCCAATGGAAGTGCAAAAGGATAAAGGAAAAAAGAAAAACCTGTAATAAGGGAAAAGGCAAGAAGAACATAAATACCATATGTTTTGTTTAACAAAAACATGGAATTCTCTATAAGGTGTCATATGTGGCCACAATAGGGCGGTTTTAGTTCCACTTACCTTCTAATATCTAGAAAAGGTGAAATTAAGAGAATGGAAAAGGAATAAAAAGAAAATATGAGTTTTAATGCATTATATATGCCTTTTTAGTGTATGACTTGCATATAAGAAAAATAGTTATTATTTTGAGTTTTGGTCTCAAATTGTGTCTTGGAAAGATTAAGTCATCAAGAACATTTCATAGAAATTTGGGATTTAAAAACTTAATGGATTAGAAGATATGAATTTTCTAAAAATCTCTAAAGTGTGGATAATACAAAGAAATATCATTAATGTCACATATTGTATTCCTAATAGAAATGTAACACACGTTTTGAGCCGTTAGATGTTGAATCCGATGGTCAATTCATCATCCTCTAGCTCATCCAGGAAAGGGGGGGGGGCTTGAATAGGCAACTCTTGGGATCAATTTTCCTTGTGATTCAAGGGACGAGCAGAATAAATTTGGCCATCAAGTTTGAGAGAGCAAAATGTACCTAACCATCCCTAATTTTACCTAGTTTTAGGCTTCTAGAGTTTTCACCCAATCCCCCCTCCAAGAGCTGGGCCTGCTGACATAGGATGGTATATATATGGGACCCCAAACTCCCTACGATGATACCAATTTTCTCTCAAGACGCCATACAATAATGTCCTCTCTTCTCTCCTTGCAATTCCATGAAAAACCTTGCCTTTTCATGTAAAGAAGTGGAACCACCTCTCTACTAAAAATTTGAACAATAGAACCTCCAGTCCAAACACACCTAAAAGATATGTTGGAGTGGGTGTAAAATTTTCAAATCTTATAAATGGTATTCAAAACAACCAAACTATAACAGCAAAATAAAATATTGACTATATTCAATTTCTCAAAAGGGCTTAGAAGAACATCTTAAACTTACATCATAAGGATCCATGTAGAGGGAAATCTTATTCATCTCAAGATTGTCTCCAAGCTTTAACTTCTCAACCTAAGTCCATATTTTAAAGCCATGTCCTCCATATCCTTCTCCTAGGGTTGGAAGCATACCCCAACAAGAAGAGAAAAATAGAAGATATCAACAAAGGCTGGTATGTGCATACTAAAAGAGTAAAATGAGCAATATATGGAATAAAGTACATCAAGAATAAATGTTTCCCATGCAAGAGATAAGAACCACCCACAAGGGAATAAAAGTTAGGAATCATCATCACATAATAAAAGAAGATACTTGCCATAATCAAAACAATAAATATTGTGCAATACTGGCACATAAAGAAAGTAGGGCACACACCCCACAATCATTATCAATAACCTACATGCATGTGAGATAAGCATAGCCCTAGAACAATATACATACAAAGTTGGCCAAGTTTCATAAACTTGAAACCTAATAGAGAAATGAATACTGCCAATCTCCCAAATATATAAAATTAAGAATGGAATACTACCAAACTTGGGTATAGAGAATGGGATACTGCCACTCTCCTCAATAAATAACAGGGGAATACTGCCCCAAAAACCAATGTAATTTACACTACACTAGTGCTACTGAATCACATAGCATGTAAAATGTAAAGAAAAGTAGAAAGTATAGTCAGATTTATACAATGTTGCCATCAAACAATGGACAACACAAACATATAAACATCCACTTCAAAGTGGGCACATATCATTATATAAGACCAACATACACCAAGGCACAAGATAAGAGTCAAGAGAATATCCAAGATTACCACCAACAAGATAGTTCACAAGAACCATGATATCAACAGATAAGACATATTGTGTAGGCCAAATTCAAATGAATGAAAAAATAGGTGAATTTCTCAATATAGAGGAATAGGGGATACATAATACCCCAACTTCAGAGTCTACTCTATCCAAAGACAAGTCTAGGTCCAAGCCTAGGCCTCTAAAGAACCTATGATCCATATATGCAGAATTAGGGTTAGGTTTCCATTAATTATTCAAAACCCTAAAAATGGCCTTTTAATATTAGTCAATTAGGTTATCAAATCCACACCATATTTTAGGTTATACTTTTCTGAGTTCAAAACATATTTTATTATATTTTTGACTTATAAATTATTAGTTATGAATTTTACAAGTTATTACTTATTTAGGTTAATCCATTAATATCACATACTTTTAACATTGGATTTAGGTGAAAAAACTAATACCAAAAGATATCTCTTATTTTTCTAAATCGAACGACTATTTTCCATATTTTTCTGATCAGTGAGTGAATTATTATGAATTTGCAAGATTCGACAAATTAGAAAATTACATGTGGTATATCAAAAGAGAGAGATAGAGAGCGTGGGCCACGCATGACTTGGCAGAATATGATGCGTCCAAATCATCCAGTCAAGGCCAGGTTGACTCACGACTAGGCAAGGAAATGATCGGAGTGAAAATACGAAAAATCCCTTAAAGGCGCGTGACAAAATTAAATCTCATCGAGGGCACAAAGGGGAAACAACCATTGGTTATCTTCTTTGTGAGAACCCAGAGATTTAGAACTCGAGAAGCATGAATCCATGGGTCCATAGAGATGAGACAAAACAAAACAATCAGTAACAAAGGTGCCTTCCACATTCTTTGTTCCTCAATGAACCAAATGACCCCAAAAACAAAGAACCTGTGGCTCGCTGGCTCCATCCATGCCCTTTGTCAAAGCTGGCCAGAGCAAGGAGAGAAAGGGATGAGGAAAGACTGGCATGCGAAGCCATATGGTGAAAGCAAGAGGTACAGAAGGCCTAGCAAGACCAAAGAAAGGGGAAACGTGTCGAAACCAAGCAATACAACGACATTGTACCTCGGAATCAGAAATTACGAAGTCGAGGAAAGAAAAGGGGGAAACGCTATATACACCTTAGTGGGTACAATGTTACAACCCCAAATTTTGGGTTCCTTTGGTGAGAAATGTAATTTCTCATAAAAAAGACAAATGGACAAATAATGATGTAAATTTGTTTACAATAGCCTTGATGATTGTGTTGTGGGCTTTTTTGGCTTTTGGGCCCAATAGTAAGGAAATTCAATTAGTAAATCAATAATTGAGTTTTGAGAAAAGAATGATGTGGAAACCTCTAGAAGGCAAATCCAAAGAGGGATTTCGTGCCACTTGGATTCCTTGGGCTCCAAGGAGTCTAAGGTTGCAAAGAAAAGCAATAAGAAAAGAAAAGGTTTAATAAAGTATTTCTTTCTTAATAAAGAAATCAGATAAATGTGGAAAACAAGTGAAAAGAGGTATAATTGAGTTAATCTGTGAGGAATTTCGTATCCCAAGAATTTCTAATGTTAAAGGGAATGCCAATGAGGAAAATAAAAGAGAAATAAAGAAAGATTCTAAAAAAAAAAATTATAATAAGAAATGAACAAGATAATGTGAAATAATGCATTTAGATGCATCTAGAAGGAAAATAAGTATCCAATAAAAAGGATTTCGAAATAAAAGAGTTTCTTGGGATCCAAGGAGTCCCAATGAAGAAAGAAGAAAGAGAAAATACCAATTTACAAAATAAAAGGATAATGGAATACATTATTAAGGAATTTTGTGGTATTGATAAAAGGGGAAGTATTTTCTATTAAATAAAAAATAGAATTTCGTGACTAATGATTAAAAGGCAAGTATAAAGAAAGTGAAAGAAATAATTCTCATTTTTCTAAGTGTCCATGAGATAAGGAATATCAAGGAAGTATATAGGAGAGAGAAGGACTACTTTTCCATGAAGGAATAGGTTTCCATATGGGAGAGAACTTAATTTCTCTTGGAGGAACGTCCTAGGGCATTACTACTCACTCCTATATAAGGGAATAGCCCATGGTCGATCCCAAGTGATATCCCACATGTATCTCTCTATTCCCCCATCTTCTTCTTGTTATTCTTTGAGCAAAACCTAACCAAGGAGGTAGGGAGAACCCTGGTGCAAACGGAGGATCAAGGAGGGTCCTAGATGGTGGCTTGATGCGCCCACAAGTGATATAAGGAAGCTCTGCCCTTGTCTTCCTACTCTGAACCCACGCAAAACCGGTAAAGAGGTCTGTAACCTAGCTGCAGATCACAGCATTAGCCCCCTAGATTGGACGTCTCGGCCGTGGGTCGAGGTGTGGTTGGACGCGTGGCGAAGCGGCGGAGGCAGGGGAAAGAGTTCCAAGGTGGTTCGTGCCTTGGAAAGGTGGAACACAAGCTCGCGATCAACTGTAGCACGACTGCATCGTGGCAGAGAGTTGCGGACAATCTGGGCTTGCATGCGGCTGCTATGGCCACGTTTTTGGGGTGCTTTGGCTGTGCCAAGGTACGACGGGGGCAGCAGAATAGCCCTTGGTGGCTTTCGAGGTGAAGGGAGGCCAAGAGAAGCCGCACGCAGTCCGACTAGGGCGACGCAATGGCCCCCTGCGGAGGTTGAAGATGGCTTGCAGCCGTTGGACAATTTTGCCTGAAACGCGCAATAGAGGACTGCAACTTATGAAGGGCATAGAGGTCATTTCGAAATGTTTCCCAAACAAACCAACGTTGCATGGAGATGGCTACGTGGCAGCTCCAGATTGGTCCAAGTAAGATTTTATTGTAAAAATTGTAGTTAAATATTCGTAGCTTGGATGATAAAAGTTTATACATGAAATTTGATCAGGAGAATGAGTGGAATCTAGTAAAAATATAATTGAAACCTGATTCCTTATGCAATTTGAAAAATAATGGAAGATATCAACATTAATGTATTAATGGTTAAAGAACCCTATTTTGGTATGATTAATGCGATTAATAGGGTTTAATAGATAATTAAAGTTGATCTTATCTTGTTAATGATAAAAAGGATCATTAAGATTGAAAAAGGATGAATTTGCATGTAATTAGTTTAATTTAGGGTTTCTTGTGCATAAATATGTTTTAATGGGCCTTAAAACCCTAATATTGACTAATTCGACTATTAATGGCTGTAATTGATTAGTTTCATGATTAAAATTGGAATATGCAAAGTCTAAGTTATTTCGAGCATTAAAGTTCTTAATTGATGGATAAATACCCTAAATGAAGTAATTAGGGTTTTCTCATGAATCAAGGTAGAATTAGTGATTAATAACGTTCATATGAGTAATAGAGCATAATGAATTACACATTGATGATAAATAAGCATAATGATCTTGTCATGGATTAAAAGGATAAAAGTGACAGTTTTAATGTAAGATAAGTCTAATGGGTTTAATTGATGGACAATGATGCCTTTAATTCAAAAATAAGGTTAAATGTTGTTAAGGGATAACCTTAATATCTTTTGTGAATAATTAGGGTTTAAAATAGTGAAAGATGAAAGGAAACCCTAATTGCAAAAGAAACCCTAAAAATGAAATAGTAACCCTAGGGCTCGAATAGGTCTATTAGACTTGGATGCCATGATCCATGATAGAAAATATTGGATGTTTGTTTCAGGATCTTATTGAATGCTTGCTTGCCTATTGTTGATTGGACTATTCTGTCTCAAATCTGCATGCACATGTATGTGGTTATGCTTATGACTACTCGAATTAGTTTTTCGGGATTTTATCGATGTTTCCATCGTGACTCAAATTAAACTGTTGGATGATTTTAATTCATGCAAACTATAATGTGGCTATGACTATCATATAAGATATGTGCCTACTAGCTCAGATCCTGGTCCCCTCTGTGGCTTAATAGTTGACCTAGTAAATGGCTACCAATGGGGTAGGTCCATCAGGTCATTAGATGACTTGGTAAATGGCTACCAATGGGGTAGGACCATCAAGTCATCATGAGTTAGATATTGGGCTATCTTCGGGTAGTGCCATGCGACTCTATTACCCTAGTATTGGCTACCTGTAAGGTAGGTCCATGGGGGTAAGAATCTACCTAAAGAGAGGTAGCATACAAGTCCACTGCAGGGATAACATAGAGTTAGGGGATAGGTAAGGATTGAGTAGTATAGCTTAAAACATAATCTTGGTTGTTAAATGATTAATTGAATGATTACGTTGTTACCATATTTGCATGATTATTGTTTCTCCCACATACCAGCTTCGGCAGACCGACGTTTGTTTGTCAGCGATTTAGGTACAATGAAAAGAACAAACAATAAAGTGGCATATGTGGAATTAAATGAGAAGTAACATGCACAGGAGGATTAGTTAGATTAGTATCTTCATGGATAGAAGTTTAGAAATCCCAAATTCTAAAAGGTAAACAAAGTTTTATTTTATACCAATTTTCAGTTTAGTTGGTAAAGTTTATTAATTGTTATTGATTATTTGTTGAACCTTTGATCCTGTTAATTGAATAATGGCTCTATCCTTCGGGTCTCCCTTAATTGGGGGTTACCGGGAGGTGGGGTCATTACAATTGGTATCAGAGCATAGGTTCCTCAATTAATCTTTTATAATTATTAAAATTTTACAAATTCTGTAGAACCCAAGGGAGTTATTAGAGGATTACCCGACAGACAGAGGTGTCTAGAAAAGGATCACGACTGGGGGCTGGCAATATTTTCCTCCGCACCGCTAGTCGGAATACGAGGACTCCCGGATCCGTGTGACTGCCTGGACAAAGTCTTAGGGTATGAATCGAAATAAGATACCTTTAGGACTCTCTCATCTTGTTCATCCCCTCTCAACTCAAATTCTATTAAGGACCTTAAGAATTAGGGTTTCCTCTCTTCTCCTCACCCTCTTGAGGTATGGGTAAGGTTGATAAGGATTAAGGAATCCTCCACCAAATTAATAAAAAGCATGTAAATAAGATGTCATGAACATAAGCTTAATAGATTAAGCGTAAAATGAATAGATACATGCTTAGGTCGTATGACACAAGTTGTCATTGCCCTCAGGAGAGACCTGGGGATAGACCTCGTTGGTAGGAGGATGAGTAGAGAAAGTTATTCTTGGAGGTAGAGACCTCCATTAAAGGTAGAGACCTCGCACATCCTTTGAGGATGATGGTAACCCTAACCCTAAGTGAAGGTTAGAGAGAGATGACATGATGAGATGTCATGATTGACCGAGTGTTTGGTTGGTCATGCCTTTGGGATGCCATAAGGAGGTAGATGACCTAGTACCTTTGGTGACCCAACCCTGGAGAGGGTCATGCAGGCCATAGAAAAGGATAGCTCCTTCGTGGATGAGGTTAGAGAACCTATAGTTACCCTATGGGCTTAGGTAAGTAGGGTATAGCTTGATGAAATCCTAGTTAAGAGATCATGATGGATGGCTTCTGAAAGGGGTATGGATGCTCTTGAGCCAAACAGGAGTGGAGAATAGGCGTCAACCACATAGGGGTATGCTTGTGAGCATGAGCCTTCATGGAGAAGGGACCTCTAGTGAGTATGGTTGGAGGTGGAATTATCTTTAGAGAGAGGAAGTAGAACCCCAACAGAGAGGTTGGAAGCCTAAAACCCCTAAACTTGAGGAATAGTGGGGAGTCGAGAATGATGCGACCTAAGTGGATGATAGTGGTTGCCTTATTCTTGATCCCTGGAGGTTGATGATATCTTGGTTGCCTTTAGAGGAACCAAACCCTAGAGAGAGGATGATGCTTCAAGCACCCATGGTATAAGTGATTACCTGCTGGATGAGATAAAGAGTGCTTGAGGAGGTTTAAGTACCATGTTGTGAGGTTTTATACCTAGTTGGTTGTCCTGGAAGAGGACTCAACTCTGAAGTGTTGCGAGTAGAAGGATCATGGAAGTAAATGACATGCTTGATTCGTGGTTAAGAGTTTGAGCATGCAGTTGGATACCCAAAGGAGAACATAGGGTTCCTAGGCCTAAGTGGGGAAGCAATGTATCCAATGCTCATGGTGAGATTTGAGTGTCTATAGTTTCGAACATGTTACTCTTAATGTGTAGAGGTAAAAAAAAACCCCTTAAGGTAAGGGTATGTTTGATGGACCCCTCACAACTAAGTTGATCTAATGTTGAGGATGAGAACAAGTGTGATCCAGCATGGTTTAGTAGGTACGTTTGCACCTTAGTAGTTGTCGAGTTAGGCATGCTCATGTGAATGTAAACCCTAAGGGAAGTTGTGACCTTGTTGTCAAGAGTTGTAGTTTCCTCCCATCTTGGGAGAGGGACCCTTTGGGTAGGGTGTATACCAGTTTTGTTTTGAGATAACCTAAAGAGGTTCATATGATCTGGAGAAGCTAAGTGAAAAGTATATGGTATGAGAATGAACCTGTAGACCCATAGATAACCATCTCTATGTGCATGTGGATGAGTTACCATGGAGGTAACCAGTATGGGGCCTGAGCAAGGTAGGCAGGTTGCCATGATCCCTATGAAAGGATGAAAGTCAGCCCACGAATGTAGGAAGAGAGATGATGAATGCATGGGAAGGTTCTAAGTTGGACATGTACTATAAGAGAATCCTAAGTCTATCCTAGAGTCAGGTAGGGATAAGACCGATGGAAGTAGGAGTTGCCTAATTCCCTAGTTGCACATGACCATAGGGTTGGGAGGTAACAACTATCATTGTCCGAGGGCCATGGGTTAGGAGATTGATCACCTTCATACTATGATGCATAAGGGAAAAGGGATGGCCCCAAAAGTGTTGGCTCCCTATAGACCTAGAAGAGATGACCTAGGATTATGCTCGGACCAAGTAAGTCCAAGACCAATTTTCCCTGGAAATAGTGTGGATATCATGATGTTTGTAATATAGAGACATAAGCTGCATGTTTCAACTTGGATTTGAAAGTGTACGGGAAAGGTGGGTTGTACCATCTCTACTCTTGGAACAGAAAGAACTTTGTATTTGGACTGCAGCCAAATGCTTATTTCTTCTTGTTATGGGAGTGAGAGATAGGATACTACGCATGCCTTACACTAAGGATAAATATGATATAAGTTGGAACGTAGCTACAAGGTATGATGATAGAGATGATAACATACCTTTGTGGAGTGAATGATACATAGATGGTTTGCAAACACTAAGAGAAGAAGTGTAGTCAGCTTAAGAGGATTTTTATCAGGAGCTATGTGGAATTTTCAAGTTAACCAAGGTTGAGTTTGATCATCATGAGGATGAGCTCAGAGCTTCTCGAGGAAGACCAACTTAGAGTTTGAGATGAGATGATAAGTATGATACATAGAGGGTTATGTTACCTAATACCTAAGGATAAGAAGTGGTGATGAATGCCCTGGTTGAGATATAGTGCCTAGATTAGCGGGAAGCTAGAAGAAGTTGAGGTTGTTAGGCCAACCTAAAGTTGGGAAAAAGAGATAAGTTGAACAAGAATGGTAGTTGTTTGGAAAGCCAGAAGAATGGTTGTGAAACCCCAGATGCACTCCTCTGAAAAGAAAGGTGATGAAACCCTGATTAGAGTGGTGTAGGGTTTCAGAGGAATCAACTTGAGGAATCATGACACACTGGAGATCATGATTTTAAGATCATCATATACCATGATATTACTGAGATAATAAGAGATAGTAGCACTTTGGATGCTTAAGATGAAGACGGATGTGGCGTGTGTCCATGCATGATAGAAGTGAAGGACGAACACCAGTAACCCAGTGTATTGATATAGAGGATAAAAGAGTCCCGAGAGAGAATGGGAGTTCCTCATTATGGATGATGCGAGTTTCTCCTAGAACAAGGAAGGTCGAGGTGCAATATGGGTTATGGTACATCACCTTACCTAGATGACATGAGAAAGGAAGAGTGTTGAACTACTTAAGGGAGAAGATGGTTCAACCACATCATGAGGTGAGTTAAAGTTCTTGGATATGACCAAAGTTCACTTCCATGAGGTAGAAGTAGATACATGACAAGCTTGATGATAGTATAGTTTATCACCCCTAACTAATGGTTAGTATAATCCAGACTAGAGGGTCTGATGAGAGCAAGTGTGCTTGTTCAGGGTGATACCAAGAGACAGTTCTAAAGATGTGATGTTAACCACCATAACCTTTATCGGGATGCAAGAAGTCTTAGAGAGGATGTGTCGGTCACCACTTCATTAAGATGATGTTGGTGAAGGAGGCCTCGCGAAGGTCAGAAAAGAACCACAGTGTGTGCAGATGAAGTCGCTTTGATCGTGCAATGGCTGAGAGAGAGCCCAGTGGTGACATGAGTCATAAGCTGATGCAAAGCAGACTGACATGCAGCTCACTATGGGAGAATATGTGATGTAAAAATCCGACCCCTCTAAGCTACAACTGAGAAAGCTGAGTCCCTGATATATGGGTCTATTTGAGATGGATTGGTGGAGATGGTTGTGTTTAGCCTTGCCCCTCAGGATAAAATGATGTGTTGCATGAGTCCGATCTAGAGCACTATGTGAGGTACCCAAGCCAGGTGCTGAGCCCTGAACCTATTCAGCTTTTGAAAGGCTGAGAAGTCCTGAGTCACCTATGAGGGTACGATATACCAAGGTAAGAAAGAACTCAGATGGAAGAAAATGAGATAAAGAAGATTCTTGGGAAGCACCATGGAAAAGGGTGAAGCCACATGGGAGCCATGATGGACATGTGATATGCTTATCCTATTTGATTGCTTGTTTGATGGAATTTTGAGGGCAAAATTCTTATAAGAGGGGAAGATGTTACAACCCCAAATTTTGGGTTCCTTTGGTGAGAAATGTAATTTCTCATAAAAAAGATAAATGGACAAATAATGATGTAAATTTGTTTACAATAGCCTTGATGATTGTGTTGTGGGGTTTATTGGCTTTTGGGCCCAATAGTAAGGAAATTTAATTAGTAAACGAATAATTGAGTTTTGAGAAAAGAATGATGTGGATTCCTCTAGAAGGCAAATCCAAAGAGGAATTTCGTGCCTCTTGGATTCCTTGGGTTCCAAGGAGTCAAAGGTTGCAAAGAAAAGCAATAAGAAAAGAAAAGAAAAGATAAATAAAGTATTTCTTTCTTAATAAAGAAATCGGATAAATGTGGAAAACAAGTGAAAAGAGGTATAATTGAGTTAATCTGTGAGGGATTTCGTATCCCAAGGATTTCTAATGTTAAAGGGAATGCCAATGAAGAAAATAAAAGAGAAATAAAGAAAGATTCTCAAAAAGAAATATTTTAATAAGAAATAAACAAGATAATGTGAAATAATGCATTTAGATGCATCTAGAAGGAAAATAAGTATCTAATAAAAAGGATTTCGAAATAAAAGAGTTTCTTGGGATCCAATGAGTCCCAATGAAGAAAGAGGAAAGAGAAAATACCAATTTACAAAATAAAAGGATAATGGAATACATTATTAAGGAATTTTGTGGTATTGATAAAAAGGGGAAGTATTTTCTATTAAATAAAAAATAGAATTTCGTGACTAATGATTAAAAGACAAGTATAAAGAAAGTGAAAGAAATAATTCTCGTTTTTCTAAGTGTCCATGAGATAAGGAATATCAGGGAAGTATATAGGAGAGAGAAGGACTACTTTTCCATGAAGGAATAGGTTTCCATATGGGAGAGAACTTGATTTCTCTTGGAGGAACGTCTTAGGGAATTACTACTCACTCCTATATAAGGGAATAGCCCAGGGTCGATCCCAAGTTATATCCCACATGTATATCTCTATTCCCCATCTTCTTCTTGTTATTCTTTGAGCAAAACCTAACCAAGGAGGTAGGGAGAACCCTGGTGCAAACGGAGGATCAAGGAGGGTCCTAGATGGTGGCTTGATGCGCCCACAAGTGATATAAGGAAGCTCTTCCCTTGTCTTCCTACTCTGAACCCACACAAAACTGGCAAAGAGGTCTGCAACCTAGCTGCAGATCGCAGCATTAGCCCCCTAGATTGGACGTCTCGGCCGTGGGTCAAGGTGTGGCTGGACGTGTGGCAAAGCGACGGAGGCAGGGGAAAGAGTTCCAAGGTGGTTCGTGCCTTGGAAAGGTGGAACACAAGCTCGCGATCAACTGCAGCACGACTGCATCGTGGCAGAGAGTCGCAGACGATCTGAGCTTGCATGCGGCTGCTATGGCCACATTTTCGGGGTGCTTTGGCTGCACCAAGGTACGACGGGGGCAGCAGAATAGCCCTTGGTGGCTTTCGAGGTGAAGGGGGGCCAAGAGAAGCCGCGCCCAATCCGACTAGGGCGACGCAGCGGCCCCCTGCGGAGGTTGAAGACGGCTTGCAGCCGTTGGACAATTTTGCCCCAAGCGCGCAATAGAGGACCGCAACTTATGAAGGGCATAGAGGTCATTTCGAAATGTTTCCCAAACAAACCAACGTTGCATGGAGATGGCTACGTGGCAGCTCCAGATTGGTCCAAGTAAGATTTTATTGCAAAAATTGTAGTTAAATATTCGTAGCTCGGATGATAAAAGTTTATACATGAAGTTTTATCAGGAGAACGAGAGGAATCTAAAAAAAATATAATTGAAACCTGATTCCTTATGCAATTTGAAAAATAATGGAAGATATCAACATTAATGTATTAATGGTTAAAGAACCCTATTTTGGTATGATTAATGTGATTAATAGGGTTTAATAGATGATGAAAGTTGATCTTATCCTGTTAATGATAAAAAGGATCATTAAGATTGAAAAAGGATGAATTTGCATGTAATTAGTTTAATTTAGGGTTTCTTGTGCTTAAATATGTTTTAATGGGCCTTGAAACCCTAATATTGACTAATTCAACTATTAATGGCTGTAATTGATTAATTTCATGATTAAAATTGGAATATGAAAAGTCTAAGTTATTTCGAGCATTAAAGTTCTTAATTGATGGATAAATACTCTAAATGAAGTAATTAGGGTTTTCTCATGAATCAAGGTAGAATTAGTGATTAATAACGTTCATATGAGTAATAGAGCATACTGAATTACACATTGATGATAAATAAGCATAATGATCTTGTCATGGATTAAAAGGAAAAAAGTGACAGTTTTAATGTAAGATAAGTCTAATGGGTTTAATTGATGGACAATGATGCCTTTAATTCGAAAATAAGGTTAAATGTTGTTACGGGATAACCTTAATATCTTTTGTGAATAATTAGGGTTTAAAATAGTGAAAGATGAAAGGAAACCCTAATTGCAAAAGAAACCCTAAAAATGAAATAGTAACCCTAGGGCTCGAATAGGTCTATTAGACTTGGATGCCACGATCCATGATAGAAAATATTGGATGTTTGTCTCAGGATCTTATTGAATGCTTACTTGCCTATTGTTGATTGGACTATTCTGTCTCAAATCTGCATGTACAGGTATGTGGTTACGCTTATGACTATTCGAATTAGTTTTTTGGGATTTTATCGATGTTTCCATCGTGACTCAAATTAAACTATTGGATGATTTTAATTCATGCAAACTATAATGTGGCTATGACTATCATATAAGATATGTGCCTACTAGCTTAGATCTTGGTCCCCTCTGTGGCTTAATAGTTGACCTAGTAAATGGCTACCAATGGGGTAGGTCCATCAGGTCATTAGATGACTTAGTAAATGGCTACCAATGGGGTTGGACCATCAAGTCATCATGAGTTAGATATTGGGCTATCTTCGGGTAGTGCCATGCGACTCTATTACCCTAGGTATTGGCTACCTATAAGGTAGGTCCATGGGGGTAAGAATCTACCTAAAGAGAGGTAGCATACAAGTCCACTGCAGGGATAGCACAGAGTTAGGGGATAGGTAAGGATTGAGTAGTATAGCTTAAAACATAATCTTGGTTGTTAAATGATTAATTGAATGATTACGTTGTTACCATATTTGCATGATTATTGTTTCCCCCACATACCAGTTTCGGCTGACCGACGTTTTGTTTGTCGGCGTTTTAGGTACAATGAAAAGAACAAACAGTAAAGTGGCATATGTGGAATTAAATGAGAAGTAACGTGCACAGGAGGATTAGTTAGATTAGTATATTCATGGATAGAAGTTTAGAAATCCCAGATTTTAAAAGGTAAACAAAGTTTTATTTTATACCAGTTTTCAGTTTAGTTGGTAAAGTTTATTAACTGTTATTGATTATTTGTCAAACCTTTGATCCTGTTAATTGAATAATGACTCTATCCTTCGGGTGTCCCTTAATTGGGGGTTACCGGGAGGTGGGATCGTTACAATTAATGGTGCCAGAAGTTCCAGTGGAACATACCGAAGAAGTTTGGGGAAGTTGGGGTGAGACTGACAACACAAAACCCACTGTCAGAGTCGATGAAGCCACTATAGCTTGGTCAGGCTTGGGCAGGTGTTCACCGATGATGTTAGGGATGGAAGAGGTGGATGAAGATCATTGTTGGGGTTCAGGGATGGTGAATGTACAAGTATAAATAGACAAGGATAATCTGTAAGGCTAGCATCATCTTCGAACCATGAAATAAGGGAGCGGGAGAAAGGTTCTTCCCGAATGAACAAAGGAGGGAATAAAATCCTTGAAAATCTAGGATGGTAGGAAGAGGAATCATGAGAAGAATAAGAGAAAATCCTGCAAGGAAAAAGGAGGAAAGGGGAAAGAGATATCACGGATGAGAAAAACAAACCACTATACACAACTGAAACTCACTCCTACTCGAGGAAAGAGATGATCCCGATGCCGTTAGATAACCATCGAATGACTGCTGGATGAAAAAAACCAAAGAAGTAGATAGTAAGTGAACCAAAAAATAAAAACAAACTGTGTAGCCTAAGAATCAGAAAATAAACCGCATGACAATGTTGAATCAAAGCATAGTCAGAATTGAAATCAAATAAAGTGTAGATTTAATAATTTCCTTTTCTCTCTCTTCTTTTGAGGGTGCAAACAAATCCCAAATGAAGTCAAATTTGACACCCAAATTTTTGATATGAGGATTTGGAATATGAAATTAGATTTGCCTTTTGGGAACTTTTAATGTGTTAAATAAATCAAATCATATTTTCTCTTTCCTCATTCCTTAATGACATTATGATTATCCAAATTTGATGAAACTTCACCCACAAGTCGTATTTAATGTGTTGGATACGATTTTGCCATGAATTTTACATGTTGGAGTTGTTTGAGCATTTATTTAATATTTTGAAGGTTCTACACACTTTCTCTCTCCGGATTTCACCTTTTAAGCAAATTTTCTCCAAATTGGATGGAAATTCACCCAAAGGATACAAAGATTATTATGTAGATTATGAATCAAAGATTATTTTCCTATTTTGGAGTCATTTATTATTTTATTTGATATTTTGGGGAAAACACACATCTTTTTTTTTCCAATTTGAATTAATTTAATTATTATTATGTGAATAATGTGAAACTTGACTCCCAAGGTAATTAGGACCCAAGGAACACGATTTGTAACTTAGATTCTTCTTTTGGGATTTATTTTAATGAGATATGCCATATGGCCCATTAAACTATTTATCCGATTAAGTTCTTTAACTTCTTATTACCATCCAAATAAGTTATATGTGATTATTAAGCACGAATTATCATGTATTCCATTATATACATTAGGTGACACATTCTATGTTCCATTATTGACATAAGTCTAATGTGTGAACATTAGGTTACATTAAGGTGATTTATACATGCTTTAACTCATTAGAGTTATACAAAACATCTTCTAGATCCACCCTCACCCTTATTTGGCTAAGACCAAAAGGTCAAACTTCCAAGGTAGGGTCCAAGATCTGGTATGTTACAACACTCCACCCCTTAAAAGGATTTTGTCCTCAAAATCTATTGATCCACACATCAACAACCAACTACTCTCCACCTTTAAAACCATCTAGCATTGAATTATAGGTCCTAGTGTCTCTAACCTAACAACCCCTAGATCCAAAAGTCATAGGGTAGGTCAACTCCACCTTTATATCAATCCTAGTCACAACTCCAAAGTCAAAACTAAGGTTACCACTAGGTTTAGGGTTTTGCTACCATAACTTCTCAAAATCTTCATTGTGACTGTAACACCTCATCCTCAACACAACACGATTACATGCTAACCAGCAGATTACCGAAAAACACGGGAAATTAAAACTGATTTACAACAAGTACCACAAAATGAAACATATAATATATGAGCCAACACTTTGCATATCATAACATATTTCCAAGGTGCTACAACATAATTTCCCATCATTTCGTTACATGAAATAACTGCTGCAGGATGCTTTACATCAAGATACATATGAGAAACCATACATCGATCATTATACGAGAAACATAAAAAAACTCTCCCGAAGACCTGAGTGTACATGGATGACACGTATGACTCTACTGCTAGACGCTATCTATCCCACCAGGTACGATACCTCTGCATAACATCCAAAACCACATGATCTGCATCTCGCCAGGCATGTCCACCTAAAAAGGGTTATTAACCAGTGGGGTGAGACATAGAGTCCCAGCGAGAAACATAACCCTCTACCAAATATATTATGATCACATATAACTGATATAAGCAGATTATAAGAGTAGTATACTGAGCATGGCTATTTTTTACCAGCAATCTTACCAAGATATTCATGAGGCCTATAACCAGGCATTCTGTATGGAACATGATTGACAAGATAAACTTTATACAATCTTATCACATGATATAAGGAATGCATGATAAACTGTAAGTGTAAAACCAGAGCAGCTATACAAACAAGGCCTCAACCAATGTTTCATATTTTCCCTAAGCAAAGATACTATACAACTTGCTTACAAATTATTATTATGCCCTGAGGAAGTGAGCCGTACCGCTCAAAACCAACCGACGGTTGTGAAACCCAAGCCGGTGCCATACAAGGTCAAGGGAAGAGCCGGACTCCATGACCTCCCACCTCGTGGTCAGTGCACGAGAACCAAAGCAGGACCGCCGTCTCGTGCTTAAGTGGCCTCAGCCACAGGGTCAGCTCCATAGGCTACCCTTCCTCTAGCCCACCTCGGTACAAGTCTCAGTGCTAGTGTATCTGAGCCACGAGCCTATTCACCGTGCTCTGAGCCATGAACACATTCATGCTCCATCACACTAAGCCATGGGCTTGTTCACCATGCTCTATATATATCCGAGTCTGCAACCACAGCTGCACTCGCATCCTCTCTATTTCAGGCTAGGAGAAACCACACATATTCAATAATATGTGCTTCCAGGTTAACCCGTAGGAGAACTTGTTTCACCATCACCAGCTCCTGAAGATGATGGATCTATGGCCAGGGCAAACTACATTAGAGATTCATCTGTAATTAGTTCATGTATTTTAAGTAGATTGTTGGGGCAATCAAGTTGTATTAAGAAACCATATATAAAACATGAACAACATTAGATTCATTACATTGGTATTGTATTGCTACTGCTATTTCCATTGCCCTCAACAATCATCACATTGCCCGGGGATATAAATCCCTCACATCACCTCATAGTGCTACTGCCTCTCAAGGCTTCATCATTTCATATCATCATGGGATATCAATCCCTGAGTTTATCACATTACATCAATGCCTCTCAAGGCATCATCAACATCATTAGGGAATATCAACCCCTCATGTCATCACTATGCATTTCTCATCATACTGGTGATATATGTTATCTCATCAACAAGACATATCATTATTACTTAGATATTGCACATATACAAAACGCGTAATCATATGATCACCATAGCTCTTACTTGGCTATGAATTCAATACACCTGCATGGTTAGCTTGCATAAGAAAGAGATAACTGGGTCACCAAACATAGAACATAGATCCTTTAGAGAACATATTATGATTATCATTCTATCAAGGATTTAGATGTAAAGGATTGGAACAACATCCATGTTCATAGCTATGTCTGTAGTTAATTTAGATTATTGTTATCAAGTTGTGAGCATCCATCATGCCCCATATCTCATGAACATGTCTTTGATTATCACGTCATAAAGAGTAATGTTTATAACATTGGAATATTCTTCCATCATTATGAACATATGCATATTAATGTCATAACTGGTGTATAAATCAATACATACTACTATTACCACATCATGGGTATCTCCACCATACCCTATATCTCAAATTATATGAGCATCATTCCTAAGGATTAACTTTAAGTATCATACACCATGATTCACCATCCTACTTTATCAGAGATTCATCTATAATTAACCATAGGTAACCACTATACAAGGGTTCAGAACTTATTTCTTATTTCATTATTAACATAAGTGCAGGGTTCAAGGTGATTGAACCATATCACATGTATCCTTGTTATGTATGCATTCCGAGTCACAAGAACCCTCACCAAAGCTTCTGCAACTCTCATTATAGGTATGACGGGCAGTGCCATCCCTCACAAAAAAAGGTATCAGATAGAGTACCAACCCTCATCCAAAGCTGTCGGCCGCAAGCATGACATGCACTCATGCATCAAGGGGATAACGGCCAGACTTAGACCTAATGGTGTGTCGTGCAGTCATAGACCAAGAGCATAGCGTGCAACCGAGTGTAACAACATCACAACCAGCCCTATCGGCCAAGACCCTATCGCCCATTAGGGTTAGGGTTCCATGTCGGGCAACCTATCATCACCATATCGTCTGAAGCCATGATGCCCAACAAGCATACAACTGACGTCTCTCAAACAACACCATGGCATCCATCAAGCACACCTACTTGGTTAACACATAAAGATACTCAAGGGGCTTTCATACCACCTAAGGTACACTACAACGTTGTCATGACGCCCATGGTACCCTATCGTCCAAGGTACTGTCAAGATCAACACATGTACCATCCAAACCTCAACCCTATGACCATCCAAGCTATCAAGTTGAACACATGTTGGGTACTCATCCAAGAGAGAGACCAAGTGTCGGGAAAGAGATATCGACCAAGGTAACATATCTCCTTGCGGGGTACCGGCCATACACTTAGCCCTGATGTCACCCAAACCATGCACACCTACACACTTATAAAGTTCTAGGGTTGTTGATATTGGGTAGCATCTCAAGGGATCATCCATATCGCCCATCCTCATATCCTTGTCTCTCATGGAGTACCATGTCAGGAACCCAACATATCACCCAAGGAAATCACCACAACAAGAGCACCCTTATCAGTCATCTTAGGGTTAGGGCAACTCTATCACTCACAGCTCCATGTCGTCCATAGGCACCATGTCGAGCGACTCACTTAGAGAATGTCGTGCAAGCACAAACCTCATGCCCGACACAAAAGCTTCTCAACCATGCTCAAATCGGCCAGGAAGGCAGCCATGGTATCACCCACCTAGGGTTTTATCATTCTAAGCTCAAGGCTTATCCATATTGCTCAACAAGTATTACCATGGTAAGGAGTCATATCGGGCAACATAACGTTCAAGGCAAACCCTAGATGAGGGGTATCGTTTAGGGAACCAAAAAGGTGTATCGTGCAAGGGTACAAGGACCACACCAAGTTGGTCACCATCAACATCAAGACCATGCCGTGCAACAAGGGTAGATCATCTATGTCGCCCAGGACAACCCTATCATCCAAACTAGGGTTGAATCCCCATATCGTCCAAGACTCTAGAGTTAGGGTTTTATGTCGGCCAACCACCATCATCTTGAGTAGATGTACATATCGGTCACAAGGTGACTAAGGAGTTAACCTATCATATCACCCAAGGTTCAACTCTAGAAGAGGATATCAGGCAACACACTCAAAGGTTCATCATGGAAACATATCGTCCAAGAGCCCATCCAAGGGTCTAGCAACCATGTCATCCAAAGCTTGTCCCTAGGGTGGATAGGGGATATCGGGCATTAAGGTACTACTATTACCACTCATCATTTCGTCCATATATCTAGGTCATAGGCTCACCTTTCAAGTCCAAAGGAGAGAAAGGGGTGTTGCCATAACCATCGACCAAAGCATAGACTATAGAACAAAGTACTATATCGGGTAACCCATATCGGGCAACCTAATTGTATCAGCCAAAGGATCATATCGTGCAAGTCATCTTCAACCTCTAGCCACCTATTACCATCTTGCACAAGGAAAACAAACTAAAGCCACCTTCACCAAAGTATAGATGTAAGATCTTCAGTACGTCAAGTCGATGTTAATGAGTCCTATCATGTAAACAAGAACTCATGCATCAAAAATATGAATTCAAAATAATGTGTCATAAGGACCAAAATAGGGTTATAAAATTTTCAAAAATTTAGGTGCGGTATTCCACTATCATCAATATTTCTTGTTTCCACAATTATCAAGGCTAATGTCAAGATCCACACATAGTTCATAATAATACCTTACCCTAAATCATGGTCACTTTGGTAAACTTTTAGATCAATATTAAGATATATATATTTCCACAAAAGTATAGATTCAAATGTTAGATCATTAAGAGTATATAACCACTAGATTTTGATTAGATAGCAATGATTGATTTTCATGCATACATGAGTAACAATAGAGAGTCTTAAATATCAAGAATACCAGATCTAGACTGTTAAAATTCAAGAGTTACTAAAAGGGGTAGATATTAAGCATACTCATCTGAATAAGTGATCAAATAGGTCATATACATTGGAGCTTCAAGAGACCCTTAATCTAAATCAATTTCAACTCTATATTCAAAAGGTTGATACTACAGTTAGGACAATAGATCCAAAACTAACACCACAAGATATCATGATAGCATGGTCAAGATTAGATAAGGTTACAACTTTCAATTTGAAAATCATGATCAAAGATCATTAGTCAAAAAAATCATTTAGAAGAGGATCAAAAATTACTTTGAAAGTAGTTTCATTATAACCGGCTTGCTCTCACTATCAAAATGGACTATAATTCCATGTATTTTTGAGCATGGAATCAAAAGTTACAGTCAAAACAAGTTACCAAAGAGAGAGAGAGAGAGAGAAGAACATCCAAGGAGAGTGAGAGAGGGATGCACGAGATGTTGTAAGGGCACCGATGGTATATGACCCCAAAGAGAGAAAACTGTGAGAAGGAGAGTGTAGCTACGTGTGTGAGAGAAAAATGGAGTCAGAATAAGGTTTATTTATAAAAAAGAAAGACCAAGATCTAGGATTTTGAATGTTTCCAAATCTTCCAAAACATTCATGGTGGCTCCATATTTCGAGCTTTGAATCTTTGAGAATATAGAGAAGTTATACACAAATTTGGTGCGGTTTCTCTAGACAAATTGAACGTACCCTTAAACATGTGAAGTGGGACTAAGACGAGGAAGATCCATTTTCCCGAAGGTCTAGGATCCCCCCCCACACACAACCACTATTGCAGTAGCTAAAGATATTGTATGGCCCTGGCTGGGCTAGCTGGGTGTGCCCCACTAGGCCAAATCTGGCCCATTATTAAAAAAAAGGTGATTTTAAGGTGTGTCTTTGTGAATTTATAACAAGATCTCAGAAAAATTGATCGCAATGAAATTTTGACATGAGGGTAATCATAAAAACTATGAGATCCATGCAATAAATTAAATATGTAAATGATGGAAAGGATTATTGAGTCAAAATCGTAGTGTATTTCCATATACACAAGGTATAAGTATGCATAAAATGTTCAACTAAGAGTCACAAACTTGTCAAATTATTTGATGATGTAAAGTGAAGTCTAAAGTCAAGAATAAAAGGATTTGAATGTAAAAGATTATAATTTCAAAAACCCACTTTATCACTTCCTCTCCTCCTTAAGGGGAATTTGTCTCCAAAATAAAAAAACATCCTAAAAACTGGGACTATCTAATCCATGCCATATCCTCAAAAAAATTATTTCCATTGTAGTCAACAATCACTTATAAATAATTATTGATCGACTAGGGGTCATAGTTTGCCGATAGAGTTCAAAATTCAATTCATATGATATCGAGTAAAGGTCGGGAACATGATTCGAGATTATCCATCAGGGATCAAATAGGGTCATAATCTAATAAAATTGTGATTCAAGAGTCAAGATTCAAATTTGAAATTATTTTGTGCCCCATCATTTGTTGTAGGGTAATATTTCGTATTTTGACCTTATGTGTGAATGTTCATACAAAAGCAACAATCTAGCAAAATTTTGACACATCAATGTCCATTTATAGTCAATGATAATCAAGGTTGATGATGATTATAAATAGGTCATTTTTAGGAAATTAACCCTATAATACAAAATATAACCCTCATAATTATCATCAAGTAAACATCTCTAGATCTACGATTTTGGGTCAAAGGTCAAAAATA
The DNA here is from genome assembly GCA_963693085.1 of Alisma plantago-aquatica. NCBI lineage: Eukaryota > Viridiplantae > Streptophyta > Magnoliopsida > Alismatales > Alismataceae > Alisma > Alisma plantago-aquatica. The sequence continues at coordinate 569,436,025 of OY856411.1, forward strand.
TGGATGATAAAATTTTAGGTCAAATGAACAAATCTCTTTGATTAGTAGTACATAACCCCAACATTTTAGGGTCCTAGGTTCTACTTGTCCTAGGTGGGTTTATACATCCATGATAGATGTTTCGTAATTCAACAATTTGAGACAAACATCATATTTCAATATCATGATTTCATTATCAAAATCAATGGAAGGTGCCACCCTAATGCACATGAGAGTTAGACCTAGTTTGTTAATCAAGTGAATCCACAAAGTCATCTTTTGAAACATTTTGAGATTTGGGAATGTGAAACTTACTAGACATATATCTTGGGTGATCTTTATATCAATATAAGGTGATTATAGGAGTCAAATCAATATTAAGATCCATAATTATGTGTCAAGTTTAGTACATCAATATCAAGAGTCAAAGTTTGGATGTAAGGGTCGTAGGTCCAAACATTTCAAAGCTAGAGTTTAGGTTCCTATTTAGAGCTTGGGGGAGATAATTCATCTATATTAAATAATTATGCAACAATCAAGCAATATTTTGTGATATCAATCACTAACTTTTATTACCATGTTATCCAGGTTTGATGACTGATTTAGGCCTAGGTCTTTATTTAGCCACAAGATATAGTCAACATTGTACTTAAATCGAAAATTCAAGATTGAGTATTAGTATTTTTATGAACCTGACCTATTGGAGACTTAGGTCAATGAATCAAAATTAGGTGGAAGGGGTTGCCTTTTCAAACTCTAAATAATCAGCAAAATGACAATTTATAGGCAGTCATAAATAGGAACGTGACCAAGGTGATTCATAAGTCAACTACCACCTTAATCTAGCACATTAGTACTCATAGTCATTAAATGTTGACCATAGCAAAATAGGGGGTATCAATTATCAAATTTTACCTGATAAGGTCAAAAATCAAGGTCATTATAGGGCAAACATATTTCAAGATTTTGCAAACTTGGGATTGTAATATAGCTCCCTACCTTTCATAGATATAGGAATGGGATGTATTTAGGAAATAAAGCAGTCAAATTGAGAACCCAATAATTTAATCATAATTGTGTGTAGTCAAGATTTCATACTGTTCAAAATTGAGTCTTATACAGAGGCATAATAGTCAACGGGGAAGTTTCCTCTTGTAACAAGTTTTCCCTTCAATCTATGGGTCCAAATACATATCATATCCAGTTATGGGGCATGATACATGTCAATACAGTGTTCTTTGCTTAATCATGTTTGAGGTTTGATCGAAAATAGGGGCAACATAGGTTCATTCAATAGGGACCTCATCAACCATTAGGTGTAAAACATCAGTTCCACCTTATTTCATCGTATCACAAATTCACCTCAATCATATAAGCACATATATCCAATTTGGTGATATTAACTTTACATAAACTTTACACATGAGTACATCACTTTGAAGAGTATTTTCATATATCAATTAGGGATTTCCATTCAAGATCAGATCATGACACGATAAATTTTTATCTCACATTTTAGTCATTGCCATGTTACCCAAGAATAGGGAGAGTACGTATTGAGTCAATACTCTATCAGAGATTAGAAGCCAACAAGTCACACTACTACTTTTTAATAGGTGGCTAGGGGTAGTACTAAAAGAAAATATGAGAATTGAAATGATTCTAAAGGGTTAAAATGAAATCTCTTCTAGATAATCTTTAGCCAAGTAGAATAGGAAACCTCAAACATTATGATATGAATAGGAGGTGACTATTACCCAGAATCAGGAGCCTAGACATGCAATTTCTCCATTATGGATTTTGGGGGTTTACTTGGCTCAAGAGATATGTAGAAGTTATTTAATTAATTCATATGGAAGTTTGTAGACTTTGATACCAAATCTCAGGGAACCCTTTTTGCCCCAATTCCAATCCCAATGCCAGGATTGTGGTAAAGGGAGTGAATCACCCATTCATGCTTGGCCCAATTATCTCACACTATAATATTTATTTAATAAAATAACATCTCTTACTATTGAAAATGAAACACAAAATTTCCTACATGGCCCGTGGGCAATGAGATAGAAACTTAAAAGGAGAGAAAAACCAACTATGAAAAAAAATTGCTACACTCTGATTACATAGTATGCTCCCATGTTTGTAGATTTATTGGTGTAGCTTCAAATATTCTAGAAGAGTTTAATAGATAAAGAGACATTAGTGGTATCATCATTGTTAGTCTAAATAAAAAATCATGACCCAAAGTGAATGCAAAACATTGAGTACGATTGAACTTGAAATAATATACGTATATTCAAAAGGAAATAACTGCTTGGCATATTGATAAGAAACAAATACTAAAAAATATATAACTTTCAAGTGATCAACAAGTAAAGATTCTAAGATAGTTTGTAATATACTCTGAACAAGAATCAATCACCTCACACATACAAGAGTGAGTGGAAAGACTAGCAATGTGATGACCCACAAATGTCTGGAACCTCACATTTCAAATTGGTGGAATACTAGGAAATCTAGAACTTTTTTGAATGATATTAAGGAGAATAACATTTTAAAAATCCATCAACCTAGGTCAAATGACCCTAAAGGACCAAACATAAACCACCCACTAAAGGAAATGGTAACCACAGAATGAGATTACTCAAAAACAAAACACACTATTATCATCTAACAACCTCATTATCATATAAAAGGGTTTAAAATCGACCACATATTACCATCTCAAGAAAAAACTTATACAAAAAGGTCCACAAACTATCCCACATGTATCACATATCAAGCCACAAAAGCTTTACATATCACTGCACAATGTCCATCTTGCTACAAACCTATTACAAAATATAACACGTTTGCACATACAAGCCATACGTGTACATCCATGGCACACTACAAAAAACCTCGTAGCAATGTACACCATCTACAAAACACTCCCAAGGACCTAAGACTACAAGGATGACACATAGGACTCTACTAGAAAACACTGGCATCATGTCCAACCTTCAACAACTACTGACCTCCTTGCTGCTCTTCCTCAACCGCACGATTTCCACCACATTGTCCATGACCACCTAAAAGATGTGGAAACCCACAGGATGAGCCCAACGTCCCAACAAGTGATATAACTCTGGACAAAATCAAACTCACCAATATGAATGACTTGTAGTGCAAAGAAAACACACACACACACAGATATATATATATATATATATATCTGTATATATATATATATATATATATATATATATATATATATATATATATATATATATATATATATATATATATATATATATATATATATATATAGTAGGTTAAGAATTATGAGAAGAGTCAATTAATTGAGTATTTAAAACTGATAAGGCATATTAAGAAACTATAACTGATCAATAAGTCATCATATACTTTTAGAAGGAATATGAAGAACATGTATAACCTTTATCAATTAAACAACATAACAGAAAAGGAAAATGGCAATGTATAATGTGATTTGTGTTCAATCCTAAGAAAATATACTACACAGTTGTATTACATTTTCTATGCCCCGTGGAGATGAGGTATACCACCCATACTCCAACTGACCACTTCTAAGTCAAAATCACTGACATATAAGATCTAGGAGAGTTGGACTCCTATACTATCCCACATCCTTAGTCAGTCTAACTTTGCCACAGTTATATATAGAGTCCAACTACAAAATAGCCTAGTCTACCTTAGTATATAGGTACATCACTAGTAAATAGGGTATACAAACGCAATCATTTGAGGTACATCCTCTATCATATCAAATATTGAGATACGATCGCAACCATTCTCCTTCCAAGGCTTGACCACAGTCATCCTCCATAACCTATAATTGTGGATGCAAGGATATACCCTCAACTTACACCCCCAGATATTCGAAAATATGCACTCCAAATTTCCCATAGCTTTTACTCATTTCACCATTCAACAAGCATGGATGTTGAATATGGATCTATGGCTCGGGGAAACCACATAATTAGGATTTCACTTGATTAATTATTGTCAATTGGGTATCTTTTAATGCATAAATCAAGTTACAATCTACAAACCCTAAATAGATTCTATAAAGATGATGGTAAATTGTAACGTCGGAAGATATAAAATGAATTAATCCTAAAGGTGGTCACATCACCACATATTGTCTCACTTCCATACACAAGGCTATCACCATCATCACATCATCATGGGATAGCCATCCCTCATCACATCATCAGAAGATATCACCTCACATTAAGCATAAAGCCATCATTAGGGTCATCAAGCAATTCAAACTGTTCCCTGTAAGAACATCATTAGTTCATCATGCCTCATCAAGGCTCATATTCATCACCTTGTATTTACATAAGAGACACCACAACATTCACAAGATATGATGTTTGTTCAACCTACAACATAAGGGTTATACAAGTACGAGAATAAAATACTTCAATACATGTTAGTCATTCAAATAAGTAAGCATTTCTTTTGGTGACCGAGAGAACCCATCTCGGGTGAGCCCGACATGCTAAACTCTTGAGGCATATGAGGGTGTGGTCCGGTCAACCCCCGTCCCATGCCAAATCAGCGTGCATTGCCAATCGCAAAGTGTCTTCGAGTGAGGTTTGGACTAGGGTCCTTCAGTGGGACTTACTGAGCTCTTACCACCTGAGCTACTATGGTCGTACTTCAAACAAGTAAGCATTATCACCGTGTAATCAAAAATTAGGGTTAGGGTTTCTCATGAATAACCTATTAGGGTTTCCAAATAGCAGCTTTCATTGCACCCTAACTATCATCACCTCCCACATTCTTGGAACACCTTAAGTCAACCATCATCACTAATAGGTCAACCATATAAGTAAAGCATATGTCTAGAAGAACCTCATTGGTCAAATAGGAAACAAGATCACCCCATTCTTGCAACCTAAGAGAATCAACCACCATGGTCAAAGACAAACAATCATCCTTGCAACTAGAGAGAGATAGAAAGAGAAAGAGAGAGGGGTCACACCATCAACTGAAGGAATACCCTAGGTCGAAGGGTACTTCAACGATCGAAGTTCATCTCACCACTTCAACAATTAAAGGGGGAATTCAACCACTTCATCAAGCACATATATCAAGCATGGAGACCAAAGGAAACAAGGTTAAAGCTTATCGACCGAAGACACATCATCACATGTTCGACCACACAAAGCAAACCACACCTAACGACCCAAGAGGAATCCAAACATCATCAAACGCACAAGGGTTACTAGAAACCATAAAGGGAGAGAGAAACATCCCGAACACAAGATCAAAAAGGTGTTCAACGTCATGAAACCAAACCCAAACATGAAGATATGTTCGTAAAGGAAAACACCATCCAAACTCCTAGAAACCAATCATCCAAACTTAGAAAACCAACCCATGATAAGAGAGAGAAAACCATACTTTCCAAAATGCCACATCCATCCAAACTGTCCATCACCAAAAGAGAGAAACCCAACCATAACGATGATGAGAAACCAATGTTTAAGCATGTGCATGTGAAACAAGTACTTCCACCATTCATTAATGTCAGGTACACCAATGAGGGTTTAGGAGAAACAGTTAATCTATGCAAGATTACTATATAATCATAAACCCTAAAACAAGGTATCATCATCAAGAAACATATAATCACGTTTTTAGAGATAACATGAACTTTGCATGCAAGGTTAAGGTGCACAAATAGTAGAGGAGAGAGTTATATAACCCACCTTGAGGTGAAGATCAACTCCCAAGCCACAAAGCTCCAATAGAGAGAAGAAATGCTAAGCTTGGATCAACTCCGCAGCCAAGCAAGATCACCTAAAGATAATAAAAGCAGACCAAGGTCAAAGGAGAGCTTAAGAGAAGATAGTGCAAACCCTAAGCAGAAAAGAAAGAGGAAAGAGGAGATTTCCATCTCACATAGGTACTACCATGGAAGACCATAGATTCAACCTCTATTGGAGAGAAGTTCCTCAAGGAGACCACCAAGTAAAACCATGGTATGCGAAGGGAAAAAAGAGAGGGTAGAGTTTCAAGAAAAATGAGATCAAGACGGATAAATCACTTATCGAGCATAAGGATAACCCAAGGATCAAACAAAGGAAGATGTGCCAACCCTAGATCACCACATGCAAGGGTTCGACCACCTTGCTCCTAGGTCGGGCTCCTTCTCTTCTAAGAACCAAAGAAGATGAGCTCCAAGTAAGAGGAGATAAAGAGAGGATTCAAAAGGTTCACTTTCATGCAAGGAGGGAGGTATATATATCCAAGGGTAGGAGAGAGATACAAAAGGATAGGTCCAACTAAACATGCCACTTGTCCACCAAAGAACACCCATGCAAGAACTCAAGACATGCATGCAACTAAAATTGTGAAAACCAAGGTGGAAATAGCGACCTCACTTGGTCCTTTCGATCAAAGAGAAACACAGACCATAAGGCCAAAATGGTCGAAGAGAAAACAAAGAAGGTCATCAATCACATAGGATTAAAATACCAAGACACAAGGTGCAGTCAAATCATCAATGACCAAAGGCATCAATGTCAAAGACACAATAAGGTGGGTTGCTGAAAACAAAAAACTCAAACATTCAACACCAAAACTAGGGCATTTAAGTAAACCCGAGAAACATCACCACTCAAGATGTCATCACCTCTCTCCTCATCAAACCAAGGTACAACTAGGCACCCTTAAGAACCAATCTCTTCAAAAATATTCCATAACATAAGAGTTACATCAAAAATTTGACAAATTACAAGATAAACCCTCAACATGGGTAAATTACATCTTGGTCCAAAACAAGCACACATATAACATAACTATATCAAACATCATGCAAACTAGATCAAACTGAAAGCACAAGCATGTCACATGGTATTAAGACACATCATATGATTAGAATAAGATCTAAGCATATTATCAAGCAAAAGAAAGCAAGATAAGTTACTAAGCTAAGTCAGGGGTCTTACAACCATAAACCCCTAACAAAAAAATTTCCCCCCAAAATCCTACATGAAAAGAGATGGATACTTCCTATGCATCTTGTCATCAAGCTCCCACATGGCTTCCTCCATGGTGATGCCATAAAACCTTAACCAAAACAATATCCTTCTTCTTCAACTTCTTCACCTTTCTATCAAGGATCAAAACATGACCCTCCACATACGACACATCTTCTTCCATCTCAACCTCCATAGGATGCAACACCAACTTTGTGTCATGGTGACACTTCCTCAACATCGATATATGGAAAACTGGATGCAACTTGTGAAACTCAGGGGGTAACTACACCCTCTAAGCTGCCTTCCCAACTTGTGCCACCATAGGGTATGGTCCCATAAACCTGGGAGCCAACTTACCCTTCTTCCTAAACCTCAACACACCTTTCCAAGGAGAGACCTTGAGGTATACCTTGTCTCCCACTTGGAACTCTAACAACCTGCATTGATTATCGACATAAGATTTCTATCTATCCCGGACTGCCTTCAATTGCTACTATATCATCCTAATCTTCTTTGTTTTCTATTACACAAGATCAGGCCCCAAAAGCTAATACTCGCCCATATCATACCAAGACAAAAGAGACCTATAACGTCTCCAACATAAAGCCTTGTAAGGTTCCATGTCGATAATGTTCTAATAGTTGTTGTTATAAGAAAACTCTATCAAATTGAGGTGCACATCCCAACTGCCCAAAAACTGCAAAACACAGGCCCTCACAGATCCTTTAAAGCCTGAATAGTCATCTCAAACTTAGTAAAAAATCATTTAGAAACAGACCAAGATTTAAATGTTGAAATTTGTTTCATGCATCTGGCTCGATCTTGCAATAAAATGGACTATAATTTCATTTTGGAGCATGAAAATAAACATTATGGTCAAAGCAAGTTTCTAGATAGGGAAAGAGAGTGAATAATATATGTAGAGAAAGAGGGAGGCACAATATGCTTCAATAGAAGCAATGACCATCGGTCCTAAAGAGGAAAAACCACAAGAGAGGGCGGTAGAGTGACCCAAGGGTGTAATTGCATCTATGGGAGCAAAATGGAGTCAAAATAAGGTCTATTTAAAAATGGATGATCTAGATATAGGGTTTTCTAATGTTTTTGAAGCTCCTAAAACATCCATGATGACTCCATATTTAGAGTTTTAAAGCTTCAAAACGAGTCAAAAATATTTGAGAAGTTATACACAATTGGCATGGGTTCTCTAGACAAATCCAACACACCCTTAACCATGTGAAATAGAGAAAACATAAGGGAGATCCTCTTTCCTGAAGGTCTAGGGTTTTCTCCCTATCTATGGCCACTGTATAAGTAGACAAAGGTAGGGGATGACCCAACTTGGTCTATCTGGGCATGTCCCACTAAGCCGAATTCGACCCATTTTGCCACATAAAGGTAATTTTACAGTGTTTCTTTGGGAATATATAATTGGAGCTAGAAAACTTAGATAGTTAAGAAATTTGGATACAATGCTTATCATAAGGTCTAGAATATTCACACAAAAATTGAGATCTATACGATGAAGGTAGATATAGAAATGACATAAAGGTGCATCAAGTCAAAGCCAATGTGTATTTCCATACACACAAGTTATAAATGTGCATCATACGTCCAATTAAGAGTCACAAATTTTTCACAAATGATTCAATGGTGATAACTGAAGTATAGATCGAGAATAAAAGGGTTTTGAAATAGATATTATCTATTTGAAAACTCACTTTATCACATGCAAATGCCCATACATGCTTCCATGTGGCTGTGCCACTACATCTGATCATATATAAACAATATTATTTTCTATTAGACTACCCATAGATTTTAGATGGTACACTTTGAATACAATTCCTTTCAGAAGATTCAAGGAGATGAAAGTTGATGTCCAAAAAAATTATCCCTGGGTAAAAATAAAGCAATAGAAACCTCGGGTCTGAGGTGTCAATAAGCTTAATTGTGTCACAATTATTAGTAGCAAAATCAATATTAATTTGGGTGTTCTTTAGTATGACTTTAATGGCAAGATCACGATAGTGGTTGCTGAAAGTATGGGTCGAACTCTAACCATGTTCTCACAGAGGTGGTAGCACTTTTTGCTACTCTAAAATTGGCAAAGAAGTCAAATCTAATTCATTGATACTCATGTACCATTAGAAAATTTGAATAGTAGGAGGGACCACCTAGTCTCATGGATAAACTACTAAAGATAGCATATGTCTTAGGAGACTATGTTTCTAGAAAGTTGTAACATACTGAAATCCTCTATGTACCTCTTTGTACTCTTTTCTATAAGTTTTGTCCTTCATTTTCGTTCCATATGTCTTTGGATTTGATTTAAAGGAATTATGATGGTTATTGGATAAATGTTTCCCATATATTCATAGTACAAGGTTGCATGCACAAATGCTTCAGTTAGATTTAGATAATGGGTCTAAAATGCAAATTTCACATTAAGTAATAAAAAGAATAAAATGTTTTGTCCTGGAACTTTCTAGTACTTTCTAGGATAAGAGAAATAAGAGAAAATCCGAATTTTATATAAAGGAGAAGATAAATGCAATAATAAAAGGTAATATGGAATTTAATGGATGGTAGAGGATAATGGGAAAGATATTGCACCAAAATCATACTTGGAAGTACATTAGGATAATCTGATACTTAAATTCATTTTCCTGACCAAAAAGTAACTTAAGGGCCAAGTATCATTTAAAGTGGAACATAAATGTAAATAATAATATCATTATCAAAAGAAAATAGGAAATAGGCCAATAAAGTGAAATAAAATACTTAATGTTCTCAAATCAGGAAAATAACTCCAAATTCGTATTCTAAACATAAAAATAAGCCCCTGTACAAATTTGCAACTAATTTGGATAATGTGTGAATAATGAGTAAAATAGGAGAGAGAAAGTGTGTAGGATATTCTATTTATTTAATAAATAATTAAATAAACTCAACTTGTAAAGATAATTGCAAAATCGTGTTCCAATCCTTTAAGGAGACTTATGGGTGAAGTTATACTAATTTTAGATAATGTTATCACCTCTTTTGAAGGAGGAAAGAGAAAATGATATATTAATTAATTCACCTATCAAACTTTCTCAAAAGGCAAAACTAACTTCATATTTGGATTCTACACATCAAAATAAGTCAGGATATAAAATTTGGTGATTTTTGGACAACGTTTGAGCCTCCAAACAAAGAGAGAGAAAATCATTTAAGAATTAAATGAGTTTGATTGAATTTTATTAAGGATCAATTTCCTTATCTAATGCGCGAGATCAGATGGCCCAGAGTCATTGGTGGACCCGGGTCCACCGATCTGATGACCCGCAGTCGTCTTCCTCCTCTAGCCGAATAAGGCAACATGTTCTTTGTTTTTGATTTTTCAAATCGATATATCTCGAGTTTTACTCGACTATTTTTGCTCAAATTTGTTTTGTTGGATTCCTTGGGCGATTCTGCTCTGGATTATCCCAAAAACTTTGGGATTAGATGAGTTTTTGAGAAACGCCTAAACCAGCCTCCGACCTTCTCTCCTTGCTCCTACCAAAATCCTAGTTTAGGGTTCCTTGCCTATAAATATCTCAACCCCTATGACCGCCATCGCCTTAGCAACTCGTTCGTATTCTCAATTTGGCATTTCGTGGAAGAACTGACCTCCAACTAGCCACCGACGACGCCTGGCTAGCGGCGCCCCTCCTTCTCCGGCTGCTCCTTCTCCGTCCAATCGACAGGTACCATCTTGTTCGGCTTCGTGTGTGCTTCGATTCGACTACTAGTGCGTGGTTTCTCGTCACCTATGTTGTTTTTCCCCAAATCCACCGCAAGAAGCTACCGCTGCTCTTGCGCAAGGTGGATCGGGTGTGAGGTAGATGATGATACCTCATTTTACCGTTTTGCCCCCGCCTGTCTTTTCTTTTCTTTTTCTTCGCTCGGGGCAATCATGCCTTTTTCCCTGCTTTGGTCCAGCCGCTCGACCGACTGCGGGCGTCCACAAGGAGCGGGTCACCACTCCCAAGCGCTCGCGACCGCTCGGCTTGGTTGGCCTTGCCTACGTGGCAGGCTGCGATTGGTCGAGACAAAATAATTTGTATAAATTAATTCTGTTGTCAAAAATTAAAAGTAGGTAGTGTTTTGAAATCAGGAAGACGAGACCTATTCAATAAAAATAATTTTGAGTCTTTATTTTGATGTTTGCAAAAACATAATTTTTAGAATGGATTAATTAATTTAAAATCACTAAAATTAACCCTAAAAGTCCATATTTTCAAAACATACAATATTATATGTTATTTTGATCAGGAAAACCTAACTAAGATGATGATGAGGTTTTTGGAGTCTAAATTGATGGTTTGCGCAAAAGTTAGTAATATTAGGGTTTTCCATCTTTAAAATGAATGCATATAATTCTAATTTATAAATCTAATGATGTATTAGGGAAAGTGGGTTCTAAATTCGTGTGAAGGGTTGAAAAGAGAAATTCTAGAACACCTCAGGCTAAGGTATGTGTTTTGATTGTGCATCTACCTTTCAGTTGGTAAAAACATTAAGCCATTACCCATAATTTCTTATGAGATTTAACTTGATCTAAATCCTTGATTCTTGAAACCTAAATTGCTCATTGCCTCAAAAGTAGATGTAGTATTCTCTTGATTGGGTATTCATACCCCACTGTCATGTTACATATTCTTTTGCTTAACCTTGCCATAACTCTTTTGTTAGCATGTAATTAAATGATCTATTTAATGTTTAAGTAGTGGTACTTATGTACAACCACCCATAGAGGGCATGTATATAATCTCCCTAGGGGAATGTTTATAATTCTCCCCAATAGAAATTATAGGTGACTGGAAATGTCTTATTCTTCCCTCACCTAAGGTTAGAGGTTCGGTAGGTGCCTCAACCCTACTTAGTTAGGTAGACATATTAATTTACATGCAAAACCCTTATTTATTTTGTTAATGGCAAGTTTTATTATAAAAAGCCTCATACTCTTTGATATCTCTTTTTACACCAGATATCTAGCCTAATTTACTTGTTACAACTTTCATTGACATTGTTAGAATATTCTTGTAAAACATACTTTTCTTTGTTTTCCTCTTGCTGGGTGACTTCCCAACCACCCAGGTGTTGGTGCTGAGCAAGGTGAAGGAAGGGCTTGAAGAAAAGTTCCTCTGCAATTGATCTTTAGCTTGTCAAGAAGGATGGCTAGGTTGCTATAGCTAGATCTCTTATCTTTTCTTTTCTTTTAGAAGTCATTCATGTAATAAACAATGTAGCCATGAGAAGGCTTATTATTTCTTTCTTTCCGCTGCTATTGACATTTTATTATGTATCTGGAATCATGCTTATTTACTTGGAATATTATGCAATCATCCTCAAAGTCTTTAATTTTTGTTAAAATTGTGGATGTTTGTATTTCCTTTAAATTTTAGTAAAGAGGTGATCTCTCCTCTTTACAACATGGTATCAGAGCCTTTAGGCGACTATTAGGGCATGCAGTTGAGGCAAGGGTGTCTAGAAAGGATCAGGGTATCGGGGGCTGGCAAGATTTTCCTCCACACCACTAGCTTGGTATACGAGGACTCCCGTGCCCATATGATCCGGCCTGGCCTGCGCCGATACGAATTGCCCAAAATAGTATGCTTTTAGGCAATAACATTCTAGTTATCCTTTTCTCATCTCTATTTCTATTCCCTTCTCATCTATGATTCTATACTCCTGAGAACTTCATATGTTAACCCTAATTTTTAGGAGAGGTGACTTGTTTGACAACACGAACCAGGAGTCGACCACTAATGACCCCGACACTCCTGCGACTCCTGCAGTTAACCAACCTGCTTCCGATGCTCCTTCCTTCACACAGGAGCAGGAACTGGCGATGTTGCGATAGTTGTTGTCCTCCACCATGATGGGACAACTCAACACCATTGCTGCTGTTGCTACCAAGCCAAGGGAGTTCACCCTCACTGATTTCATTAAGATGCAGCCACCCTACTTCAAGGGTGAGAGTGAGCCTAACTTGGTAGACAAAGCCGACGAATGGGTGTTGGCCCTGGATCGGAACTTCGAGGGTATGGCATGCCCTCCTCACCAGAAGGTTCGGTTCGCGACGTACGTTCTGGATGGACCGGCACACGTTTGGTGGAACGGTGTTTCCCTCTCTCGGGACACCTCTTCCATGGAGTGGACCCAGTTTCTGAAGTTGTTCAGAGAGAAGTACATCTGTCCTGCTTTCCTGAGGAAGAAGGAGGCTGAGTTTTACAGTCTCAATCAAGGAAGCATGAGCGTGGCCGACTATGTTCATAAATTTCTGGTGTTAGAGCGTTACGTCACCGACCTTGGAGCTGACAGAAGAGCGACCTTGTTCTTGGAGGGCCTGAACTATCATGTTGGTCGAAGCCTCGTTCCGCAGCTGCCACTCACGTTTCAATAAATGGTGGACAAGGCTCTCGTCATTGAGTCACATCCGGGGTTTCAAGCTTCCAATGGCTTCAACAACAAAAGGAAGAATCTGAATCAGCATGAGAACCGTGGACGTGATCGTTGCAACAGATGCAATCGCTGCCATCCTCCTGGCAGATGCCCCGCCAACAATGCACCTACTCATAATGGCAATCGTCCTCCACCAACCTGTCATGAGTGCGGCCAGGTTGGGCATATCTGACCCAACTGCCCCTGTTTCCAGCAAGGGCAGAATAATGCCCCGCAACCACAACAGCCGAGACAGAACCCGCCGCCGCGGAACAACAACAACAACAATAACAACAACAACCAGAACCCGAGGCGTCCGCCAGCTGAGAGGCGGAATGGGAGAGTGTTTGCTCTCAATGTTGAAGAAGAGGGTGAAGGAAATGAAGTGATTGAAGGTACACTACACCTCTATATGCATCCTTTAAAAGCCCTGTTTGATTCTGGTTCCTCCAATACCTTCATATCTAGTCAGTTTGTCTCCATGCTTGAAATCGAATCTGAGTTTATGGATCATGTGTTAGATGTAAAAACTCCTAGTGGTAAAATCTGCTCCTCGTACCTCCAAACTCCTACCTTGAACCTCTGTATATCTGGAATAATGTTTCCCATAGTTTTTGTCATGCTTGATATGACCGTCTTTGACATCATCCTGGTTATGGATTGGTTAAAGAAGTATAAAGCAATTTTGTACTGTGAGGAATCCAAGGTTATCCTATTTCATCCTTATGAAGGAAGAGTGTGTGTCAAGGGCAAGAAGTGAGGAGAGCGACAGTTCGTCATCTCTACCATTAAAGCTGAAAAGCTAGTCTTGCAAGGGTGTAGAGCCTTTCTAGCCTCCATAGTTCTCGATGCTACACCTCCTGCTCTAGAACATGTTGATGTGGTGAAGGACTTCCCAGATGTTTTCCTGAAGAGTTACCCGGGTTGCCACCAACTCGCGAGGTGGAATTGCCTGGAACTTCACCGATATCGAAGCCACCCTACCGCTTGGCCCCTGCCGAGTCGGCAGAGTTGAAGAAGCAGCTTGAAGAGCTTCTCGACATGGGCTTCATTCACCCCAGTGTTTCCCCTTAGGGAGCCCCTTTCCTATTCGTGAAGAAGAAGAACGAATCTTTGCGGATGTGTATGGACTACCGCATGCTAAACCAGGTGACAGTGAAGAATCGTTATCCGTTGCCGCGCATCGACGACCTATTCGATCAGCTGAAGTCAGCCACCGTGTTCTCCAAAATGGATCTGCGAAGTGGTTACTACCAGATGCGTGTAAAGGATGATGATGTCCCGAAGACAGCGTTCAGAACCCGTTATGGGCATTATGAATTTATGGTCATGCCTTTCGGTTTGACAAATGCCCCTACTGCGTTCATGGACCTGATGAACTGAGTATTCCGCCCATACCTCGACAAGTTTGTAGTGGTGTTTATTGATGATGTTTTGGTTTATTCTGAGACGTTGGAACAACATCGCGAGCACCTGCAGATTGTACTCAGCACATTGTGAGAAAATTAACTGTATGTAAAATTCTCAAAATGTGAGTTCTGGATAAAGGAAGTTAGTTTCTTGGACACGTGATTTCTGTCGGCCATATAGCTGTTGATCCTGTGAAGGTAGAAGCTGTGACAAAGTGGACTGCTCCGAAAAACCCGTCTGAAATCCATAGTTTCCTTGGTCTAGATGGTTACTATTGGAAGTTTATCAAAGGGTTCTCTGAGTTGGCTTTACCTTTGACCAAGCTGACTCGGAAGGAGGTCAAGTTCTCATGGACCCCTGAATGTGAGGACAATTTTCAGAAGTTGAAGATGAGTCTGACTTCTGTTCCCGTGCTTGCTTTGCCTGCTGAGGGCATACCCTATGTCATCTACACCGATGCATCCCGACAAGGCTTAGGGTGTGTTTTGATGCAAGACGGAAAGGTGATCGCCTATGCTTCTCGACAGTTGAAACCTAATGAAGCTAACTGTCCTACGTATGATTTGGAGCTTGCTGCCATAGTTCATGCTTTGAAGATCTGGCGACACTACCTCTATGGCGAAAAGTTTGAAGTCTTTTCTGATCACAAGAGTTTGAGATATCTGCTGAATCAGAAGGATCTGAACTTGCGACAACGTAGGTGGATGGAATATCTTAAAGATTACAACTTCTCCATCACCTATCATCGTGGTAAAGCACCTGTCGTAGCTAATGCTTTAAGTCGCAAGAAGGATGCTGTTTGTGCTGCTCTGAGATGTTCTGTGTGGGAAAACCTTGAACATGTGGTCAGTTGGAGACCTCAGCCTGACAATTCCGTGGATGAAGATAAGTTGTGTGTTCATATGGCTAGTTTGACCGTTACACCAACTTAGATCTCAGAAGTCGTGACTGCACAGTTGGGGAGTTCTGAGCTTGAGGAGTTGAAATCTTTATCTGAGAAACCACAATCTGACTTCTCTGTCGGAGTGGATGGTGTTATTCGCTTCAGACAAAGGTTGTGGATTCCCAATGCTGGTGATCTGAGACAGAAGGTTCTGTGTGAAGCTCATGGTTCCAAGTACACTATTCACCCTTGGCACAACCAAGACGTACAAGGACTTACAACGGAATTTCTAGTGGAAGAACATGAAGAATGATATAGCCTTGTTCGTAGCGAAGTGCTTGACATGTCAGCAAGTCAAGATTGAACATCAACAACCCGGTGGTCTTCTTCATCCTCTTGAGATTCCAGAATGGAAGTGGGAGAAGATCACAATGGACTTTGTTACCGGTTTCCCTAAGTCCAAGAAAGGTTATGATGCTGTTTGGGTAGTGATTGATCGGCTTACAAAATCTACTCATTTCTTGCCTTTCAAAACCTCATATAAAGTTGCTGAGATGGCCCAGTTGTATGTGGAGTGGATAGTTCGTCTGCATGGTGTCCTTGCTGTGACAGTTTCTGATCGAGACCCGAAATTCACTTCTCTCTTATGGGGTCAGATTCAGGAAGAGATGGGTACTCATCTGCGTTTAAGTACTGCTTACCACCCGCAAACCAATTGTCAATCCGAGAGAACAGTTCAGATTCTGGAGGACTTGCTGCGTGCTTGTGTGACGGATTGGGGTGGTGCCTGGGATCGATGTCTACCGTTAGTAGAGTTCTCTTACAACAATAGCTACCAAGCTAGTATTGGTATGCCACCTTTTGAAGCTCTCTATGGTAGACCTTGTCGTTCATGTTTGCACTGGGATGATGTTGGTGAACGTTCCCTGGTGAAGACTGATGACATGCAGATGATGCTCGAGAAGGTACAGTTGATAAAGAAACAGATGAAAGCTTCTCAAGACAGACAGAAGATGTATGCTGATAAAAAGAGGTCTGATGTAAGATTCTTAGTGGGAGACTATGCTTTTCTAAAGGTCAAACCTATACGTTCTATTGTAAGATCTAAAGTAAAAGGCAAGTTGAGTCCTCGCTATGTTGGACCATTTGAGATCTTAGATAAAGTGGGGGATTGTGCATATCGTCTAGCTTTGCCTCCTTCTTATGATAAGATTCACAATGTGTTCCATGTTTCTGTGTTGAGGAAGTACGTTAAGGATCTGTCGCATGTACTCACCATTGAACTTGTGGAGATTAATGAGAATCTGACTTATGAAGAACTACCTGTGAAGATCCTTGACTCCCGAGTAAAGCAGCTAAAGAATAAGGAGATAGAGTTAGTGAAGGTTTTGTGGAGATACCATGGTTTATAAGAAACCACATGGGAGTTGAGAGACGAGATGTTACGTACTCACCCTTCCCTCTTTGTATGAGATTTCGGGGATGAAATCCTTTTTAAGGGGTGCAGTGCTGTAACATACTGAAATCCTCTATGTACCTCTTTGTACTCTTTTCTATAAGTTTTGTCCTTCATTTTCATTCCATATGTCTTTGGATTTGATTTAAAAGAATTATGATGGTTATTGGATAAATGTTTCCCATATATTCTTAGTACAAGGTTGCATGCACAAATGCTTCAGTTAGATTTAGATAATGGGTCTAAAATGCAAATTTCACATTAAGTAATAAAAAGAATAAATTTTTTTGTCCTGGAACTTTCTAGCACTTTCTAGGATAAGAGAAATAAGAGAAAATCCGAATTTTATATAAAGGAGAAGATAAATGCAATAATAAAAGGTAATATGGAATTTAATGGATGGTAGAGGATAATGGGAAAGATATTGCACCAAAATCATACTCGAAAACCCATTAGGATAACCTGATACTTAAATTCGTTTTCCTGACCAAAAAGTAACTTAAGGGCCAAGTATCATTTAAAGTGGAACATAAATGTAAATAATAATATCATTATCAAAAGAAAATAGGAAATAGGCCAATAAAGTGAAATAAAATACTTAATGTTCTCAAATCATGAAAATAACTCCAAATTCGTATTCTAAACATAAAAATAAGCCCCTGTGCAAATTTGCAACTAATTTGGATAATGTGCGAATAATGAGTAAAATAGGAGAGAGAAAGTATGTAAGATATTCTATTTATTTAATAAATAAATAAATAAACTCAACTTGTAAAGATAATTGCAAAATCATGTTCCAATCCTTTAAGGAGACTTATGGGTGAAGTTATACTAATTTTAGATAATGTTATCACCTCTTTTAAAGGAGGAAAGAGAAAATGATATATTAATTAATTCACCTATCAAACTTTCTCAAAAGGCAAAACTAACTTCATATTTGGATTCTACGCGTCAAAATAAGTCAGGATATAAAATTTGGTAATTTTTGGACAACGTTTGAGCCTCCAAACGAAGAGAGAGAAAAACATTTAAGAATTAAATGAGTTTGATCGAATTTTACTAAGGATCGATTTTCTTATCTAATGCGCTAGATCGGACGGCCCAGAGTCCTTGGTGGACCCGGTTCCACTGATCTGACGACCTGCGGTCGTCTTCCTCCTCTAGCCGAATAAGGCAACATGTTCTTTGTTTTCGATTTTTCAAATCGAAATATCTCGAGTTTTACTCGACGATTTTTGCTCAAATTTGTTTTGTTGGATTCCTTGGGCGATTCCGCTCTGGATTATCCCAAAAACTTTAGGATTAGATGAGTTTTCAAGAAACGCCTAAACCAGCCTCCGACCTTCTCTCCTTGCTCCTGCCAAAATCCTAGTTTAGAGTTCCTTGCCTATAAATATCTCAACCCCTATGACCGCCATCGCCTTAGCAACTCGTTCGTGTTCTCAATTTGGCGTTTCGTGGACGAACTGACCTCCAACTCGCCATCGGCGATGCCTGGCTTGCGGCGCTCCTCCTTCTCCGGTTGCTTCTTCTCCGTCCAATCGACAGGTACCATCTTGTTCGACTTCGCGTGTGCTTCGGTTCGACTACTTGTGCGTGGTTTCTCGTCGCCTATGTTGTTTTTCCCCAAATCCACCGCAAGCAGCTGCCGCTGCTCTTGCGCGAGGTGGATCGGGCGTGAGGTAGATGACGATAACTCATTTTACCGTTTTGCCCCCGCCTGTCTTTTCTTTTCTTTTTCTTCGCTTGGGGCAATCATGACTTTTTCCCTGCTTTGGCCCAGCCGCTCGACCGACTGCGGGCATCCACGAGGCGCGGATCACCACTCCCAAGCGCTCGCGACCGCTCGACTTGGTTGGCCTTGCCTACGTGGCAGGCTGCGATTGGTCGAGACAAAATAATTTATATAAATTAATTCTGTTGTAAAAAATTAAAAGTAGATAGTGTTTTGAAATCAGGAAGACGAGACCTATTCAATAAAAATAATTTTGAGTCTTGATTTCTATGTTTGTGAAAACATAATTTTTAGAATGGACTAATTAATTTAAAATCACTAAAATTAACCCTAAAAGTCCATATTATCAAAACATACAATATAATATGTTATTTTGATCAGGAAAACCTAACTAAGATGATGATGATGAGGTTTTTGGAGTCTAAATCGATGGTTTGCGCAAAAGTAGGTGATATTAGGGTTTTCCATCTTTAAAATGAATGCATATAGTTCTAATTTATAAATCTAATGATGTATTAGGGAAAGTGGGTTCTAAATTTGTGTGAAGGGTTGAAAAGAAAAATTCTAGAACACCTTAGGCTAAGGTATGTGTTTTGATTGTGCATCTACCTTTCAGTTGGGAAAAACATTAATCCATTACCCATAATTTCTTATGAGGTTTAACTTGATCTAAATCCTTGATTCTTGAAACCTAAATTGCTTATTGTCTGAAAAGTAGATGTAGTATTCTCTTGATTGGGTATTCATAGACCACTGCCATGTTACATATTCTTTTTCTTAACCTTACCATAACTCTTTTGTTAGCATGTAATTAAATGATCTATTTAATGTTTAAGTAGTGGTACTTATGTACAACCACCCATAGAGGGCATGTATATAATCGCCCTAGGGGAATGTTTATAATTCTCCCCAATAGAAATTATAGGTGACTGGAAATGTCTTATTCTTCCCTCACCTAAGGTTAGAGGTTCGGTAGGTGCCTCAACCCTACTTAGTTAGGTAGACATATTAATTTACATGCAAAACCCTTATTTATTTTGTTAATGACAAGTTTCATTATAAAAAGCCTCATACTCTTTGATATCTCTTTTTACACCAGATATCTAGCCTAATTTACTTGTTACAACTTTCATTGACATTGTTAGAATATTCTTGTAACACATAGTTTTCTTTGTTTTCCTCTTGCTGGGTGACTTCCCAACCATCCAGGTGTTGGTGCTGAGCAAGGTGAAGGAAGGGCTTGAAGAAAAGTTCCTCTGCAGTTGATCGTTAGCTTGTCAAGAAGGATGGCTAGGTTGCTATAGCTAGATCCTCTTATCTTATCTTTTCTTTTAGAAGTCATTCATGTAATAAAAAATGTAGCCATGAGAAGGCTTATTATTTCTTTCTTTCCGCTGCTATTGACATTTTATTATGTATATGGAATCATACTTATTTACTTGGAATATTATGCAATCATACTCAAAGTCTCTAATTTTTGTTAAAATTGTGGATGTTTATATTTCCTTTAAATTTTAGTAAAGAGGTGATCTCGCCTCTTTATAAAAGTTTTATAGGATTGCACATGCAATAGCCAAATTAGCTCTTTTAGGTATTTATAGTAGTGTTTATTTTCATGAATTGTTTCCTAGGAATGTTGTTCTTCGTGCAAACTCTAATTTGCTTTGACTAAGTGGTTTTTACTTTTTCATAAAATTTAGAAGAAATAAAATACTTTCATATTCCACTTAGGAAATGTACAACACATTTTTGAAAAGAGTTATGATATATGAAAAACATTCTACACCCCAAAATGATTTATGCTTACGATCAAATAATTAATTTGACTATATGAGTACTATTATGCAGAATAATGGGTAAAATTATGTCCAAATTGAATAATGTGAAGTATAACAATTTTTATATAAATAATGTTAATGTCAATTTAAGAACATTGTTTGACATATGACTTGATGTTCTTACTAGTCGACGCACACAATTTTAAATGAAAAAGAATTTCTAGTGTAATATATAATAATTTGCGCTGTGGCATAAAAATGAGTATTCTTATGTATAGAAATGTGTGAGGTAGATACTATGAATCTGAAGTATAAAATTTATCTGATACCTTTTGTGACTGTATTGTTCTTAATGCACAATAATACTGAAAATTACACATAATGATACTAAAAAATACACGCAGAACACATATTTTTATATGGTTGTTAGCAAAAAAAAGCTACAAAAATAAAACAAGTTGACGGAGGTTTGGTTGTGATAAAGAGTATTTCATGTGACATTTTCCTTAAAATATATATAGTTAGACTATACACACATTTTCATCCTTGACCTCTACTGGATCATTGGGAGTTATTGTTTGATGTGCAAAACAACTCACTTTGTGCTATATTAGTGAGAGTGGTTATGAGGAGAGAGAGAGGAAAAAAAACACGTTGATGTAGAAATAGTAGAGGAGTCTCCCCATTAACTATGCTATATCTTCTAGGAGAGAGAAATACAACGATTAAATATGAAGAATGAGATAATTGTTTTGATCATAACTTTCAATCATTGTGTTCTTTATAGAAAATACTTTTTAAAAAGACTAATTTTGGCATACTTTGAAGAAATATATTATGAGAGATGAATACCTTGTTAGTACAATACTGACATGTACATCTCTCGTACTATGTGAATGTTTTTAGTATAATACCAAAATTTATGTCTCCTCATATTTCTATACTTCCCTACTCTTTTTTATACTGTATGAATGACTTTTGGTACAATACTAGAGAAGTTGGAAAGAGAGAGAGGAGAGAAATAAACATTTGTATTGTACTAAAATTATTAGTACTGTCTAAGTCTTATATTTTTAGGTACAGTGCCCTAAATGAAGATATAATACTTGTATTTTTAGCACGATACCCATGTTTATGTGCACAATATCCATCTTTGAAAAAAGATTCCTTCACTTTTTCTATACTTCCCTCTTCTTTTCTCGGTGTATACAAATATGTTTAGTACATTACTAATGTTTACTTCATTATGGATCTTTTTTAGTATAGTACTAGAGTAGTCGAAAAAAGGAGAGAAGTAGATGTTTCTATTGTACTTAGACATTCATATAGTATAAGAGAAGAAAAAAAATCTCCCATATTATTCTTTCTTCAAACCATTAAACTAACACTTACCTCATTGCAACGAGTCGGGATTTACTGTTACTGAATTTGTAAGGAGGAAGCTGCTTCTGTACTCATCTATTTACACGTGTCCCTGTCCATCGGAAGACAGGGTTGTGATTTTGTGTCCGTAATATGTAGAGACATCTTAAGTTGAATACAATGTGTTTTTCGTTTAACCAGTCACAGCAAATCCTAAGGGCATTGCAACTGATGGGCTTCTAGCTACGCGTTCGATATTATCTTTGATTCCAGTTTTGTCCTTCAAACTATTGTTTACATCACCCATCATTCCTTAGAACTAAACAGAATATATGGATATTGATGATCATTAAACAAATATGCATATTTTATCATTACCTGCCAGACAAAATGCACGTGTACTATGCATAAACCCATGTGATAGAGCGTAAGGACAATTAATATATGGGTGAACCTTGGGAATAATTTTAATTTTCACGTGTAGTTTCCTTTCATTTACTAGTATTCGGTTATTGAAAAAGATCTTAGGGCCGTTTGGGTAACCCCATCGAAACTACAACAGTAATCAATAAATTATGGGATTTAATAGCGAAGTCGATACTCTCCGATGACATGGTTTGGGCATCAGGTGCTGTGTTGTTGCTTCACGGCCATAAAAGTGCATTGCAGGCTGCTGTTTCTTGGTCCTTTGGCATCTCCCTGCAAGTAAAAAGGAGATAGGTGTAGGGAGGAAAGGAGTGGGGAGCGGAACGTGGGATTCCAAAGCACGCCTGTTTCGGCGTCTTTTCGGAGGGCCGTTGATTATACAGGGCCGAACTACGGCAGTTAGACTACTGAATTTGATAAAATCACAAATATGCACCCAAACGACCTCAATGTATTCAGTGAAATACATTAATTACCACATTGAATTACCGCGCCCAAACGGCCTGAAGTCTTTTGAGGCATTGTTTTATACAGAAATAAAAAGAATATTATATTAAATTTATATATCCGACTTTATCGATGGAGAGATGACTACAATAGGAGTGGGATTGGAAAGACCGTGTTAGGATATGTCGAATTTATGTACGTTTGTTTCGGCAATGAGTGTTATCGTAGTATGTAGTGGGTGGATTCATGCTGAAATCATACGTGAAGAAACATAAATAAGCAACAACTTCTACTATCACAACGATCTGTTTTTGTTTTTTCTTCTGTTAGGGGGTGTAATAGGTCACTTAATCTGACAGAATTCCCGATGCAAAACTGAATCGAAGAGATGCCGAGTTGCCGACCATGTCGGTTTCCGAATATCTAGATATTCCGTGAGATTGATCAACTCTCGACCTTGTGCGAACCCCCGCGATCAACAGATCAAGCAGAGATTGCACTCGCACTGCACGTGCAGCTAACGTGGACGGCCAACACCGGAGGGCAATAACAGAACCAACAGACACGGAACAGCAGACAAGCAGATCCGCCTCTGCCATCCTAAAGCTAATAACTGAAAGCTAATGAACACTCCCAAAAGCTGTCTCAGGTCCTCTTTGAGTTCTGCTCTTCCTATCTTAGCAGATGAATCTTAACGGTACTGGTTACTGGACTTTCCTGGGAGGAGTATTTAATTTATTTACTTTTCTTGGGCTTAATTACTGAATCTGAACGTCACATGACGTCTTTGGTCTTTCAGGGTGTTTCCTACTTTGACGCCTTTGCTGCTGTAGACACCCATCCAATAAGGTGCTGTAATTAAGGTGTCCGAGAAAGACGCATTTATGGTGCTCCTCTTGTCTTGGTGCGGCAAGTGATCCCTTCGATTTGATGGTAGAGATGCCGTGGACGGTGGAATATGCTACGGTAGAGAGTTACCACAAGTTAGTTCCCCTTTTTAATTGAGAATGAAACTAGATGTGGGACTGTTTTTCTACCAAGTTACTTGCTTCTTTTATTTTGTTCTTATGTATGCATAAGGACGAAAAAGTTCCCAAATCTAACCCCTTTTTTTGGATCCACATATCATTTCTCTTTTTAATACCACCAAAAATAGTTGAACTTGATGAAAGGAAGCGTGGTCTACAAAACGACACCAACGCCATGCGGGATCATCCATACACATTTAGTTTTGAACTAATAATTATAGGGCACTTCCAAAGGTTTTCATATGGGACATGGTACAATAAAGGATATCTCAAATCCATTCGTTTTCTCCCCTTGTATATTGAGGATGTGCTATAGGTAGTCAAAATCAAGTTCAAAGTAAAACTTCATTTGTCTTGGTATGCATAAAAGTAATAAGAAGATGTTTTATTTGTTACTTCCGACCTCCTTTTTGTCTTTGTGCATGCTTAAAGATGTATATGATTCGGCTATGGATTTGGTCAGTCCATATGGCATTTTTATTGTATATTATATATGAAAAGTCTAATTAAGCTTACACGTCAGGTGATAAAAACTATTTCAATTTCTAGAAGTAACATTGTCCATCTTTTGATAGCTTTCTCCCATATTTCAACTCAGTAATGATTTCAACTGATAGCTCATTCACTTCACTGATTTACCAAACAAGATGAGAGTTACATCCAGACTCATCTATACCATTTGTATTTCTGCTGAAGAGCACCCCTAACCAGCAACACGTATTGATGTCATTCTGGGCACCCACCCATTTAGTAAACCTCTAGAGAAAGTAGTCATGGATGAGACTCCTCTAAAACACAAGCCAAAAATCTGGTCTCAAACCAAACACAAGATAGAGATGAATTTTGTAAAGGCCGTGTCTGGTTTCCTAAGAACACAAATGTTGCCTTCTTCTCCAAATGAACTCGTTTCAATAATCCTAACTCTAGTGTTAGGAAGCCCAATATTTTAGAAAACAAAAATGTTCAGAAAAAACTACGCAACCTTGGACCTCTAGTCGCAAGCCTCACTCTGATGACTGCTCTAGCTGCAAAAAAGTTAGTATAAACCAAGCAATAGAAAAAATAATTATAGGAATAGGGGTTGACGTGGATGCCAAATCAATGAGGAACAATAAAGGTACGGCTGAAGCATTAGCACATTGGAAATAAGTGAAAGACGTGGAGAACAATACAAGAGTGGGGATACTAAAGAAAGATAATGACTTTCCATGTACGTATGACCTTCCACAAAGAATATTGTCTAAAAAAAGTGTTGATTAGGACCCAAAAAAAATTGTGTTTCATGGTAAGATTGTTCTTTTCATATATAATTTGAAAAAGAAAAAAGACATTTCTTTAAAACAAGAGAAATTCAATTCGAATTCCCTGTGAATTAGAATCAGACCTTGGATGGTTACAACGACAAAAACAAACATTAGCAATGGTAGGCAAAGCTCGGATGATATTTTTTTTACAATGTTGATTAGTACACCTTCCGCAATTTAAATGAATATATAATCTTAGAATGTTTGTGGTGCTATTTGAACATATAGGAGAAGATCCATTAGACACATGATTCACTACAAAAAAATCTAGTTTGTCTTCACGTGCCAATCATGTGACAAACTTCTCTATGCAGGCTCTCATAAAAAAATGGTTATGAGTCTAACTCTCACAATTGGTCTGTGAAGAGAACTCCTATGAAAAATATAAGTGGCCCTACAAAAATACAATTGTTATAGATAACCCTCAAAAATTATATTGATGGACTATTTGGCATTCATAAATAAATTTTTGAGGGCTTACTTTATTGTCATTAATACATTTTCAGGGACTTGGTGGACCTGAAAAATATGTTTTTGTGGAACTGATTCCATCATTAATTTTATTTTTGAAGGGCAAGTTGATCTCGGTCAACACAAATGTGATGGTTTATTTGATCTTCATTGATATTTTTATGAGACTAAAAACTTTCAACAATATATGTGTGAGGGACTAATTGACATGATTTATTTATTGATTGATTGATAAATTTATTGCTTTTATGTAGTTATTGCTCTAATAAATATCAATTTTCAAATGAAACTTTTTTATATTTAAAATCCCAAGAAAGACTGTGTATAATATTCCCATGACATCATAAGAACATTCACACATTAAAATTTCACAATCTAATGTCAAATCACCCCCAAATTGATATTTATCATTGAATTAAAATATTATCCATATGTTGTATTGTCAATGTTAGTAGAACTAATTTTAAATAAAAATGATATTGATGAAAATCAACATATGGTGTCTGAGACTCCTAAGCTCTAATCTTTGGATTCTTTTAAATGGTGTGGTGTTCTACATCAATTTCAACACTCATATGATTCATTGCATCAATAATCTACTCCAAAAAATGACATAAATTATTATTGTAATAGAGCTTGAAAGGTTGATAAATACATAATTCATAGTAAAAAAATGAATGTACCCTTATAATTCAATTCTGATCTAATCCAACGTGAATTGATGGTTTAAATCCATGTTTGAAAAAAAAATCTACCCTACCAATGTAAATATGAATAAAATATAAACTAGTCACATATCTATTTCTAAAGGGTGATGAGAACAATCAAATATAATTTCCAGATAGATTTATAAAGTATATTATCTTCATAATATGACTATTCAAACTCATAACTAGTGTGTTGACCACATGTGGCAATGCTCTCTTATTCTTTAGTTTGAAATTTCCTTTCCAGACTCTATACATCTCCCATGTCCCAATAAGGTTTCACAATATATAGAAGTTCTATGTTGTCTATCTTATTACAAAATTCTTTGTTTAACTAATAACTAAAATAATAACCACAACTTGACCACTTGGTGATTGAATTTTGTCTATTTCCAAATCAATACTAGGTTCATTGTTGACTGTAACCAATGGATATTGAAAAGTTTCCACAACAAATTCAATCCCATAACAAGAAAGGAGAAAACACTTGACAAGATATATCAGATACCATATACAAGATAGTCAAAGCCTCTAAGAAGCGAGCATTTGACTTCAAAGAATGAACTAACTAGAAAATGTGAGGTCATATCCAAAGGAGACATAAGACTTCAAAAATTGAGCCAACAATAAAAAGTGAGGAGTGATCTGAATCTTATATTATGTGGTTTTGTGATTGAATTTTCTTGTATAAAATTCACACGTAAGCATGTGGTTGAATGGTCTATGAATTTGGTTTAAGTTCTCCTTGGAGTAGTTGGCCTCATTCAATTGTTAGGTGTCCTTCCTTCCCTCCATTAAAGATTATGGTTCTCCATTGTGCGCCTACTACAAATTGAATAAAACATCTATTAACTAGAAAATATATAAACAATGTGAAGTTTCATTAAGTAGTCAAGGTGCTACTAAAATAGGGGGACCTACCTAATCTATACCTCTCATAAACTAAAAAAAAAAATCTAGATCTCATAACATTTTCTACTACTTTAACCCCCATTTTTAGAAAAGCATAGCACTACCTTAGTTGAATGAGCCACTAAATTCTAATAAACTAGGGAGAATATATGGCCTAATATGTTAACAACTCATGGTTATCGTGATTGTACCTTTTTTTGTAAATTAAGACCTAAGGCAACCTTTAATAGTATAGAATAAGTAGTAAGTGAAGAAAGAAATTTTGTAAGATTTTTTTGTATACAAGTAATGTGAATAAATAGTACCAAATCGATTAGTTCTTTAGCTAAAAGTACATGTGGATAAACATTTGATTAAGGGCTAAAGAAAGAGTTTTATTTCTTACGTTAATATATTTATTATGAAAAGACTTATAGAAAATTATCATTAACAACAATCATAACTGGTATAAATTGTCACTGATCAATATTAAACCCAGAACTTCTCCCTTTTTACTAGAATCCTCATCTAAAGCACTAGCTTGACTTGCTTACGTAGAGAACCAACCAGTTCATTGTCTGAACTCATTGGCCATAGACATTTCTCTACATGCCTTGCATAACTACACATATGCAAAGGCTTGTTAGTGGACAATACTCCCTTGATTAGGCAACAACTTCTTCCTGAAACACCCTACCAAACGTTATAGATTTGAGGAGTAGACTACACTAGTTCACCAACTTTACTAGTATTAGCTTGAGTTCAATAAAATATTCAGTTATGTGATAAAGTATAGAAGTGAACGGTACTAAAATCTCAAATTTTTTATAACATAGTCCCAAAACTAAAATTGACATAAAGACAACAATAATAATTAACAGTGACTGACATAACCAGAGCATAAGTTGTTACAACATTAGCCATTATCTATATGGAAAAATACTCAATGTTAAACATTTGAAATATAACAAGTAGAATGAGAATAAAGATGATAATATACTATGGAAGATAAACAAGAAACTAGAAAAAGGACTTGCAAACTTATGAACCTTATATACATGTATTTAACATATCATGTGTACAAGTATGGAATAATTTAAGAGTACTTACAAATTTAATTATACAAGCAAGGAAATAGGCATTTATATTTAGATATTCTAAAATTTTGAACATGAGAATGAAATAAATCATTCCTTTGCTAGTTGAAAAGAAATTTAGATAGGAAATGATGCAAGACTAATAAAACTTTGTAAAAAAGTGATATCAAGGATTACGATATCATTTCCTTCTACCCATTCATATCCTCAAGAACATGTCTTACATATAATAGAATGGATCATAAAATTCAAAGGCATCTGCACCAAAATGGGTGATTCCATGAAAATTATGTAATTTACATTTAGTGCATATATACTACTAAAAAGTACAAAAAACATGGAACTTTTGAGAATGATTACAAGTACTAGAACATAGAATAAGAGGTGCATAAACAAGACAAAAGGAACACACAATCTTGCTTCTTCTCCCCATGGTTCCTTGAGTTTTAAATCAGTACTCAGATGTTGTGTTGTTAGAACCGTAATGGAGGAATGAAGTCAGGTAATGCATAAACTAGTAAACTATCCTTTATGCTAATGTGATATAGTGGTGATGAAGGAGGGTGAAAGATTACAAGTACTAGCACGCAAAACAGGAGGTATATAAATAAATTGGAATAAGAGGTACACCAAGTATTTTCTTATGCGCCTTGTAGTTCCTAGAGTTATAAATTAGTGATGTAGGTGTTGTGTGCTTAGAATTGGAAGGGAGGAACAAATTCAAGTAAAGAATAAACAAGTAAATTTTTCTCCATGCAAATGTGTTGGGGTGGTAACAAAGGAGGGAGAGTGACATCCAGTTTGATGACGATCATGACATGTGCCTGAACTTATTGATGAAGGTTATCAATGATGCGGACAACAAACGAGGGGACTAGCAAGTAGCAATTATTATGCACATAGGAATGTTTCCTTGGAAGTCTGACACTCCAAAATTTCTCTTACTTGGAAAACAATATTTGTCTCTGCATTAACTGCCGAAATAGTATATCATTATGGTGTTCTATCCTAAAGTAAACAAAGAAATTCTACATGTATTTACACATAAGCAAATATTCTATATTCTACTATTAGTCCAAAATATGACTTGATGAAGAAGGTTAATTCAATAAAATTCAATAGTATGAGGACTAAAATACTTAATAAGCTCAATCAAACTAACATACAAAGATTCTATCAAGAGCCTAACAAGAAATTTGCGCTTAGGTCCAACATAACCATTCCATTTAGTGTTACTTTCATAGTTTTTCACTATGAGAAAGTAGTAGACTTGCTAAACTAGGAATAGAAATTCGTAACATGGGTTAGAGGGGTAAAAAGAATCATTTTATACATAGCCAATAACTAATTTTTCTTCATAATATTCTATTTTCATGGGTGGCAACACAACAATGTCTAGACTATTATTGACTTTCTAATATTAATATCTAGTTGGGGTATGGCTATTGGGGTGATATGTTGTTCTCATTTTGCACCTCCATGTGTATTGCACAATTCTATCATGTCCAATAGACAACACATGCTAGAATATTAAGGTCTTTCTACTACACATTTTGTAAAAGAAGTTGCATATTCTATGGCAAAATAGATGTAATATCTACGAAAATTTCTAATCTTAGATGAGTTCAGACTTGGACACTAAGAAGAGTATAGGAACCAAGTATTTGCTTATCTTTCATAAGCCAGGCAATCAAATATCTACTACATTAGACATTCATGCCATGGCAAACATATTTATTTTTTATAACATTTGGGAATTTATTTTTGTGATAAATATTGGCAAAGCATGTCGTGATAATCTAACAATATGTCTGAAGGCTCACCAATATCTATCTGGTAGAAGTTGGGATACAAAATGCATAATGCAATGAATGCCAACAGAAGTGTTGCAATTGTAATGCTTAGAAGCATTGTTCTTGACACTAAGCGCTCCTATTATAGAAAGTAGAAGGAAGAATCCAACTAAGGTCACATTTGATTAATAATTCAAGTGCTAATATAGATAGAAGTTCATATAAAGTACCATTAAATGTCAAAACATAAAAAATGATCTGATAAACATAAAGAACAACAAGTTTCAATTTCCAAAAGCAAAATTATCAAGAGCTTTTTAATATAAATATACTAGATGGAACTCGAGGACCAAGAAAATTGCCAAAATTCCATATAGGTAGCCCAGACTAGCGTATTCATAGTACTAGTTGCAGGCCTTGAAGGCAGCTTAGAGTGCATCAAAAGGGAAAAATACCATCAAACAGACCCAAAAAAACAAGTTTAGTTGCGAAAATCCATAAGAGAAAAAACGAAAAAAAAAAGTTGTCCATGTGTGTAATCATGTTGAAATAATAGGAAATGCCAAAAAAAGGGTTGAGGGATGGATGTGATAGCAGAGGTAAGCATTTCACCTACAGAGCGGGCTAGTGTCTCTTGCAAGGAAAATAGAGGTGTCTCCTCAAGCAGATAACAAGCTAAAACAAGCATGAAGAAGCGAGCCAAAGCTACCCATCGGCAATTCATTACCGCCATAACCTCATTGTTTGAAGGAGAATGATAAAGCAAGAAAGAGAACAAATATAAGAGCACACAACCAAACCCGAATAGTTAGAATTCAAATTGATGCCTAATATATCATTAACATACCCATAGTTGCTTCCTGTAACGTACCGAGTCTTGAAGACTCAAATTAAATGATCATACAATGAATGATTTAACTACCTATATAATCAAGGTGCACCTTCTTTTTAGGGATCCATCTATAAAGAACTTTATGGTTAAGCATACTTAACCAAGAGTAATACTAGGATGGATAGCCAGTCAGAAAGTTTACCAGTCTTGTGTGTGAGTGAGGACAAATCATGCATTTAACACTAGTGGTGGTATGTGGGGTTAGTAGCCATTCTTGAAACTCTACTAGAGTCTTGGGCAGTGGGCCCAAACATTACAAAAGGTATCATAAAAGTAACTCCTCTATTATGGGGGGCTCACATGGGCATGTGGTATGCCAATCTTGAGTTGTGTAGTTTAGGAATTTTGAAAAGGTCTATCCATGGTAATGTATCCACCCTTGCATTGGTTGTCGTGATTTAGAGCTGTGTGTCATGGGCCATTCTGGGTCTTCACTAAAATGGGGAATGACTAAAGTTTTTAGTTTAGCGTTGCCAAGAACGTTAAGAGTCTAAGTTGAGGAGATTGTAACTTCACAAATCTTTAACCCTCATAGAGCGAATGATATTAAAGGAAATAATTTAAATCCATATATCACTAAGGTGCATCCCCTTTTTAGGGAGCCCATCACTAAAGAACTCTGTGGTTAAGCATGCTCAGTACAAAGTAGTGCAAGGATGGGTGACCAGTCGAGAAGGGCTAGACATGGGTGAACGACCATATTAGTGGATGTATGTGATGGAGAGGTAGACAAGTCAGTCGGTGGTGGCACAGAAGTGCACGAGGAGACTAATCAGACGATGTTGGGGTAGAAGAACACGAGAAGGTGAACAATATTGGTTTCTAGTGATCGATCAATCATTAATGTTTTTTTATGAATTGATTTTTTTTCTTTTTTGTACATTTGGACCAAGTAAATGTGGGTGGACAGGAATTGAAAGTGACTTAAATTTAATGTATTAGTTATGTAATAATATTACATGGTTCATGATTTTATTTTTAAAGGAATACTCCCCTAATAAATAGTAGGAGTTTTCTTGAAGTTTTGGGTGAAGGATTTGTCATTATTTTTGGGGCATGGGATTCACTATTACTCAATATTAATGAGTTTAATTGTCTCTCATATAATTTTCCTTCATTAAAACCATTTTTTGTAATAATCAGAGCACAAAAATCAAAATTTATAACCATTTAGGAGATGAAATTTGTCTGAGCAACAACTAAGATTTATAGGAGGAAATTGGATTACCATTGGGTCTAGAAACTTTCACTTGATCTCAGTGGTGGAATTTTGGAGGGTCAGAAAAACCAAAACTTCAATATGGTTAATCATTCTATATATGTTTGTTTTACTATGATCCAATTATGTTCTATTGTTGATAGCTTCATTCGGTTTCTCAGTGAGAAGCTGCTAGTAGCAGGGAGCCTTTTTTCCAGAGAGCTTATACATCCTAAATATCTATAAAAAAACACCTATGACTCTTTAGTTTGTGACTTTGGACATATTTAACTATGTCAGAACTCAAGCATATGTGCCTTCGCATCAACATCAAGCCAACATGGAAATAATCAATAGTTTCATATTTGTAGATGATCTAGTCAACTTAAATGTTGGTAATATTGGCTTCACTTGGAAGTGTTACCATTCTTGGGCTTTTTTATAAAATATTTCTATTCACTCACCTTTCAGAGGATAAATACCCCTAAGTAAGTATATGGTCAGTTCTTGCATCATAGTTGATCATGCACCAATCACAATTAGCACACATTTTACACCTCAGGGACCTAATGTCTTCATGGTATAAAATTTGTGGGGTAAACATAATTAATATATATAGTGGTAGTGGATAGTTGGAGTGATATGGAAAGCAAAAACCCATTCAATATCTAATTCATGATATCAAAATAAACAAGATGCAATCTCAAGGTATAAACATTATGGGGTAAACACAATTAATATATATAGTGGTAGTGGATAGCTGGAGTAATATGGAAAGAAAAAACCCATTCAATATCTAATTCACGATCTCAAAATAAACAAGATGCAATCTTTAGAATAAGAGTTCAAAATATTTTGGTAATATAAACAAAAAAATATAAAAGTCATTACATGAGATGGAGATTAGTGATGATCCAGATATGATTTCAATTGATCATGCCAAATCCAAAATCCAACAACTTCTTCTTGATCAGAAAGCTATTTGGAAACAAAGATGAAAGCAATAGTGGTTAAAGAAAGGAGTTAATAATATGAAAGAATGCCAAATAATTTGTAATGGACATGAAACACGCACTAGTATACAATCTATTAAGTGTGATAGCTTTACCACTTACACTATAATCTTGTAATAATCAGATATAAATTACTTAATATCCTTTTCAGCGATAATAGATCCTTTTCTAGAAGTATTGTATTTGAGTGGGACTACCTATGTGGGTACAAAGTACAAATTCCATATTGTGTCTTTCACTTTAGAAGATATAAAAAGGTAATTTTTAGTCTTATTGATAAGAAATCTACTAGATTTGATGGGTTTGATATGTCATTCTATAAAACAAATGAGAAAATTGTTAAAGATCATTTATTAAAGATTTTTGCAATTTCACACTTCAGCAACAAGTAGTTTTGTTGGGCTAAGCAAAGTTAACACAACACTTATAGAAAAAGTAGGTAACCCCACATAGACAAGCCAATACATATTATCAAAAATTTCTACAAATCATAGTGAAAGTCATCAATGAAAAAATAGATGAGTTATATCATCAATGTACAAAAACTACTTTTTTATAGGTAGACTCATTCAAGATGCATATATCATGAAAAATGAGATAATGCACAATTTTCAATAAAATGTGGCCTTGATGCTTACTCTTAAGTTCAATACTATTTTTTTAAATATTAGTTGGAAAGTCCTCATCTTCCACTTAGAAGGCTATTGATTTTTAACCTCTAAATGATTATGTGCATTAGTCGGGGTAATATATTTATTCTTATAAATTGCTCACTGTTTGTATATTTGAAGAGTTTTAATGGCATGAGACCAGGAAATCCCCTATCAACTTACTTATTTGTGATCATAACTTGTATTACATCCTCCATGTTTTTCCTTGGTGTGATAAATGGACTGTTAGGAAAAATATCTCTATGACAAATCCATAATCCAACTTACAATGTTTCTACTATTGCGATTAAGCGTTTGATTGTAATATCATTAACACCATCATAAAGTTTGGTTATCTTTTAACACCTCTCAAGGCTTAAAGTTAAATTCCAAAGTTAACCTTTATTGGGGTTCAAATAATTGATAATGACATGCATAAATATAGTATGATAATACAATGTAAGCTAAAAGCTCCCCCATGAATTACTAGGACTAGCCAACTCGTTTCCTTGTACGGTTTGGCAACCATGAAATGCTTGACAAAATTAAAAATAGGTTTGCTCTTGCCATATGAGATGTCTCAATAGTGATGGTAGGCATGCCCTAATGAACGCCTCTTTGACTTATATACCAAAAACATTGAGTCTTTCTTGGACCAAACGAGAAGAAATTTACTTTACGACAACACACAAGATTATTAAGATCTTCTTTATGTAGAATAAATAAAGTATATGGATCTGGAATTATCAACATCAATATGCACTCAAATTTCTTGTCCAACAAAATCTTTTCCACGATAATCAAGAAGGATATTGTACTTGGTTGAGCTATGATCAAAATGCATACTGTGAAAATTATGATTGTCGTCCTCACGATTACCTAACAAGTTTTCACACTTTTGGTAATATGTACTAAAGGGTCAAGACTATATCACATGCATACTAACCAAATAGTCTCACAGTATGGTCAATATACATGAGATTTTGGTTTGACTTGGGAAGTCAATCTTAGTATCTAACTAATGTTATAACTCCCTATGGATTAATTCCATCTCTCTACACCATCTCTAAGACTCCTTGGATCTATAAGGAATACTATTTCCAAAAACACATTTTTATATGAATCTTAGTGACCATGTACCCATCTTTATGAACAATGTCACATGCCCACACATTAAAACTGGGGCTTCTTGGACACTAGGAAATAAATATGTAGTACATAAAGCCTAAAATTTTTCATACATCCTATATAATATTCTCAATATCCACACTTTTTTTAGAAAATCAAATCTCCTATAAAAGTAAACACACTGCAATGGTTCATAGGCCAGACTAAATTGTATATCATACTTGAAATTAATAAAAGAGGATTTAAAATTCCCTTTATATGTTTTTTTCATATATTAATATTGGAGGATATTAGCCATATATTTTGGAATTAAGCTTCTTAAAACTCATTTGTTCACATTTCTATGTTATGGACAACACCAACACAATTAATCATGTTTCAAACAGTCATTACTATAATAAAACTCTTAACATTTTATTCAACATTAATGCATGGCATCTACTATAATAAAACTCTTAACATTTTATTCAACATTAATGCATGTATTGATGCCACTCTTAGTGAACATACTAGTTCACTGGATGCATGTATACTTACACATGTACATATAGGGAAAAAGAGAGAAAAATAAATGATACTTTCTAAACAAAAGTTTTTGTAAAATAAAATCATGTCTGATATGCATTCATCTTACTCTACATGAAAATATTTGTGACTTCTCAAAGATGACTCCTCAACTCTAAATGTCAAGATATCCTCCTACATCTTCTCCATATTAAATATGTAGTAATGATACATCTATTCTTATGGATTTCATATACATCAAAAGGATGTAGCGAATAACTCCCTAAAGGATTACTCCATGGATCCTTGAGGTGATGGCATTAGCTTCTTGTCCCATGGTTTGACAGCCTTCCATCTTAGCACCCTTATTTTGAGAAATGGTTGACCTCACTATCATTTAATTCTATGATATTTAGGGTTTGTAGTATGGTGAACCCACTCCATTATGACATTGGTTTGTTAACTTCGCCCAACCTTTTGTGTGGTCTTCCCCTCTGGTCTTGTTAAATGTTCATTCCCTTCATTCTTTTTGTTTTATTGTTAAGTGGAATGCCTAATACCCTATAGGTGGGTTGTTTATTTGTGGATCCCATCTCCTCAACCTATGTTAGGAGGAACTTGTGGGGGAGCCCTTGGTATTATGTCCAAAGTACCCCTTTAGTGTATGACTTTCCATTCATAGGCATATATTGTGACACCCCGCCATCACACAGAGAGCGAGATTGTCACGCCCCAATCTCACATTAACCACAAACCACGAGATTAGGACACGACAGGATGGGATTTACACAAAGTCAACCACTCTTTACTTTTTGAAACATTTTAAAGAGATTGAAAAGATAATCTGATTATGCTGTAAAATGAAACTAAACAAACTGCAAAAGCATCTTTATTAAATTGACTAGCAATATAAACAGAGTCTACAACATATTACTTTGTTTGATATAAAATAAAGCATAACAGTTAATTTACATCTTATACACATTCTCTCTCTCTCTCACACACACCTTGTCCCAAAGATCGAGGGGAAAGGACTAAGAGACCTCTAATTACTAACTATGCATACCTTCTACAGACAAAGCGATAGGATGAAAGGATCCTTCAGATTTCCTGCTGCTGATGTTAACCTGGAAATGTTTTGAGTAGAGGTATGAGCCTACTCGCTCAGTGAATAGTATTTCACTTAGCTATCACTAAACAACTCATCAGGTTTATAAATTTAAATTTAACATAAATGCAGAACTAAACAAGGCAGTTCTAATAACATAACAGATTTACAGAATATAATCACATTTCCAAGCATCAACAGGTAATTCAGATAAATGAACAGTTATATAAATTTACTGTGAACCTACTTGATTATTTATTCATTTTATTATTATGCCCTAAATATATGCAGTGTACTCTGCATATAAAGATCCGCAGCAAGTTCATGCTACGGTCCCACCGTACAAGACTTAGCGACACACCCGGGAAATGCTAAGTCTGACTGCCGTCCTGGTCTGCGTCAGGACTCTCAGGCTCACACGGCCTCACTGCACTCTCAAAGAGTGTACTCTAGACTCCTCCTCTAACCTGAGCACACAGGCGGAGAGTCTGGGTTACCACTGTGACACACGCACAGATTATTGTTGAATAACCCCTATTTACTCCAGTGCCACCGTGACACACGCACGGATTATTGTTGAACACTGCCTCTCTGTCCTCGTGCCACCGTGACACACGCACAGATTATTGTTAAACACGAGCCACCGACCATCTAGACTCACGCTAGGTAGGTCGTTTCACCCCTAAGGCACAGACCTCCAAAAGGGGTTCTACGGTGTCAGGGCATCTAAGTCTATTAACTGGTTAACATATAAACACTTAAACAGGAATATCACATTTACTGATTTCATATCAGATCACAATACACTGTCATTCTAAACTGACAGAGCAATATATTTCAAATCATTGTAATTTCTGAGAAATTTTCATACCATGCATGCAGGCAGATTTAAAATTCATAAATAACCCAAACTCATGTCAATTTGGCATATACATACTGAATTCATGTAATTGAACATCTTATTGAATTCATGTAATTGAACATCTTATTGCACTGATAAGAGTAATTAACTTCTCAAATAAGAAATCATCCGTAGTATTTATCTATTATCTAGAATTTCTCGAAGAACGTGCACATGAACTCTAATCCTGGTTTGTGCATCACATAATTCAATTAAGAGTTACTTACGTATCATAACATGAATTATTATTAATAATTAGAAATTTCTACTGATATCCTTGAGAAGCGTGTCAATTTGAGAAAATATTAATCTATTCGCATTAGACATAACCTAGAGCGTGCATCTAGGGTTTCTTTGATATTTTTCACCTCGTCGTCATTTCTTTGAAATCATGCTCAATTAATTTATTAAAAATCATACAACCCGAGTTTATTCCCAAACTATCTAGTTTCTGGTCGTGTGCTACTGGTTGACATTTAGTCGAACAAGTTGAGTTTCAATAAATCATTCAATTTTACTAATTTACCTCGCGCATATTAATCAACTAACTAATGTCGAGCAGAAATTAATAATTGAAACGCGCAACCTAAAAATCAAGCGGTGTCGGCACTGCCCGGCACCCGGGTACACGATGTTACCCGCAACTAATGTCGATTCAACCAAAACATCCTGTTTTGAGTTAAAAGTGATAAATGAGTGAGATACTACTCACCGGGGTTCGAAACGTCTGGATTCGTCCAGCAATGCGTCCAGGGCCTGATTCCGGGCAAATTTCGGTTGTCTTCTACTTTGGATTTTTTTTTTCCAATTCACGATCAATTGCTCACAGCAACCGTGCACCTAATCCAGGTTGACGGAAGACCTTGTTTGACAGCTGAATCGCGGCTAGGAGGCTATGGATTCTTGTATGAACCTCAAGGTTGAACTGGAGGTAGTTGATCTGGTGCTACTCTTTACGCATAAACACTCCAGGCTGAACCTGCTGCTTATGGCTACCTCATGCTCACGAACATGTTGAAGGAGAGGGCTCTACTTGGTGCTAGATGTAGCTTCAACTGCGGATTTGAATCCTGGGCTCATGGCCGGAGTCGAGGGTGGCTTGTTGCTTCTCCTTGCGCCCAAAATAGCTACTGGTCGTTGACCCACGCAGCAGCAGCTGTTGCTTGGCCGGCCGCCATGTCTAGGCAAGCTGTTGATTGGAAGGGAAAAAGGAAGAAGAAGCTTGTTTGGATCGCTACTCGCGGACTGGGAGGCTGCAGATCTGCAATTTGGCTCCATAGCCAGAGCTGGCGAGACTGATTGGGCGGCTGCTATGCTCCCAGAAGCTTCCAGGTCCTCTCCGCTATGCTGCTGGCCGGTGCTAGGGGAAGGTTTGGTTGCAGGTTGTGATTGGGGTGAGCGAGAGAGAGGAAAGAAGGTAGGAGAAGAAGAGAGGAGCTCGACACTAGGTGAATCAGAGCTATGGGGGTCGAATCGCCCAGAAATCGCCTCTCCCTTCACTGCTGTTCGGTCAGCCTAGAAAATTTGGGCGCCGCTTATCGCGGTTCTGGAAATGGTCGTGGGAAAGGGAAGAAGATAAGGAAGAAAGGGGTATTAAGCCAATTAAAAATGGAAAATTTGCATTATAAACCCAAAGTTCCAGAAAAAGTTGTAACTCTCTCCTCGAGTGTCCGATTGAGGTGATTTCTATTGCAAACTTTCAAGCGTGAAATTCTCTACACCCTCAATGCACGAATCATGCTAATAGGACTGTCTCACTTGATCGAAACGCTAAACGCATCAGTGAGTGATTAATTCAACTTAATTAACTTAATGATCAACGTTGCTATTATCATTAATTATCTCAGATGATTCAATCTCAACTATTGATTCACGACGTAGCTTATCTTAATTAACCATGATGTTTAACAAAAATACTTAGCATTAATCAAGGTGTTTCACACTAATCGAGGTATTTATTGACTAACCCTAATATGGGTTGTAACAATCTCCCTCCCTTATAAGAATTTCGTCCCGAAATTCCTAAAAGAGAAAAGGAAACTTGTTACGCATATCTGACCCAAGCTCCCACGTGGCTTCCTCTAGGTTATGGTTCTTCCATAAGACTTTCACTAAGAGTATCTCACGATTCTTAGGTTCCTTGATCCTCCGATCAACTATCTGTATTGGTCCCTCAACATAGGTCACATCTGGTCTGAGCTGGGCAGGTTCTGGGTCCATTATTTTTTTTTTGTACCAGGATAACACTTCTTCAACATCGATACATGAAATACATTATGTAGATTAGCCAACTCGGATGAAAAATTCCAACCTATGGGCTACAGGTCCAATCCTCTCAATGACAGGATATGGGCCCATAAACCTAGGAGTCAGTTTGCCTCTCTTGGCAGACCTCAACACTCCTTTCCACGGTGAAACCCTCAGATACATTTCATTACCAATCTCAAACTCAAGAGGTCAACACCTATTTTCAGCGTGACTCTTCTACCTGCCATGTGCAGCTTGTAACTGTTCTCTAATAACTACAATCTTCTCGGTAGTCAAATCCACCATCTCTGGTCCAAGAATATACTTTTCACCTACCTCATACCAACATATGGATGATCTACACTTTCTTCCTTACAGAGCTTCATACGGGGCCATACCAAGCCTGGAATGGTGACTATTGTTGTATGCAAACTCTATAAGGCTCAAGTGTTCTTCTCAACCTCCACAGAAATGCAAGATACATGCTCTCAACATGTACTCAAGAGTCTGAATCCCAAAGCACGATGCATCAAATTCCAAAACCTGGATGTAAACTTAGAATCTTTATATGTTATAATTGAAACTGTGATACCATCAAATCTGACTATCTCATTCACGAATATCTTAGCCAGCTTCGAGACATCAAAAGTTGACTTAATATGAAGAAAGTGAGCAGACTTAATTAGTCTATCCACAATCATTCATATCGAGTTACAACCTCTAGGTGTCCTGGGCAACCCTATCACAAAATCCATTGTGATATGTTCCCACTTCCATTCTGGTATATGAAGAGATTACAATGTATCTATAGGTTTCTGGTGCTCAGCCTTAACCTGCTGACACACACACTGCACCTAGTCACATACTCAGCCACATCCTCTTCATACCAGACCACCAATACAACTCCTTGAGATTCCTGTA
This sequence comes from Alisma plantago-aquatica, assembly GCA_963693085.1. Classification (NCBI taxonomy): domain Eukaryota; kingdom Viridiplantae; phylum Streptophyta; class Magnoliopsida; order Alismatales; family Alismataceae; genus Alisma; species Alisma plantago-aquatica. The sequence continues at coordinate 569,476,844 of OY856411.1, forward strand.
CATCTTAGTGTTGCCTGAATGCATAACATACATTGATGCATGTGTTTCCTCAAGAATCTATTCTTTGAAGTCATTATCCCGAGGTACATGCAACCTGTCACGCTAACAGAACACACCGTCATCTGAAACTTGAACTTTGGTCTATACCCCATGTTATGTCATGCATGATCTAATGTAACTCACTGTCACCCTACTGTAGTTCCTTGATCTGCTCATAAGAAGTAGGCTTGACTTGCATCTGTGCAATCAAACCACTATGTGCTGTCACCCCTAAGTCTAAGTTCAACTTCCACATTTCTACTAACAGGTCTCTATTGAAACTTGCCATAGAGAATGCATTAGCTGTTGAACTTGACTTTCTGCTGGAAACATCATCCACCACATTCTCTTTACCAGGGTGATAATCTATTGTCACATCCTAAAGATAGTGACACCATGTCTTTAAAACATGAACTACTTCAACTATCTTTAGATCATTTATCGGGTAATATTCCGATTTCTATGTTACTTTCTTATAGTTACATTTCAGTTTTATGTTTTACTCTTTTCTCTAAGTCATTTCATGTTGTTCATGTACCGATCAGATTATCTACCTCAAAACACTAGATCGCTATCAAAGCCAGTTTACTTTTCATAGAACAAATCTCAAGATCTTATTATACAAAGATACTAGTATTCAAGGTTACATCACTAGTGATATTCCTTAAACTACTACAACTTTAATCATTCTAGGGTTTGATACTTTATCAATAGCATAGCATTATTGTGTGTGTGTGGTCGATTATATAAATCAAATTGAGTTGCTTGGGTCAATAACATATTAACCCAGCACTCAACTTTAATTACATTAGCTGAAAATTCAGTTTTCACAATATTTTCTGTAATTCGTTTATTAAACTGCTAACAGAAGCTCCAAAAATTCTGAAAATTTTATATGTTATACCTAATGAAGTTTTAGACCTCCAGTAAAAATTTGGGATCATTTCAAGTTACCAATAATTAATTAAAAATCAAACAGTGCGCTGCTATATAGCAGTCTGCAGCAGATTCGGTCGAGTTGCAACTCGACCGACACCTTACCGTAGAGGTCAAAAATCATCCAAAAATTTCACCAATTTAACAGAGTGTCTAAAATTGCGTTTTTCAAGCACAATTAAAATTTGAGATCAATTGGATATACCAATAAAAAGATAAAATTCAATTACAACACTGCTATATAAATCTGAAAATGTGATCGGTCGAGTTTGAAACTCAGCCGATGAACAGGTCAGAACATTCTTCAAAAATTCTGATATCTACCAATGTTGTTCACATTTTATATATATCCAAATCATATCCCAATTTTAACCAAATTAGAGTTACACATAAGATACTAAAAATCATTTACTAAAACACTTTACTTGTCAAATTTGTATTTATGTATCATCAAAACCCTGCTTTGGGCCGATTAGGGTCTATGCTTCTCAAACCCTAAATCTCAAGACAAAAGAACGTTTAGACTTCTCATCATAGTTAAAACATCCTAGTGTGTATACATTCTCACTATATTACGGGTCTAAATCATCCAGAGTCTATTCTTATATTACTGTTAATAGGAGTCATTAGATCCCAGTAACGCATCCTGCCAGCCGGACCAGGCCGAACCTGTAGTCCTGAAGCCAAGAACTACTCGAGATTAATCAACCCCTATTAACCTTAAACATGTGGAAAGAATATCCACCTAGGGCAACTCATTTATACATGATTTCGGGTCTACTTTAATACAAAGAAAACAAACATTAAACAATTCACTTCATGTCACAATAATATAAAAGAATCATACTTATTGTACAAACTGAAAGTCTAAATTCATGCATATAAGAGCGTTTCTAGTGATCTTTAATCAAATAAACAATGATAAACAAGAGTTGAATCGCATCTTATATGTAATCTCTTATTTCTTTATTAATTTCTGATCTCTTAACCCTAAGATTTCTAGGGTTTCTCTCTAGCCTATCCTCCCTCTGCATACCTGGCCAGGGCATCCAGAGAAGAATAGACAGAGTAGCTTGATACTGGTCAATCTAAGTATTCAGACACCTGGCCAGGGTATCTAAACACTCAGACCTTCCAGAGCTAAAGACACGACACTTTTTATGTACCTCACTTATAACTTTTATCTTTTGATCCTAATGATCTCTGATGACTCAGCTTAACTCTCAACTTGATTCTCGTGACCACATCATCTTCCTACCATCTGCAATAATATAACAGAACACTTCCTGTTATAAAAGTGCAGTTAGAAGGAAGACACCTAAGTCCTAATCCTATTGGTTTCTTATCGTCCCCTGACCTTGACTTAGAGTATTCATATACTCAACCTATGCTCTGATACCAAAAATTTGTCACGCCCCAATCTCACATTAACCACAAACCACGAGATTAGGACACGACAGGATGGGATTTACACAAAGCCAACCACTCTTTACTTTTTGAAACATTTTAAAGAGATTGAAAAGATAATCTGATTATGCTGTAAAATGAAACTAAACAAACTGCAAAAGCATCTTTATTAAATTGACTAGCAATATAAACAGAGTCTACAACATATTACTTTGTTTGATATAAAATAAAGCATAACAGTTAATTTACATCTTATACACATTCTCTCTCTCTCTCACACACACCTTGTCCCAAAGATCGAGGGGAAAGGACTAAGAGACCTCTAATTACTAACTATGCATACCTTCTACAGACAAAGCGATAGGATGAAAGGATCTTTCAGATTTCCTGCTGCTGATGTTAACCTGAAAATGTTTTGAGTAGAGGTATGAGCCTACTCGCTCAGTGAATAGTATTTCACTTAGCTATCACTAAACAACTCATCAGGTTTATAAATTTAAATTTAACATAAATGCAGAACTAAACAAGGCAGTTCTAATAACATAACAGATTTACAGAATATAATCACATTTCCAAGCATCAACAGGTAATTCAGATAAATGAACAGTTATATAAATTTACTGTGAACCTACTTGATTATTTATTCATTTTATTATTATGCCCTAAATATATGCAGTGTACTCTGCATATAAAGATCCGCAGCAAGTTCATGCTACGGTCCCACCGTACAAGACTTAGCGACACACCCGGGAAATGCTAAGTCTGACTGCCGTCCTGGTCTGCGTCAGGACTCTCAGGCTCACACGGCCTCACTGCACTCTCAAAGAGTGTACTCTAGACTCCTCCTCTAACCTGAGCACACAGGCGGAGAGTCTGGGTTACCACTGTGACACACGCACAGATTATTGTTGAATAACCCCTATTTACTCCAGTGCCACCGTGACACACGCACGGATTATTGTTGAACACTGCCTCTCTGTCCTCGTGCCACCGTGACACACGCACGGATTATTGTTAAACACGAGCCACCGACCATCTAGACTCACGCTAGGTAGGTCGTTTCACCCCTAAGGCACAGACCTCCAAAAGGGGTTCTACGGTGTCAGGGCATCTAAGTCTATTAACTGGTTAACATATAAACACTTAAACAGGAATATCACATTTACTGATTTCATATCAGATCACAATACACTGTCATTCTAAACTGACAGAGCAATATATTTCAAATCATTGTAATTTCTGAGAAATTTTCATACCATGCATGCAGGCAGATTTAAAATTCATAAATAACCCAAACTCATGTCAATTTGGCATATACATACTGAATTCATGTAATTGAACATCTTATTGAATTCATGTAATTGAACATCTTATTGCACTGATAAGAGTAATTAACTTCTCAAATAAGAAATCATCCGTAGTATTTATCTATTATCTAGAATTTCTCGAAGAACGTGCACATGAACTCTAATCCTGGTTTGTGCATCACATAATTCAATTAAGAGTTACTTACGTATCATAACATGAATTATTATTAATAATTAGAAATTTCTACTGATATCCTTGAGAAGCGTGTCAATTTGAGAAAATATTAATCTATTCGCATTAGACATAACCTAGAGCGTGCATCTAGGGTTTCTTTGATATTTTTCACCTCGTCGTCATTTCTTTGAAATCATGCTCAATTAATTTATTAAAAATCATACAACCCGAGTTTATTCCCAAACTATCTAGTTTCTGGTCGTGTGCTACTGGTTGACATTTAGTCGAACAAGTTGAGTTTCAATAAATCATTCAATTTTACTAATTTACCTCGCGCATATTAATCAACTAACTAATGTCGAGCAGAAATTAATAATTGAAACGCGCAACCTAAAAATCAAGCGGTGTCGGCACTGCCCGGCACCCGGGTACACGATGTTACCCGCAACTAATGTCGATTCAACCAAAACATCCTGTTTTGAGTTAAAAGTGATAAATGAGTGAGATACTACTCACCGGGGTTCGAAACGTCTGGATTCGTCCAGCAATGCGTCCAGGGCCTGATTCCGGGCAAATTTCGGTTGTCTTCTACTTTGGATTTTTTTTTCCAATTCACGATCAATTGCTCACAGCAACCGTGCACCTAATCCAGGTTGACGGAAGACCTTGTTTGACAGCTGAATCGCGGCTAGGAGGCTATGGATTCTTGTATGAACCTCAAGGTTGAACTGGAGGTAGTTGATCTGGTGCTACTCTTTACGCATAAACACTCCAGGCTGAACCTGCTGCTTATGGCTACCTCATGCTCACGAACATGTTGAAGGAGAGGGCTCTACTTGGTGCTAGATGTAGCTTCAACTGCGGATTTGAATCCTGGGCTCATGGCCGGAGTCGAGGGTGGCTTGTTGCTTCTCCTTGCGCCCAAAATAGCTACTGGTCGTTGACCCACGCAGCAGCAGCTGTTGCTTGGCCGGCCGCCATGTCTAGGCAAGCTGTTGATTGGAAGGGAAAAAGGAAGAAGAAGCTTGTTTGGATCGCTACTCGCGGACTGGGAGGCTGCAGATCTGCAATTTGGCTCCATAGCCAGAGCTGGCGAGACTGATTGGGCGGCTGCTATGCTCCCAGAAGCTTCCAGGTCCTCTCCGCTATGCTGCTGGCCGGTGCTAGGGGAAGGTTTGGTTGCAGGTTGTGATTGGGGTGAGCGAGAGAGAGGAAAGAAGGTAGGAGAAGAAGAGAGGAGCTCGACACTAGGTGAATCAGAGCTATGGGGGTCGAATCGCCCAGAAATCGCCTCTCCCTTCACTGCTGTTCGGTCAGCCTAGAAAATTTGGGCACCGCTTATCGCGGTTCTGGAAATGGTCGTGGGAAAGGGAAGAAGATAAGGAAGAAAGGGGTATTAAGCCAATTAAAAATGGAAAATTTGCATTATAAACCCAAAGTTCCAGAAAAAGTTGTAACTCTCTCCTCGAGTGTCCGATTGAGGTGATTTCTATTGCAAACTTTCAAGCGTGAAATTCTCTACACCCTCAGTGCACGAATCATGCTAATAGGACTGTCTCACTTGATCGAAACGCTAAACGCATCAGTGAGTGATTAATTCAACTTAATTAACTTAATGATCAACGTTGCTATTATCATTAATTATCTCAGATGATTCAATCTCAACTATTGATTCACGACGTAGCTTATCTTAATTAACCATGATGTTTAACAAAAATACTTAGCATTAATCAAGGTGTTTCACACTAATCGAGGTATTTATTGACTAACCCTAATATGGGTTGTAACAGAGATGACACGCGAAAACGTGCGGAACCAAATATTAACAAAAACCACTATTAATTAAAACTGATTGCAGAAAGCATACATACGAGAACTATTGCATCTAGATCTTGTAAAGAAACATGTTATATAAACATTACAAGCATGATATATGTCCACAAACTTATAGGATGCAGCTGTTCTGCCAACACATGCGTTCATCACTTGTTTATATGTACATAACAGGCCACATAAGGCCAACAACAAGATAAACAAAGGTTCAACAGCTATACATCATGAAACGTCATCAAAACACCTCCGAGGACCTGAGAGTACATGGATGACTCTAGGACTCTACTACAAAACACCAAAACATCCAGCATGTCCATCTCTTACCTTCTACTGCTCTTCCTCTTGTTTCTCAGCCTCAACCTCGCGACCACGACCACGTCTAGCGCGATCACCTAAAAGGGTTGTAAACCAACTAGGTGAACACCCAGTCCCAGTGAGAAACATAACTCCCCAAAAAAACTATAAAACTCCAGAAAGCTAAAGTAGGTAAAGCAGTTAACTAACATAAGCAGATAATATGAGCAGCATATTGAGCAGAACTTATTGTATTATCCAACTTACCAAAATATCTGAGAGAAATATAACTTGATTTTCTTTATGGAACATGATTGACAAGATGAGATTTATATGATCTTATCACAAAACATAAGGAATGTACAAGTAACTACAAAGTATAACAAGATTATCAACACAAGCAAGGCCTCAACCATTGTTCTGTATTTTGTACTTAAGCAATAAATACTATTCGGTTGGATTACATATTTTTATTCCCTGAGGAAGTGAGTTGTACCACTCAAATCCAACCATCGGATGCGAAGCCCAGAACCGGTGACATACAAGATCGATGGAAGAGCCAGACTCCACGACCTCTCCATCTCGTGGTCAGTGCACAAGAACCAAAGCAGGACTGTAGTCTCATGCTTAAGTAGCCTCAGCCACAGGGTCAGCTCCGCAAGCTACCCATAACCCTAGCCCGCCTTGGTACAGGTCTCGGCGCTAGTAAACTTTGAGCCACGGGCCTATTCACTGTGCTCTGAGTCATGAATGCATTCATGCTCTATCACATATCCTGAGCCATGGGCCTATTTTCAGCTAGGAGAAACCCCGCATATTCAACAATATGCACTCCAGGTTAACCCACAGGAGAACCCATTTCACCATCACCAGCTACTGACGATGATGGATCTATGGCCAGGGAAAACTACATGATATATTCCACTGTAATTAATTAGTATATTTTAAGTGGATTGTTGAGGCAACCAAGTTGTAAAACACACAGCAGTGAGTTATATTATTATTGCCATCATCACCCTGTCCTGGGATCTCAATCCCTTATCACAAAAAGCCACTGCCTCTCAAGGCATCATCACCATCTTACATCATCATCGGGGATAACAATCCCTTATCTCATCATCAAGAGGATAACACCTCACTAGGCACTCAACCTTCATTCAGTTCTTAGACCTATCTTCTTATAATGGTGATGCATGTTATTTCATCAACAAGAGTTATCATCATGATACCGTGTTATTCAAACACATATGCCTCATAGCTCTTACCTGGCTATGAATTGATCTTATACACATGCATTGTTAGTATACACAACAAGAGAGAGACAACTTAAAATCACCAGACATAGAGCTTTATTGATTATCATGTCATTAGGGTTTGCAGTTACACATGTCATGATCAACTATGTGTGGCATATTGTATCAATTACATTATTGTTATCAAATCATGGGCATCCATTTGAGCTTATAAACTAGCATCTTATCTTCTTAATAGGCATCATATTCATGCATTAAACATAGAATTGGTTTACAAACCATCATCCATAACCCATAATCATCAAAGGTGCGAAAACATGATAAAGAACCACTAGCGAAGGTTTTCGGGTTGGTCATGACCTTCACCAAAGGTGCCCGCTACCCTCACAAGAAGTGTAATGGGTAGGACAACCCTCACCATAGGCAGTGTCGGGAAGGGTAACTACCCTCACCCAAGCCTTTGGGCCAAGCACAACAAACAACCACATAACTGCCGATCCAAGGGCAAAGCATAACAGGCAACTACTTCATGGTGTGTCGTGCAACTAGAGAGAAAAGGTGCTATCCTGGAGTTGGGTTCATGGGGCATATTGTGCACCCAAGGTGACGGGCATCCACTGAATCGAGCAAAGCCCTAACGGCCCACTTAGTTTAGGGTTAGGGTTATGTCGGGTGACAACTACCCTATTGTTCAACTAAGTCAAGCATACCATATCGGTCACCATAGGGTCCATCACTCAACCCATGCCGGGCAAGAAATCAACCCAACTTGTATCGCCCAAGACTCCAACCAGGGATATCCACTTAGGCACTCTGTCGGCCAAGGGGCAACATCTATTAGGTCAAAGGATCATCTAAACCAAGGCATATCGCCCAAGCTCACCATCAAGGTCAAGAGGGCCATATCGGGCATCAAGCCAACAACACTCAAAATGACCAGATCGACTAAGACTAAACCCAAGGCAGGGGGTGTCGGGCAGCACTACTACAAGGTGTATCATGCAAGGCACTAAGCTCATCCCGACAAGGTCATCATCAACCTCAAGATCACCATCATCAAAACCCTAAAAGATTAAGAGAAATGGCTCACCTCTCAACAACCAAGAGAGAGGAGTTTTGCACAACCTCCATCACCAATCGGGCAACATGATGGATCATTTCCATATCGGACTAAGGCTCAATCAAGGCTCACCTCTCAAATCCATGGTGAGAGAAGAGTGTTTCTCAAGAAACTAGAGTATAGACTCACCTCTCAACAACCAAGTGAGAGGGGTGTTGCCTATATCACTAGAGCCGAACTCACTTCTCAAGACCAAAGGAGAGAAAAGGGGTATTACGCAAGAAACTCTACACATAGGGTTCGGCCACAAAGATCAAAACACATCCAACACATCCATTATAGAAACAAGATCATATATCCAACAAGATCAAAGGTGCAAACTAGAGCAAGAAACATATCTTGCAAGGAGTATGGTCGATCAAGATGAAACATATTATGCAACAAGAAAGGGGATTAGTAAAGCAAGCTCCAAGCTCCTAGCACAAAGCAACACCTTCAGCCACCACAAGAGGAAGAAGAAGAAGACTCCAAAGAGAAGGATCGACCACCAAGCTTAGCTCCTCCAAGGGTATCGACCACCAAGGTTGCAAAGGAGAGGTGTCGTTCACCAAGGAAGAGGGGAAACTAAGGAACTAAAGGGATCCTTAGCAAGAGAAAGGAGATACATATATAGAAGAGGGTGGAGGAGAAAACAAGGCAATGTGTTGCCCACCTAGGGACACTTGTCCATGGGCAATGCCACCTTCTCATCCCACCTCATACACATGTCCAAGGCAATTTCCACATGCAAGCATCATGCGCCAAGTGTCCACTAGAGTGGTGACACAAATGAAGCTAAGAGTCAAAGATGGTCCATGGCCAACACACTCACTCCCTTGCCTGATACAACCCCATGGGCGACACACCCATGGCCGACACAAGACACTCCTGCCTGATACAGGGTCCAACAAGGCAAAGCAAGGCCCAAACAAGGCAAAATGAAGCCCAACAAAGACCAAGGCAACTCAACCAACGAGCCCAATCCTTCCTCTCAACTCTATATGAAGCAAAAAGAGAGAAAACATCTCTCAAGGTGACAAACTTGCTCATCAACCCTAAACTTAGGTTATATGCAAGTAACACCTCCACTCTCAACAAAGCACAAGCAAACCCTAATCACCACTAAAGGTGATTAGCAAGAAACTAAACATAAGGTGTAGGCAAAGCAAATAGGATAAGCCCAAAATGAATGTCAGGGTCCTTACAAGCCATAAACCTCTACAAAGGGATTTTGCCCTCGAAATCCGAAGAGAAAAGCGAGGGATACTTCCTCCTCATCTCTTCCTCAAGCTCCCACGTGTCTTCCTCAACACCACGATGATGCCAAAGAACCTTCACAAGAACCAGGTCCTTTGTCTTCAACCTCTTTACTATCCTATCAAGGATCATCACTGGACCTTCTTCATAGGTCACATCTTCATCAAGCTCAACCTCAACTGGTTGTATCACTATTCTCATGTCTGGATGACTTTTCTTTAGCATGCTGACATGGAACACTGGATGTAACCTGTGCAACTCTGGCGGCAACTCTAACTTGTAAGATACCTTGCCAACATGTGCTATCACCGGATATGGCCCCATATATCTGGGTGCCAAATTTCCTTTCCGGCCAAACCTTAGCACACCTTTCCATAGTGAGACCTCGATATACACTTTGTCTCCCACCTGGAACTCTAAAGGTCGTGCATAAGATTTTTGTTTGTCCTGTGCCGCTTTAAACTGTTGTTGTATCATCCTGATCTTTTCTATTGTCTGCTGCACTAACTCTGGACCTAAAAGCTGATATTTTCTAGACTCATACCAACATAGGGGAGATCTACACTTCCTTCCATATAGAGCCTCATAAGGAGCCATGTCGATGCTCCGCTGGTAACTGTTATTATAGGCGAACTCGATCAAACTGAGATGCATGTCCCAACTGCCTAGGAACTACAAAACACAAGCTCAGAGAAGATCCTCCAAAGTCTAAATAGTCCTTTCAGACTGCCCATCTGTCTGCGGGTGGAAAGCAGTACTGAACCTCAACTGCGTTCCCAATGCTTTGTGCAACTGTTCCCAGAAACGACTCGTGAACTGAGGACCTATGTCAGAAACTATCGTTGCTGGTACACCCTACAAACACACTATCTCGTCTACATACACCTGAGCAAGCTTCTCTGTTGTATATGTTGTCTTTGCTGGTATGAAGTGTGCAGACTTTGTCAATCTGTCCTCTATCACCCAAATGGAATCATAATTCCTAGTTGTCCTTGGTAGACCAACTATGAAATCCATAGTTATATGATCCCATTTCCACTGTGGTATCAGCATGGGTTTCAACGTACCTGTCGGCTTCTGATGCTCAGCCTTAACTTGCTGGCATACCGCACACCTAGCCACAAACTTGGCTACATCCTTCTTCAAGCCAGGCCACCAATACAGATCCTTCAGATTATGATACATCTTGGTGACTCCTGGATGTGTAGCATACATCGATGTGTGTGCTTCCTTGAGCACTAGCTTTCTCAGATCATCAACATCGGGGACCAACATCCTATTATGATAACAAACTAGTCCATCTTCAGACTCATGGAACCCATCACGCTTTTCGTTCCTGAACTCTGACCTGATCAACTACACTGTATCATTTGCCTACTGTGCATCTTTTATCTGTTGTCTCAGCATAGGCTTGACTTGCATCTGTGCCAACAAAGAAACTTCCAACTGCACATTCATCTGTCGCAAAGAGACAAGCATATCCTGCCTATGACATACCATGGAGCTCATTTGTGCCTTCTTCATGGGAAGAGAAGAAGACTTCATGTTAAGTGTGTCAGCTACCATGTTTGCCTTACCAGGATGATACTCAATGGTACAATCATAATCATTGATTAGCTCCATCCAACGAAGCTGTCGCATATTCATCTCACTCTGCGAAAAGATGTACTTCAAGTTTTTATGATCTGTAAAGATCTGACACACTTCCCCATAAAGATAGTGTCTCCAGATCTTTAACGCATTCACCACCGCTACCAACTCTAAATCATGTGTTGGGTAATTCTCCTCATGCTTCTTAAGCTGTCGCGAAGGAAAAGAAACCACATGATCCTCCTACTTTAGCACACATCCTAGGCCCTTCTTGGAAGCATCACAGAAAACAACATAGCCTTTCCCAGGCACTGGCAACACTAGCACTGGAGCACTAGTCAGCTTTTCCTTCAATCTTTGGAAAGCTTGTGGACAACGATCATCCCAAAGAAAAGGTACATCCTTCCTGGTCAACTTTGTCAATGGCAACACGATCACACTTAAGTCCCTTATAAACCTCCGGTAGTATCCTACTAGACCCAAAAAACTACAGACTTCTGTTGGTGTCTTTGGTTGCTCCCAATATGCAACTGACTCCATTTTCTTGGGGTCCACTCTGACTCCTTCAACATATATCACGTGACCCAAGAAAGTCACTTCCTTCAACCAGAACTCACACTTACTGAACTTGGCATATAACTGGTGTTGGTGAAGAAGAGTCAACGCTTGTCGAAGATGATGTTCATGCTCTTGACTGTCCTGATTGTAGATTAAGATGCCATCTATAAAAACCACAACAAACTGATCTATAAACAGATAGAACACCATGTTCATCAGATCCATGAAAGCAGCAGGCGCGTTGGTTAGCCCAAACGGCATAACCACAAACTCAAAGTGACCATACCTCGTCCTAAAAGCTGACTTTGGTATGTCCTCATCCTTAATTCGCAATTGATGATATCTAGACCGTAGATCGATATTTGAGAACACTGCAGTGCCACACAACTGATCAAACAGATCATCTATCCTCGGCAACAGGTACTTGTTCTTAATCGTGACTTTGTTCAACTGTCGGTAATCTATACAAAACCGCATCGACCTGTCCTTCTTCTTAACGAATAAGACTGGAGCACCCCAAGGGAATGTGCTTGGTTGGATGAAACCCTTATCCAACAACTCCTGTAACTGCTTCTTCAACTCTGCCATCTCAGCTGGAGCCATCCGGTACGGTGTCTGAGCAACTGGTTGTGTCCCTGGTACTAGATTGATCTCAAAGTCAATCTCTCGAGGAGGGGAACACCAGGGAACTCATCTGGAAACACGTCCACAAACTCTCAGACAACATACACCTCGAAAAGGTTGGGACCCTTCGCCTTGGTATCCACAACGTGAGCTAAGAATGCCTTACAATCTTGCCACAACATCTTCTCTACCACCATAGATGACACCAAACATGTCAGAAGAATCTTCCTATCTCCTTGGAAGATCCACTCCTATCCACCATTATCAAACACTACCTACTTGGAACCACAATCCAATACAACCTTATACTTCTCTAAGGTATCCATCCCAAGGATCACATCGAATATATGCATGTCAAGTGGTATAAGATCCACTTGTATACTGTGTCTAGAAAAAGATAGAACACAAGAGGGACATTCCTCTCGAAGCATCGAGGAACCATCAAGAGGGGTTTCTAACAACAGGCTATCTTTCTTACGGCTAATAGGTAAAAGACAATTTTCAAGCATAGCTCATGCGATGAAAGAGTGTGTTGCACCCGGGTCAACCAGAACAGAGATAAAGCAAGAAGAAGACAAATTAGAATGAAATAACTCCATCTGACCTGCCACAACTCGCGGGTTGACTATCGCCTTCAGCTGACTCATAGCGTAGAATCGAGTCGTTGTTGGCTGTCCACGTCCTCTACTTCCTTGAGTAGATGATCCCGCTTGTGATGCTTGACCATGTCCTCACCCTCTTCTACCACTGGGTTGTTGTCTGTCTAACCCTTGCTAATTCTTCCTCATCTATTGTGTTACTTCAACATCCCTTGCTGGGCAAACTACCTTCTAATGTCTGGTCTTTCCACAAAGATAGCATGCCTTACCATCAAACTACGGCCTTGATGGCCCTGTCACTGCCACTGAAGTTGTACTATGTTCCTTCGACGACGAAGAAACATAACCTCATCCCTTACTTGGGGACCATTGTGACGGTGTACTGGAACCTTTCATCATGGAAGGTGTTGAAAACCTTGGCTTCTTAAAGCCACCAGATCTATGTCCTTGAAACTGAGTAGGCCTCTTCTTGGTCATGGCCTCTCTCTTCTCCCTAACCGACCGTTCTATCTTTTGGACAGACTCCATGAACGTGGCAAACCGTTCTCTGTTCTCTAAGGCAGCAGTTGACGTCGTCAACTCTGCGCTCAGACCCTTCTCAAACTGTCAGATTCTCTCGTCATCTGTTGCTGCCATGTGAGGACAAAACCTCAGCAGGTCCATGAACTTGGCTTCATACTCGGTGATGTTCATCGTTCCTTGATGCAGACACTCCAACTGGTTGATCTTCTCGTCTAGATACGTCTTCGGAAAGTATCTGCTGACGAACTCTCACCGAAAAACCTCCCAACAGATCACCTCACCAGGCCGCTTGTCCTCCTCAATGGCCCACCAGTGGCCAGCACTACCTTTCAAAAGGTAGACATCATGCTTTACTTTGTCTACTTCAAGGATGTCGAAGATCCAGAAGGCCTTCTCGAGACCTGTCAGCCACAGATCTGCATCCGTGGAATCAGCCGTTCCAACATAATCTGAAGCTCTGACTCGGAGAAGCCGCTCGAAGGTCTTCCCAATGCCTGATGATTCACCATGGGGAGCATGTGCTCTTGGTGGAGGTACTAGCAATCTTTCCACCATGTGATTCATCGTAGCCACCATCTGCCCTATAAGCTGTTGATAGGTAGGGTTTTTAAGAATGGCATGGTCAAGTTGGGGGACCTCAGGCACCCGATCTTCATGTTTCTACACTCTAGCTCCATCAACTGATGCAGCCGCGCTACTCTCGACAATATGTTCTTCAAGGTTTCCAGACATCTTTAAGCTTTTTCTTCCGCTAAGGGCAGAAGATTATTGTAAGAAAATCTGGGAAACTCATAAGAACAGACACAAACCTAGTCCTAGATCCCTATCGACTCAACAAACCTAGAGCTCTGATACCAGCCTAATGTGTGACACCCCGCCATCACACAGACAATGAGATGACATGCGAAAACATGCATAACCAATTTAAAAAAAACCACAGTTAATTAAAACCGATTGCGGAAAGCATACACAAGAGAACTATTGCATCTAGATCCTGTAAAGAAACACGTTATATAAACATTACAAGCATGATATATGTCTACAAACATACGGGATCCAGCTGTTCTTCCAGCACATGAGTTCATCACTTGTTTATATGTACATAATAGGCCACATAAGGCCAACAATAGGATAAATAAAGGTTCAACAACTATACATCGTGAAATGTCGTCAAAACACCTTCGAGGACCTGAGAGTACATGGATGACTCTAGGACTCTACTATAAAACACCAAAACATGCAGCATGTCCATCTCTTGCCTTCTACTGCTCTTCCTCTTGTTGCTCGACCTCAACCTCATGACCACCACCACGTCTAGCGCGATCACCTAAAAGGGTTGTAAACCAACTGGGTGAGACACCCAGTCCCAGTGAGAAACATAACTCCCCGTCAAAACTATAAAACTCCAGAAAGCTAAAGCAGGTAAAGAAGATAACTGACATAAGCAGATAATATGAGCAGCATACTGAGCAGATCTTATTGTATTATCCAACTTACCAAAATATATGGGAGGCATATAACCTGATTTTCTTTATGGAACATGATTGACAAGATGTGATTTATATGAACTTATCACAAAATATAAGGAACGTACAAGTAACTGCAAAATATAACAAGGTTACCTACATAAGCAAGGCCTCAACCAATGTTCTATATTGTGTACTTAAGCAATAAATACTATTCGTTTGGATTACATATTTTTATTCCCTGAGGAAGTGAGGTGTACCACTCAAATCCAACCATCGACTGCGAAGCCCAGAACCGGTGCCATATAAGGGTGATGGAAGAGCTGGACTCCATGACCTCTCCACCTCATGGTCAGTGCACGAGAATCAAAGTAGGACCGCAGTCTCATGCTTAAGTGGCCTCATCCATAGGGTCAGATCCGCAAGCTACCCATAACCTTAGCCCGCCTTGGTATAGGTCTCAATGCTAGTAAACTTTGAGCCACATGCCTATTCACTGTGCTCTTAGCCATGAACACATTCATGCTCTATCACATATCCTGAGCCATGTGCCTGTTCACCATGCTCCATATATCCTGAGTCTGCAACCGTAGTTGCGCTCAAATCCTCCTATTTTTGGCTAGGAGAAACCCCGCATATTCAACAATATGCGCTTCGGGTTAACCTGCAGGATAAACCGTTTCACCATCACCAGCTACTGACGATGATGGATCTATGGCCAGGGCAAACTACATGATATATTCCACTGTAATTAATTAGTATATTTTAAGTGGATTGTTGAGGCAACCAAGTTGTAAAACACATCAGCAATGAGTTATATTATTACTGTCATCATCACCTTGTCTTGGGATCTCAATCCCTTATCACAGAAAGCCACTGCCTCTCAAGGCATCATCACCATCTTACACTATCACCGGGGATAACAATCCCTTATCTCATCATCAAGAGGATAACAGTTCACTAGGCACTCAGCCTTCATTAGGTTCTTAGACCTATCTTCTTATACTGGTGATGCATGTTATTACATCAACAAGAGTTATCATCATGAAACAGTGTTATTCAAACACATATGCCTCATAGCTCTCACCTGGCTATGAATTCATCTTATACACCTGCATGGTTAGCATACGCAGCAAGAGAGATAACTTAAAATCACCAGACATAGAGCTTTACGGATTATCATGTCATTAGGGTTTGCAGTACACATGTCATGATTAAGACTATGCATGGCATACTGTATCAATTACATTACTGCTATCAAATCATGGGCATCCATTTGAGCTTCTAAACTAGCATCTTATCTTCTTAATAGGCATCATCTTCATGCATTAAACATAGCATTGGTTTACAAACCATCATCCATAACCCATAATCATCAAAGGTGCAAAAACATGATAAAGAACCACTAGCTAAGGTTTCCGCATCGGTCATGACCCTCACCAAAGGTGGCCGCTACCCTCACAAGAAGTGTGATGGGTAGGACAACCCTCACCATAGGCGGTGTCGAGCAGGGTAACTACCCTCACCCAAGCATGTCGGCCAAGCACAATGGACAACCACATAACGGACGATCCAAGGGCAAAGAATAATGGGCAACCACTTCATGGTGTGTCATGCAACTAGAGAGCAAAGGTGCTATCGTGCATCTAGGTTCATGGGGCATATCGTGCACCCAAGGTGATGGGCATCCACTGAATCAGGTATAGCCCTAACGACCCACTTAGTTTAGGGTTAGGGTTATGTCAGGTGACAACTACCCTATCATTGAATTAAGTCAAGCATACCATATAGGTCACCATAGGGTCCATCACTCAACCCATGTCGGGCAAGAAACCAACCCAATTTGTATCGCCCAAGACTCCAACTAGGGATATCCACTTAGGCACTCTGTCGACCAAGGGGCAACATCTATTAGGTCAAAGGATCATCTGGACCAAGGCATAACGCCCAAGCTCACCATCAAGGTCAAGAGGGCCATATCGGGCATCAAGCCAACAACACTCAAAATGACCATATCGTCCAAGACTAAACCCAAGGCAAGGGGGGGGGGGTGTCAGGCAGCACTACTACAAGGTGTATCATGCAAGGCACCAAGCTTATCCCGGCAAGGTCATCATCAACCTCAAGATCACCATCATCAAAACCCTAAAAGATCAAGAGAATTGGCTCACCTCTCAACAACCAAGAGAGAGGGGTTTTGGACAACCTCCATCACCAATCGGGCAACATGATGGATCATTTCCATATCGGCCTAAGGCTCAACCAAGGATCACCTCTCAAATCCATGGTGAGAGAAGAGTGTTGCTCATGCAACTAGAGTATAGATTCACCTCTCAACAACCAAGTGAGAGAGGTGTTTCCTATATCACTAGAGCCGAACTCACTTCTCAAGACCAAAGGAGAGAAAACGGGTATTGCCCAAGAAACTCTACACATAGGGTTCGGCCACCAAGATCAAAGCACATCCAACACATCCATTATAGCAACAAGATCATATATCCAACAAGATCAAAGGTGCAAACTAGAGCAAGAAACATATCTAGCAAGGAGTATGGCCGATCAAGATGAAACATATTATGCAACAAGAAAGGGGAGTAGTATAGATAAGGTTAGGAGTTATGTAACCCGCCTTAAGCAAGCGCCAAGCTCCTAGAACCAAGCAACACCTTCGACAACCACAAGAGTAAGAAGAAAAAGACTCCAAAGAGAAGGATCGACCACCAAGCTTAGCTCCTCCAAGGGTATCGACCACCAAGGTTGCAAAGGAGAGGTGTCGTTCACCAAGGAAGAGGGTAAACTAAGGAACTAAAGGGATCCTTAGCAAGAGAAAGGAGATACATATATAGAAGTGGGTGGAGGAGAAAACAAGGCAATGTGTCGCCCACCTAGGGACACTTGTCCATGGGCAATGCCACCTTTTCATCCCACCTCATAAACATGTCCAAGGCAATTGCCACATGCAAGCATCATGCACCAAGTGTCCACTAGAGTGGTGACACAAACGAAGCTAAGAGTCAAAGATGGTCCATGGCCGACACACTCACTCCCTGCCCGATACATCCCCATTGGTGACACACTCATGGCCGACACAAGACACTCCTGCCCGATATAGGGTCCAACAAGGCAAAGCAAGGCCCAAACAAGGAAAAACAAAGCCCAACAATGCTCAACAAAGCCCAAGGCAACTCAAGCAACGAGCCCAAACCTTCCTCTCAACTCTAGAGGAAGCAAAAAGAGAGAAAAAATCTCTCAAGGTGACAAACTTGCTCATCAACCTTAAACTTAGGTTATATGCAAGTAAGACCTCCACTCTCAAAAAAGCACAAGAAAACCCTAATCACCACTAAAGGTGATTAGCAAGAAACTAAACACAAGGTGTAGGCAAAGCAAATAGGATAAGCCCAAAAAGAAGGTCAGGGTCCTTACATATACAATGTATTATGAATGGTAGTTATAAAAAAACTAAAAGTAACATTATTCTTGTATGCAAATTTAGGCTTTTTAAACTATGAGAGTGAGTTGTATTATATAGATATACCCTAGTGTGTATTGGATTATATGAGTACTGGAACCTTGAAAGCTTTGAAATAGGTTAAATCCTCACTTACCACTAAATTAACTTGCAATATGAATGATTAAAATATAGAAGGGTTACAAAGATGAGAATAATGTAATATGGAGAGGGTGTTAAAATATAATTACATCCACCTCTACTGGATGTTCAACCACCAAGATTCTCTACACCCTTATAATCAACTAATCAAACGGTAGTATATAAAAAAATAGAATTTCAGTTACCTATCTCTCTTTCATACTAGAAGCAAAAAGCACTGGTAAGGTATCTCCTTTCTACTAAATGCAGGAGATCACCACCAACTTTTTTTGTTGTAGTGATGAGAGGACACTAACAACTCCATTTCTTTCTTTATAAAAGAGACATCCTTGCAGATTTTTTCCTTGAAACACAATAAGACAACAACTTGTTCATTGTGAACCACTTCTTGATGGACAATCACAAAGAAAAGGGATTTAGAAGAATGATTACAAGCTTGTATGAACAAGTGAAGGATAAGCAAAGTATTGATAAGTTTCTAAAGAAATAGGTTAGAAATTTTAAACGTCACAGTGAAGCTTTAACTTGAAGTACAAACAGATTTCTTATATTAAAATATCGACATGGGGCTATTATGAAGTTATCACACCTAAGTGCATATGGGTCAAGAGCGGCCGACGGAGTAGCGACCTCCACCTTGTCACCAGTTCATGTTGTCCAAAAGGACCGTCGGCTTCCACATCCCAACCCCTTTCCTCATCTTCATTGCAATCGCAAGAAGGAAATGTGACACTAGGGCCAAATCTACCAGTGAGTGACTGGCTACAACTTAGCCGGTCTGGCAGGGCTTGCGATGCCACTCCAGTCATCAACTTCGTAGAGCCGTTGGTGAAGAATGGATCTAAATACTTCACGATGTCTAGTAAGAAGGAGACCCCTCCCAATCTGGAAGGAATATGTCTTGATTTGGTTTACTGGGAGGAAGCCATTCCGGAGTCAACTCTAGGGTTGGGTGAAGCGACAATGGAGGCCGAGTGGGGACTTCCAAATCATCACAGAAGAAGCCGAAGGCTCCATGATCAAGCTCCCGATAGCTGCGGAAAGGAAGAGGGTCCTAGATGAGGCCCCCTGGATGATGGACAGTGGTCTGGTCATCGTTCATCCGTGGGAGCCAAGAAGTGCCCTCTGTTTGTTGTCCTTTCAGAAGCTCCTTGTTTGGCTTAGACTGGAGAATCCAGGATTTCCTTGGACCTTGGATAGGCTAGGAGGCATTGCTAGTCTGATCGGAAGACTAGTCGACTTTGACGATGCTGTGCTTGTGGCTAATTGCTTGAAGGAAGCCCTAGTTTGTGTGGATCTAAATGCAGGTGCGGGGTTCCCTAAAGATGTTACAGTGGAAATCAACGATATACCAAAGCAACTTAGCATCAAGTTTGTCTCCAAGCCTTTGCTTTGCTCCAAATGCTCCTACTTTGGGCATAGACATTCGTTGTGCCCCTGAATGTCAGGCAGAAGCCAATGCCAAATGAACTCCAACTCCGGACTGGGAAACCCAGTTGCACTCCAAGTGCTCGACGTTTATCTAAGGAGTCATCCACCGCTAAAGTTGACGGCACTAGAGTTCCTCGGGATCCTAAACATGATCAATTCATTTCTAGCAATATACCGCCGACGTTTGAACCTGAGATGTTCTACTCCTCACCCTTTATGGCAAGGGAGGCTCTCAATCTCGACTGGGAACTAGCTCTCTCCAGGTTAGAAGTCACCCCAGAAGGAGCAAAATAGCTGGTACAAACGGCTGGAATCTACCTGGAGTATAAGAGTGCACAGATCCCAGATTCTGACGAGGACTCTTGCTGCTCCTGTGACCTTGAACCAGACTTAGCAGATGATTTCAAGGTGAGAGACAGTCCCAAGCAAGGGAAAAAGAAGAACAATCCTAAGACAAAAACTGGAGAGATCAAAAGGATTGAGTTAAACAATCTTAGCGATTCTAACTAGTTGTCCTGGGGATTTTCAGGTCCGTTGGGAGACTGTTTATTCCTCCATGGATCCTATTTGATCCATTTCATATCACCTAGTTGCCACTCTGAAGCCAGTCAAAGATTTTTGAAGGAGATGTTGGTTGTTATCTGTTTCCTTCTTTCCACACATTCTAGGTGAGCATATAGCAAGTGGAGAAAGGCCTCAGTGCGCATCTAATGTCAAATTCCTGATGCTTTGACTCATTCAGCCTGGTTATGAATCTAGTATGCTAGTTGGATATTTGACAACTCTTGCTGACTTGGGTTCATTTCCCATAAGTCTTGGTCATCCGAAGTACTCTGATCGTGTGCAATGGGTCTGATATCTGTCTGACTTCATCTGATAGGGTTTGATCTGAATGCAATGCTCTGTTTTCTTTATTTGTGGGTGGTCTTCAGGCTGAATGCAGGGTGTTGTATAGGTTCAGGCCTTCAGTTTGTTTATTTGATAAGGCTTAGTCATATTCTACACAGGTTAGAGTTTTTGTTTCTTGAGTATCTTGTTTACTCGTTTGTTGAGTATCAATATTTTTGGTTTCTTGTTATGGGGTGCATACTATACCTAAAATTTTTAGGTAATATAGAAACACGATTTTTATCCGACCAAAAAAAAAGTGCATATGGGTCATCCAGGGGTCCTGTTCATTGGAATATATTAGGCTCAACTAGTACAATGGTTAGATAGTTTGGAGATGAAATATGGTCACTATAGATATTCATTAGTTTTAAGAAATAAACATTTTTGTTATTCAACCTAAGAGTTTAATCAACCATGACTCCATCATAATCTCATTTCAATTGAATGTATGTAGGAGAAGTTCATTATGCCCACTAGCTCAAATATTTGGTATAATAGTGTTGGCAAAGAGAATTCAAATTACGCTTCAACCAAGTGCTACTTGGATAAACATAGAGTATGACTAAGAAAGAGAAAGAGTCACAATGACTTAAGATTTCTTTCTTATCCAATGTAAAATTTCAACTAACCAACCACTCATAAAATGTATTATTTGACGACAAACTATAAATGTTAAATTTATTGAGACTAACCCTGTTATTGGCAAGCATATTGGTGATGATGATGTTGCAGATGAAATCATTCCTATCTTAAAAGAGCTCAACATCAAAGACAAAGGTAAGCAGGTTGAAGAAGAAGAAAAAGAAGAAGAAAGGAAGGATCCCACTCCCCGCTTTGCAAAGAATCACCCCAAGGAGTTGATCATTGGCAACCCGTTTGAAAGAGTGAGGACACGAGCTGCACACAACAAAGAACAAGCAGACAGTGCCTTCATCTCTCAACTGGAGCCAAAGAACATCAAAGAGGCCCTTGGCGATGATGAGTGGATCCTTGCCATGCAAGAAGAGCTTGAGCAGTTCGAGAAGAACCGTGTGTGGACCTTAGTGCCAAGACCAAACGATAGAAAGATCATTGGTACCAAATGGGTCTACCGCAACAAGCTTGATGAGCAAGGAAAAGTGGTAAGGAACAAAGCAAGGTTAGTAGCACAAGGTTACAATCAACAAGAAGGTATTGATTTTGATGAAACCTATGCTCCTGTTGCTAGATTAGAATCTATTCGTATGCTACTTGCCTTTGCTAGTTATAAAAATTTCTTGCTTTATCAAATGGATGTTAAAAGTGCGTTTTTAAATGGTACAATCGAGGAGGAAGTATATGTTGCTCAACCTCCAGGCTTTGAAAATGATAAGTTACCCAATCATGTATATTTCTTGCAAAAAGCTCTCTACGGACTCAAACAAGCACCTCGAGCTTGGTATGAGAAACTAAAGAACTTTTTGTTAGATAATGGGTATATCATGGGCAAAGTTGATTGTACTTTATTTCTAAAACACACTTCTACCCATTTTCTCATAATTCAAATTTATGTTGATGATATTATATTTGGCGGAACTGACCTTGATCTTTGCAAAGAGTTTAGTTCTCTTATGCAGAGTGAATTCGAGATGAGCATGATGGGTGAGCTGACCTTCTTCCTCGGCTTTCAAATCAAACAAACAAAGGAAGGCAACTTCATCAACCAAGGCAAATACACAACTGAACTACTCAAACGCTTTGGGATGGAGAACATGAAGCCGATGGATACACCCATGTCAAACACTGCCAAACTTGACAAGGATGAAGAAGGTGAGAAGGTAGATGAGAAGCTCTATAGAGGTATGATCGGAAGTTTACTTTACTTAACTGCCTCTAGACCTGATATAATGTTAAGTGTTGTCCTGTGTGTTCGCTTTCAATCAAGCCCTAGGAAATCACATCTTATTGCTGTCAAGAGGATTTTGAGGTATATAGCCAAAACTCCAAATTTTGGACTATGGTACCCTAAGTCAAGGGACTTTACTCTTGTGGCATATAGTGATGCTGACTACGCAGGTTGCTTGATTGATAGAAAGTGCACAAGTGGCACTTGCTTTCTCTTGGGACCATGCTTGGTGTCTTGGTTCTCCAAGAAACAGAGCACAGTGGCATTATCAACTACCGAAGCTAAATACATTGCAGCCGGAAGTTGTTGTGCCCAGGTCCTATGGATGAAGCAAATGCTCCAAGACTTTAACATTCATTTTGATGCTTCTCCTATTTTCTGTGATAATACTAGTGCAATCAATCTTTCTTATAATCCAATATTGCATAGTAGAGCTAAACACATAGAAGTTCGCCATCATTTTCTCCGTGACCACATTGTCAAAAAGGATATTTATATCACACATGTGGATACGGAAAATCAGTTGGCCGACATTTTCACTAAACCGCTTGCTAGAGAACAATTTAATTTTATTAGATCAAAATTGCTCATAATTTCTCTTGATGATGTTGAATTGCTCTCTAATTAGTTGGTTACATCTTATATGTGTAGCTCTTGCTTATAAATGCTTTGTTTGCTAAAAAATGCTTGTTTTTGCATATTTTTCTCTAGTTTCTATCTCTTTTTCGGGCTTTTCTCGCAAATCGGGTTTTAATCGACAAATAGTACCCTATGATGATGGGAATGTGCCTATATATGCTTAATATACAATCTAGACCAAAAAGAAAAATTGCATTCGGTCATTTGAGGCTAGGTCTAGATATTAGGTTTTTCCACATCAGGGTTTTGGTCGGCCGAGTTTCCAACTCGGTCGAACGGTCGGGTACATGGCACCTGTGCGCTCGATCGGCCGAGTTTCCATTTCCCAAACTCGACCGATCGGCGGCAGATTGGTTTTATATTAATAGGAATCGGCCGACTTTCTCCCTCTCAACTAGAGCAAAGTCGACCGAACCCTAGCCGTTTACCCCGACCCTTCCTAACCCTGGTCCTCTCTTCCCTCATTCCGACCTCTTTCTCCTCCAATCGACCTTGTGCTTTCGTTCTTGCTGTTCTAGGAGCGTCGCCTGCTCTCTCTCTCCGCGCAGATCAGCTCTTTTCCTTCTTTCTCCTCTCCATGAGGTCACAACGCCGGAAACGCGCCGTTCCTGCCCCTGCCATGGCGACTCCTCTTGCTCCTAGGTATATAACGTTCGATAATCTCTCGTTTGTTGACAATGCTGCTGTTTCTCGTTACAAAGAGCTCCTTCCTCGCTCTCCCTTCCCTTTTCGAGCTCTACATCAACCAAATAGCTTTCACGCTGACCTCTTGGAAGCTTATCAAATCTTTCACACCCATCATCTTGAGGCGTTTTGCATAGAGGATGCCCGCTTCTATAACTTGAAATACAGTACCAAAGCCGTCCGTGAGTTCTACGCAAATTTGCGGTGGAACTACGCTCTTTGGTCCCCTCCGCGGACACCTCTATTGTATTGACGTCCATGATCGCCGGACAACCTTTCCATGTTACTGAACGCTCGTTCAATCTCTATCTAAATGGCAATGTTGGCACGGCTGCTTGGATCACCGACTACCCTCTCTATCTTGATCTTTTGTCTCCCGAGGATGTCTATAAGACAATTGAGGTTGACTTGACCGATATCCACAAGTTTCTCAAGCAACCCAACTTTCCGTATCGGAAAAAGGGTACTTTGCCTTCCTCCGCCCTTTCCTCTCCTCGCCGCGTTTTGGCGTTTATTCTCAGTTGCAATGTCCATCCAAAGAAGAATCAAACGGACATCTCCGAGAATACGGCTATGATGATGTATCTTCTGTTGAACAACCAAGGAGTCAAATGGGCCCGTTACATCCTTCACCATATGACCTGTTTTGACTCGGGAAAGAACACAAAGGGCACACATCTTCCATATCCTGCCCTAATTTGTGGTCTTTTCCAGCATGCCACTGGAAAATCTCTCTTTACCGATTTTCTCTACCGCCCTGATCGTAAAGGAGTTTATATCAGTGAGACCACTCTTCAAAAGAGTGTGCCTACCCCTGGTGCATCATCTTCCTCAGCTCCACCTCCACCTCCATCTTCCTCAGCTGCACCTCCTCCTCCACCCTCCACATCTGCCCCTCCTCCTCCTGAGCCATCCTTCCAGCCTCCTCCGCAGCCTGCCTTTGCTGACTTCCACGTTTCAAATGAGGCCCTCATGGGGTATCTCATGCACCAGCAGGCTTACAACATGCAGGTCCAGCAACATCACCATCAGGATCTGTGCCACATCATGTCTTCCATGTCGTTATCTTGCCCTCAGCCCTACCCCACCTACGAGCCCTACCCCGGTGGTGACTACGCTTCTTACGCGTATAGCCAGTTTTACCCTGCTCCACCCTTTACTGCTTCCGCTAAAACCTCTGTAGGTGGATGCCCTTCTCCGGTTCTGGCGCTCCCAGGTGGTTGTTTGTCCGAGCTCCTGGCCCAGTACACCTCTTCTGTTCCCCCCATTGAGGTTGCCTATGAGTTACATGCTCTAGGCATGTCTTGGGCTGAGCAGAGTGCGAGGTGGCCCGGGCGTGCTTCTGGTCCTCCAGATGAGGATATGGCTGACCAGGAGAATGCTTAGACTGACGCTGATGAGGCTACTGCGACGGATGCTGAAGACGGGGATGAGGATGACGATGCTGATCATGATGCCGAGGCTACACCAGCTGCTGTTCCTCCTTCTGATGATGGCGATGAGGACTACCAGCCCGACGAGGACATGGATGCTGTTGTTGATGATATCGACATTGAGTAGTTTAGCTTAGGAGTTGATGTGTCTAGTTTTAGTCTCAGATGACCATGTTACATCTCTTTGGACTATGATTGTATTATCTACATTAGGCACATCATCTGAGTTGTACTATTTCTACTCTATGATATCCTTGTCGTTTTTGTTTTATGGTTTATGGAAACGCTTCGTATGGTTTATCTTGTAGTGTTATCCATATTTTGATTAATGACAATGCATTGCTTTCATGGTTTATCTTGATGTTAATCTGTTTTTCTGTGGAAATGTTTGATTGAGTGTTTTTTTGGAGAAGACCTTGCTTTTATGCTCTTCTACCCCCCCCCCCCCTGCCTTTTTGAGATGACAAAGGGGGAGAAATAGCTCAATCATATTGTTTTTATTGCTTGTATGGTTCCTTTCTTGTCTAATTAACTGAAATACATCTAGACTTGCTTAGAATCATATAATATACATGTGTGCTGTGGTTGCTTGTTTTTTTAACTAACCATGCAGGGATGAGTAAGCATGAATTGAGGGGGAGCATTACAAATTGATCATCTTTGCATCCCCTTGCAATTCCCTAAGAAAAGGTATAATTTTCACATTCTTTTCAATATGTTGAGGAATGGTTTGTCATTGTCAAAAAGGGGGAGAATGTTGACCTAGGTGTCGCACATTGCCCATATTTTGATAATGACTTAACCATTCCATTCATATGTATCTAACAAATCTATTTGAGATTGTTTCAGACATTAGGTACAAGAAAAGAATCTCATTCCACTCCAAAGCTACTCATCCAGCACATGCAAAACATGTGACTTTTGATCATTTTGTAATATAGCCCTTAGAGGCTTAGAACAATTGATGTAATCACTTATACTCATGTTTTGTATTGTAACTAAGATGGATAAATTGATTGGGACTCAAAAATCCATCGTTTGTACAATTTATGAAAATTCCAAAATACCCATAACAGGGATTTTGTCGGCCGAATTCCAAACTCGGCCGATCCATATATTCTGGAATTTTCTGGGCTGTCGGCCGAGTTACCAACTCAGCCGATCCCTGTTCGGTCGAGTTTCTATGGTGGGAAACTCGGCCGATCCACTGATCGGTCCAAGTTGAAAGTCGACCGATCGGCCGAGTTTCTCCAAGGAAACTCGGCCGACAGTCTATCTTTCAGACTTGTCGCTTAGTGGTTCGGCCGAGTTGCCTTTATTGAAACTCGGCCGATCGGACTGTACTGGAATGCAGAAAAAGAAATTCCAACCATTGGAGGAGTAGGTGGGACTCAAAATAGATCCGTTGCAAGTTGTAAAACGGCTAGTTTGTGCCACTTAACTCTCCCAACCTCAAAGGGACACCCTCAACTATAAATAGGACCTCTTGGACTTCATTCCAAGGTTGCTCATTCACATATGCTTGGTCCTAGCCTTAGTTGAGTGGTTTCTAATCCTTTGAGCCCCTTTCTCTCTCTACCTTCAAAGCAAATTCGTGAGTATGAGTGAGTTAGGATACCATGTATGAGAGCTATCATTTGTAATCTTGTAAAGCTCTCCTTTCCACTTCTCCCATCTCCATTCTCTATGAAGATTGATTGAAGTTTCTTCTCCGAGTGAAAGAGAAGAAGGTTGTTGTTCTTCCCCGAGTGAAGGAGAAGAAGGCTAGCTGCTCCAGGCCTCCAAGAGAAGAAGGAAGGTGCTAAAGCTCTCCAAGTGAAGGAGAGGTGCAAGGCAAAGCTCAAGCAAGATGGGTAATTCCTGCAAGGCCGAAGACTAGAGCAAGAGTGGGTAAGTCCTTTGAAGAAGGCTGAAGACTACTTGCTTGGTGGGTAAGTCCTTGGTGAGGTAGAAGATCTTGGCTTGATTTATAAGTCCTTGGATGGTTGGTAGTTGTAGCTTGTAATCTTATTGTGTGATATATATAAGAGAACCAAGTTACAAATCCTAGAGCCTAACCAACTCTAGGTAGTGGACTGACATTGCTCCTAAGTTTAGGACATGGAACCACTCTAAACCACCTGTCCAAGTGCATGCTTTCCTTGTCTCTTATCCTTGCTTTGTATGCTAGTTTAGGACATCAAATTGCTGTTTTGAATTAAGTTCTGCACTTAATATAATTTGGTGGTCTAATCACTTTTGTGAAGTTTGTGAAGCTCTATTCAACCCCCCCCCCCTTCTAGAGCCCATTGATCCAACAATACTCTACTACATAGAGAGGTCAATCTCTAGGATTTTCAAACATGAGTCCCATCTTATATTGTTTTTCGGAGTTGAACAAGAAGATGGTCTCCTTTCAAGAATAAAGAGTGCTAGCTTCCTTTTGAGGCCAAGGGATCCAACAACTTTAACAATGACCTACCTATCCACTGACCAAGGGTTTTCATCCTTCACTAATGACATGTTTGGTTTGCAAGAAAGGATTATGATGGGATATATAAGAGGATGGGATTGACAAGTATAGGTCGAGGATGGGAGGTTCATTGATCTCATCCTATGTTTGGATGCAACTCAAGATAGGATGGTATATATCATAACAAATTGCTATCTAGTTTTATAATCAACTTGTACAAAAAGAATCATATTATAGTTCTTGTAACATTCTAGTCTCAAATTTTTGTAAGACATAATATTATATAATCAAATAAGAAAACTTCATTCAATGACTTGTGATGAAGTTGAACACAACTTACTAATCTTCATATTTTATAACATCAATTATTTAAAAGTTCACAAAAAGAAAACACCAACTGAATGATAATATTTATGATTGGGAAGCACGTTAAACATTTGACATCTACAACTAATTGAATCTGAAATCATGCGGTCGTATAGTAACTAACAAGAATAAAAATAAGAAGAGATACCTATTAGGTTCTTCTTAAAGTTGACAATCACAAATCAACAATACAAGAGAGAAGCATACAAGATCTTTTTTCCAGAAATACCAGGTTCTAAATAAGATCAAGGGAAATAAATAAGTGCCTTTTAATGAAAAGTTGGCAGCATATTCAAATTTTGATCTTCCAAACATGATGCACAACAACGCCCAACAACACTGATTAATAAAAATTAACTTTCGTTGTTTCCATTGGAGTACGCCTACGAGAAGGGTTCTGTCTGGCATCATAAATAGTTTTTCATTACATACCGAAGTAGATTCAGGGGTCGTGCATATATGTACTTGATTCAAGTTAAGGATTCTAACGAGAAATGCATTGTGTTGTGCACTACGAGGGAATGGGCAAAGACGTCATCGCAAAAGAATGTTCGGAATTCGGGGTCGAGAGTTGGGGGTCTGTGAATAGTTATACTGCCTAATACCTAGGGGTGCAGAACTAAAAAGTTCTATTTAGATGGGACTTCCTTCTCTGAGGGACTAATACCCTTGTGCACTTTTTACACAAATAAATTTAGCACTAGAACTACTAATGGAATTAGAGTTCTATCCCATCTCATGTAGTGAAAACCAAACATGCTAGAAGGAGATACCTACCCTTGACTTGGATCTTTCCCTCCTTGAATCTTCATTTCATTCACTAAGGAGAAATCTCCAATTCACTGATCTTTGAGAGAATGAGATTTGAGGAAGGAGAATTGAGATCTTGACAAGATTACAATGAAGCTAGCTCTCTTACAGAATTTTTGAGATCAGTGTTAATGATAATGGAATGTAATCAAGCTTGGTAATGATTGTGAGACTCCAGGGGGTTCTCATTCAACGTGTAATCATAAAAGGAAACCTCAAAATAATGTCTAAAGGTCTATTTTTATACTTGATATCCAAAAGTACACTACTTTAGTTTGAATTCTACACGTTTTAGAGAGGTTTGTTTCTTTTCCTATGAATATACATCACTTAATATCTCTCTCTAACAACTATTTTACACCACTTCTATAATCGCATCATCCAGGATGCAAGGGGTGTATCTCAACTAATGACACTAATGGAAAGTCTTTTAGTGTCGTTGGCCAAAATACTATGATATTTAACATCTCTGGTGATGGTCATGCATGACCAAGGCCATTAGTTCGTCTATCAAGATAGTCTCAAGAAAATGTTGGTGATGAAACATGTTGACATGATTTTTTGTAAAAATGAATTGATCACCAAACTAAAATATTCTATTTATCATTTAAGCTTTGGTACAAGTTATGAAGTCATCACAAATGATTTATATATAAATTCTAGGTGAAAATCTATGTATTCTTCATTTTTTTATTTTATGCTCTTTTGGCTTGTATTTTCACAAACTAGGGTTAGTGAATTTCAATGCTTTGAGTGTACTGAATGATCTAAAATTGTCTTGAAATATATATTAGATACACATGAAAGGAATGGTGAAATCATCATCAAAATATGAACAATGTAGAATTCTCAAGTCAACATATATTGCATGAATTTTCTTTGGGAAAAAATCACACGTAAAACAATGTTGTATATGCCAAAATGCTTGGTTGTCCAAGAAGAGTTCATGGATGGAGTTTTAAATCAATATAATGGCACATTTTCCCCATGACCACTAAGCTAGTCTCCCATGCCAATAATGTCAAGGATGACCACTCGAATGGAAAACTTCACATGCACATGCACCATTGCCTGGATGCTCGTGTGGAAATGTATTTCTCCTTCAAGCAATACATAGTCTAATATGACATCATCAGAATAATAAAACAATCACATAAAAGATTCATGTTGAATCTTCACCTAGATCCATACGTTGTTAGTTCGTTCATGTCCATATAACTTGTCAAAAATGCATTAAGAGAATAAGTTGTGTAGACTCTTTCCAAGAAGACCTTCTCTTCAAGCCTCATCCTCATTGAGATGGTACAAAGTTGGAAATGGATAGAAAGTGGGTATATGGACTGCAAATATTTTGGTGAGTTTAAGAATGTCACATATCCCGTGTGATTAACTGCTAGTTTTAATTGATATTGTGTTTGGAAGGGAAAAATGGAGGGAAGGTCAATAAATTTGTTGTGAAGGATGATAAATAGAAGTTTCAGTATTTGTGAGTGATGAGTGCTCATAATTAGTTTCTCATTGAGCTAAAAATTTGATGAGGGACTAATCTTCATTTTTAAAGGCTAGACCCTCATGAACCATCATCTATTGTGAATGAATTTGTTCCACAAAATTTTCCTTCAATAATACCCATATATGTTGTAGCGAGACATAATCATTAAATAAGAAAGCATGGCATTATTCTATTTGAAATATGTACTTGCAGAATTTGGAATCAAATTTGTGCTTCTAAACTTGACATATCGATGAGGTGTATTAGAAACCTTATTCTTGAGAGTAAGGGTTTGATCTTAATAACCTTGTACATATGCACGGTAGAGTGCAATTGTTAACCCTCTAGGATTCAACAAGAAATCCATTAAAAATGATGCATTTCCAAATCATAGTGGAAATCAAGTAATGTATGATTGTTTATCAAGAGACATACAAGAATCAATTGAAAAAGAAAAGAGAGGCCCTCAATGTCATGTACATCACAAAATAGAAATAATCATTTTATTTTATAATCTCACTCTTGCGTCACTTGTAAGGATAAAATAGGTAATTTGTTTATCACGAAAGGGATGTATCACATAGTTGGATATTAAGAGACATAAAATTTGATACATCAAATAATGCATGCAAGAGATGCATACTATATCTATTGGTGACGTGATCAAATAAAACAAAGAGGAGAAATTTGTTTTTTGGGTAGAAAAGTCAAGCATATTGCGCCTTGGAGGGCACTAAATGGCCATATTTGCACACCCTCACATGGGATGCGACTTGCACCGAAAAGTCACATTAATAACTATTTGGACCAAGTCAAATATAAACGTTTGGAGGGAATTATAGAAGGCACCAAGGTGGGACTAAATTTTTAAGGTGTATATCATTTGAAATATATAAAACAATAATAGTTGGTGATGGAGCCCCATCTCATTGATCCTTATTCCGTCGGAATAGGTTGAATTTCTGTCAATTAAGGATTAGCTAAGTGAGATAGTTCTATATCCTCTTTTAAATAGAAAACTAAAATCATGAACATAGTGTTGCTTCCTTTTTCCCTTACATTCCATGATATCTCCAATTAATCATTGGCTATCAGTATCCATGGCTAGTTGTTTCCTTTTCTATACCATTTCTTATTTTTTTATCATGGTGTATCAAGTTTTTCTATCACATAATTACAATGATGTATACTTGTACAATTCTTCACCTCACTTTGTGAGGAGAGATGCATCCAGAATCTGAATGAAATCAATATGTTTTAATAACTCTATTAATTGTCACGTTTTAATAAATATTTGCATGTCTTATGTGTAGTGTGTATATATTTCCTCATCTTAGATCTAGCCTATGCATAAATGAGCAGATCCTCTTCTGTTGGGTTGATTTTAAAGTCTGGTTGAATGCAAGACTTCATTGCAACCTTCAAAGCTCCTACAACTATAGTCAATTAGACTTGTCAAGATTATTTGGCTCCAGAGATTCTAAGATTAAAATTAAGTTTTTTTATTGATGGTTAAGATCTATTATTTTCTCCAACTATGAGAAATATATAATATTGCATAAATTCAATTGATGCTTTATACATGTTCCTATGGTGGCGTGGTAAATTATCTTTTGTTAACAATAGTTTGGGTGTTACATTAACCAAACTTTTGAAGATTGTTGATAAATTCACATGAAATGGCTTTTCAGTTCTAACATGTTTTATGCGGTCTTGAGTCTATGCAATGATTCTTGTGGAACCAACAAAGATCTTGTGAATTCATTGAACTTGTTATGAGACTCCCAACTACAATTTCAATTAAGATATATGTATATATACAGACATATGTATATATACATATATATATGTGTAAATATATACAAATATATATATGGGAATTCAATCAATACCGGCGTGATATATATGTATATATATATATATATATATATATATATATATATATGAGAGAGAGCGAGAGAGTGTCAGGCTAGAATACACTCGAGTGTGCAGATCACACGAATACACTCAAGTGTGTTTGCGTATCTACACTATTTTTTTTAAATGTAAACTATTGATCTTCACAGTCATACTATAACTAGGCTGCATATAAATTTTGAGCCCATTTGGATGAGTGTAAGTCACTCATCCAAGGGCAACAAAATCGACGTGCGAAACTAATTTGAAATGCATAATTTTTGCGGTCTTTATAACAAGACCTACAAATTTCCAAATGTGCTAAAATTTTGCGAATGAGCTGTTCACAAGATGTTTAAGAAGATCAACATATTAGATTTTTGAAAAAAACATTGCATCATGAAAAACTACTTGAGTGTATTCTGCTCCGAATACACTCGAGTGTATTCTGCTCTGAATACACTCGAGTGTATTCCAGCTTGACTCTCTCTCTCTCTCTCTCTCTCTCTCTATATATATATATATATATATATATATATATATATATATATATATATATATATATATATATATGAGTTACTTTTAGTTGCCCGCACGGGAAACTTAATTACCCTACCCGGCAGCAATACTCCTGCAACCCGAAACCTGTTATAGCGGAAAAAAACAGAAAAAAACATCCGAGCGGAAGCAGCGAGAAAAAAACAGAAAGAGTAGCTAGCAAGCGAAGCAAAACCCCAATTCCTCTACTGAATCCGTCACCCTCCCCAATGATTTCTCCCATTGTCGCGCAATCTCACCGGTGAAGACATCACCCAACCACTCCATCACCACCTCCTCTGTCATCACCTCCTCCAGTCGCTCCTTCATCGACTCGTGAGTTACTTAGAGATGACGAGGATGAAGAAAGCCTCGTGGAAATCGTCGATAATGACTCCACGGAGAAAGAATAGACCGAAAGTGGTCGAAATAGGTGACGACGACTTCGAAACGCACTAGTTTCAAGCCGACAAAAAGATGGAAAAATAGGCAGAAGAAGCGGGAAAAGCAGCATCGGCCGCGGAAAGGGAATTACAAGAACAGACTACTCTGATAACTCTGAAAGGGGATAAAAAAGAGGCTACCAAGGCCACAGAAGCGGAAGAAGAGGGGAAAGAAGAAGCTGCGGAAATGGAGAAGGGGTTTGCTGCTGAGACTCCTCAGACAATACAGAAAGAGGTCAAAATAGGAGCTGCGATGGCTACTGAAGGAGATAAGAAAGCTACTTCTTCGACACCTCAGACACAAAAGAAAGGAAAAAAGGGGGTTACAACTCCCCTATGGATCAAACCTCCATCATAAAGTGCAAAGCGCAGTAAGGTTGCTACTGTTGGTCGTGGAGGCAACAAAGCTACTGAGAAGAAAGAAGTTGCGCATAACAAAGTGGGAAAAGAAGAACAACAAGGTAATTTGTGTTTTCATGCAAGCTACTACTGTTGTGTCTTTGACCTTCTCTGCATCCTGCCCCTCCTGCTATGCAGGATACTACTATTGTGTCAATGTATGATAGTTACTACATTAAAACTAGACGATGTAGATAGAGTAACTACGCCAACAGATCTGAGTAACTAAGAGATAGTCTCGAGTAACTGTTATAATAGGAAGAGTAATGCTCGAGTAACTGAGTGTAATGTTTGAGTAACTGAGAGTAATGCTTGAGTAACTGAAATTAATACTTGAGTAAATGAAATTAATGCTTGAGTAACTATTACAGAATACTTGAGTAACTGAAAGTAATGTTTGAGTAACTAAAATTTATGCTTGAGTAACTATTACAGAATGCTTGAGTAACTGAGATTAATGCTTGAGTAACCGAAAATAAAGTTTGAGTAACTATTATAGAATACTTGAGTAACTGAAATTAACTATTGAGTAACTATTACAGAATGCTTGAGTAATTGAAAGTAATGTTTGAGTATTTATTTCTAAAAGTAATGCTTGAGTAACAAATAGTGTCTCACACACTAGACATATCAATTAAACTAGAAAATAATATTGTTAAGATAAATACTACATTCTTGGAGTAACTCTATTCGTATGAAGGAGAAGAAAGCAAAGGGGATGAGGAGAGTACAAATACAAATCAGAAACAGAAAGAGACAGAAAAGGCTAGCGAAGAAGAAGGTGATGTAAAATGAAGAAAAATGAAAACCAAGGGGAAAGGGAAGGAACAAGCAACTGAAGAGAAAGGGAAGGTTGATGGTGATACAGAAGAAGAGGAAAGAAGAAGAAGAAAACAGAAAGGAAAAGAAAAGGCTACAAATGAGGGGGGAAAAGTGGAAAGAAATAAGAGAACACAAAAGGGAAAAAGAAAAGCAATTGAAGAGAAAGGTAAGATTGTATGGAATTGTAATTGTTTTAATTTTCAATTACTTACAGTTTATTAAATTGCTTTTACAAAATAAACAATGAGCTCTAACAATAAATTTTGATATGTTGGCAGTGGGAGTAAATAGACTGTACCCCAGGTGCTCCTTAAAGAGATACATCAACAACAGCAAGAGCATGGTGTATACAAAAGAACAACTTATGATGCTGAGCTCAACAACCTTTGCAAACCTTATAAAGATGCCAAATCTTGCGGTTGACATAGTCTTGTTAGAGGATTTAATAGATAGATATGTCGATGAAGACATATTTCTACTGGACAACGGGGAGGAGAGAAGGATGATAGTAGATGATGTGGGGATAATTCTAGGTATCCCCAACAAAGGTATAGAAATAAAACAAAGGAAAGATTCTGACATAGTAAAGTCGATATGGCAAGAGTTTGCCAAGGCGACTTGTAAAAATAGAAATGAAGATGAGACATCAAAGAGGTTGAGAGAAAAGAATGTCCTTCATAAGGACAACTTAACAAAACTTTGGCAAGAATATGCCAAGACCAACAATCCAGCAGACAATAAAAATATGTTCCGCGCGTGGATGTTGCACCTGCTGGCAACATTCCTAATCCCAGACACCAACTATTGCACACCAATCTACATTATCCACTACCTAGATGATGTCACTGCCACTGGGCAGATGAATTGGGTAAAGCTGGTGCATGGGAGTATCTTCAAGAATATGAAGATGATGAAGGAGAATGTCCATCTAAGAAGGAAAGGAGAGAAAGGGGCTAAGAACACCTTGTACACAACAGGCTGTGTCATGTGCCTATGCGTAATTGAAGAAAATCAGATTCATCTACATGGATAAAATATTGACTTGGGGGGGGGGCAGTTACATATGCATTATATTTTCTATATGTTAGATGCAGGTTTGGGCATATGAGATGACAAAGATGGCAAAGCCAACATTCCTTGACTCCAAGCCAAGGATAAAGAAGTGAGCTGCGCTGGTCGAGAAATTGATGGAATTAGGGGTTGTGGACCCTAAGGATGTAAGATTATCTAATCTTTGTTACAAAATCTAATATACAACATAATCATACATGTTTCATTTTGTGACACATTATTTTTATTTATATGTTGGACAGGTTTATCAGAGGATAGTGGTAGACCAGGGAGATGATTGGCAGGCTGCAAAATCATCGAAGGACATGCCAGCAAAATGTAAGCCAACAACCAATAAGGCACCAACAAAGCCAATCATCGAAGAGGGAGACACTCCTAACACCTCCACCCTGGAAACAAGAATCCAAATGTTGGAGGAGGAGCTCAAAATACATAAGGAGATCTGCACAAGAATAAGTGTTGAGAAATTCACTGAGCTGCAGATGGAGAATAAAAGGCTAGAAGAAAGAATAGACAAGTTAGAAGAAGAAAATAAAAATCTAAAAAGAAAGTGGGAAGATGAGGGTGACAAATCACAGTCACCTGAAAGTGGATTCAAAGAATTTGCAGAGGGGTTTGCCTCGGTGAATGTAGATGAACTGAAAGACACACCGACAAAGGATGTCGACCCACCGATGAAGCGAAGAAGCTTGACCCTCAGAAGAAAATACGTGGAATCAGAAGATCACAGTGAGGACAGGAAAAATGCTGATGAAGAGGAGAAGAAAGAAACAAAAGATGACAGTTCCAAACAACCAAAGTTTGCAGAAGATGCAGAACAAAAGAAACAAGAAGAAGGAAGCGAACAACAGGAGAAGATAGTAGAAGAAGAAGAAGGGCAGAAGGAGCCCAGAAAAAGATTGAAGAAGAAGAAGAAGATGGAAGAACTAAAGATAGGAAGCATAGAGAAAAATGTGAAGAAAAGAAGGGAGGAAAAGGTAAGTTTCATCTCCTTTCAAGTATATCATAATTGCAAGTAATGCTTGAGTAACTAAACCTAAAGCTTGAGTAACTGAACCTAATGCTTGAGTAACTACAAGTAAGGGTTGAGTAACTGAACCTAATGCTTGAGTAACTGAACCTAATGATTGAGTAACTGAATGTAATGCTTGAGTAACTAAAAGTAATGCTTGAGTAACTGAGAGTAATGATTGAGTAACTGATAGTAATTCTTAAGTAACTTATGCAAAATGAAGATTGATTCTAAAATGGATTGCTATATTGTTGTTGACAACACAAGATGTCAAATTTCATAGGTTTTGAACATTTCAAAACAAAAGAAACCAAAGAAATTGTCCATCACTTCATGGACAACATAGAACAAATGTAAGAGAATTGGTTATTATCAAGTGTAAAATGATAAATATTACTATTTCAATATCCAACTCATATGTATAACATCTATAAAAATAATTGACAGGTCAAAATGAGAATGGAAATTCAGTGTAGACACTTGGTGCACGAGGAAGGACCTCACCCCCCTCTTGTACAAGGATCAAATGACACAATCACCTGTAAGAAACAAGAAGTAGTGTAACTCTTTGAAATAGATAATTTGGATTGCTAAACTAAGAAAGCTTTTGGTTTTTTTTCAAGTTCTCGACTACTTTGTACAGATGCTCAAGGAGAGCACAAGCAAGCGGAGGAAGAAGGGGTTGACATGGCACTGCATGAGCACTTATGCTCTGGTAAGACAAATAAACTTTGTATACAAATTTACATGAAATTACTATATAGAAACACAAACTGAAACTTATAGATGTGAATTTTAAACTCTACATTTGCAGCTAAAGCTATCATTTGATGTTGAGAACATCACCATGGAGTAGATTGACATGCTATCTCCACAATTCAATGTTCCAATGAAAGATTTGGATGCAATGGACTCGGTGTTCACAATACTAAACAACGACAACCACGGGCACTTGTATGAAGCAAGTTTTAGGGATGGAGCACACCGGTCTTATAATTCAATGAGTTGGAGTAGCAACTCAAGAAAAGAATTCAATAGATGGGTAAGTGGTCTATAAAAATTAACTCTATTAGTAGTGGATTGAAAGGATTAATGTTCTTTAATTGATGACGAATAAACGTTTTGTTTTTTTAATGCAGGTGGGTATAGTGCATGAATTCTTTAGGGGTGCACCGAAAAAGGGGAGCCAGTTGTCGCAGTGGGAACGGGAGTACCCGATCTGCCCACAACAGGAAGAAGACTCACTTGACTGTGGGATCTTCGTCATGAAGTACCTAGACTGCCTAGTCAATGGAAAAACTATGGACTTCACCTGCAAAGACATACCGACAATAAGGGATGATGTTTTTCAACGAATGATGGCAAGGGGGTAGCTGCAGCCTCTAAAAGAGGATGAAAAAGATGAAAGTGAAGACATCACAGAAGGTAAATCTGATGAGAACAAGGGAGGAGAAGATGAAGCTGAGAAACAACAAGAAATAGAGAAGAATGAAGAAACAGTAGCCAAAATGCATGAAGAACAGATCCCAGAGGAAGAAATAGTTACAAGCCTCGATAAATGGCTAAAATCCAGCTAAAAAACTGGATTATTGATTTGATTGTAAAATAAGAACAATAGCCTTCTGTTATTCTGTTGTATAAGCTCTGTGAAAGCCTGAATGTATAGCTGCTCTTGAATGTATAGTTGTGAAAAGCCTAAATTTATAGCTGATCTTGATGTACAACTCATCTTGAACTATATTGATTTTGCCCTTGTATTTTTGGCTGATTGTAGAATAGGCTTCTGTAATTCGGATGTATAACCACTGTGAAAAGCCTGAACAATAGGCTTCAATTATTCTGATGTATAAACTCTGTGGAAAGACTGAATGTACAGCAAATCTTGAATGTACAACTGTGAAAAGTCTGAATGTATAGTTGATCTTGATGTACAACTCATTTTGAACAATATTGATTTTTCCCTTATATTTTGGCTGAATGTACAGCTGATTAAAAAGGATTATTTATTAGTGTGCTGCAAAAAGACTGAATGTACAGCTGATCTTGAATGCTTCGAATACATTTATGGTTTGAATGCTTATGTTCTTAAATGCTTTAAATACCTTTATGCTTTGAATGTTGTAAGAGTAACTTTGAAACCACTACGAGTAACTGATACAACCATGCGAGTAACTAAACTGAAAGTAACAGAATGCTTGAGTAACTGAAATTAATTATTGAGTAACTGAGAGTAATGTTTGAGTAACTAAGAGTAATGGTTGAGTAACTGAAAAAACCCTACGATTAACTGTCACAACCCTGGAGTAACTGAAAAAACACTATGAGTAACTGAAAAAGGACTACGAGTAACTGAAAAAACATTGTGAGTAACTGTGACAATATTGTGAGTAACTGTGACAATAATGCGAATAACTGAAAAAACCATGCGAGTAACTGAAAAAACCATGCGAGTAACTGTAAAAACACTGCGAGTAACTGTCACAACCCTACGAGTAACTAAACAAACAATGTGAGTAACTGAAAAAAGCCTGTGAGTAACTGAAACAAGCATGCGAGTAACTAAACACTACAAGTAATGGTTGAGTAAATGAACAAACACTGCGAGTAACTGCCACAAACCTATGAGTAACTGAACAAACACTGCGAGTAACTGTCACAACCCTGTGAGTAACTGAACAAACACTGCGAGTAATTGAAAAAACCATGCAAGTAACTGAAAAAAACCCTGCGAGTAACTAAAAAACCCTGCGAGTAACTAAAAAAAGCCTGTGAGTAACTGTGAAACACTATGAGTAACTATGACAACAATGCGAGTAACTGAACAAGCACTACAAGTAACTCAAATAGCAGTTAGAGTAAATGTGAAAACAATATGAGTAACTGAAAAAACACTACGAGTAACTATGACAACCCTGCGAGTAATTGAACGAGCACTATGAGTAACTCTAACAGCAATAAGAGTAACTGTGATAGCCTAGAAAAGAAACACTATGATTCAAACTCAGTTACTCTTATACTTTATAAGAGTAAATGTGACAACACTAAGAGTATCCATTGCACACAAAGACAAAGACATATTCTTCAAAAAGAATAACAACTGTCAGAACATATTCTTTGTAACATATTCAAAGTATACATACAGCTGCTGGAGCACAAGGTAACACAAAGATATATTACAAACGCAAGTGAAGTACATAGAAGGTTACAAAATCACTTTCACAAAACTACACAAAAAGAACAACCCATTATAGATTTGAACATGCCTCACTGACGCACTAATCAACTACAAACTCCACTAAAAAAGATAGAACCACATATACATCAATATCAGTAGCAACAACATCAGAACACGAGTAGTAGAAATAGTAGCAACAACTCCCAATCAGCAAAACAAGAACGATCTTAACAACAGTAGCAGCAGCAGCTCATCACATTAGAAGTAGCAGTAGCACATAACCATCAACAGTAGTAGCAGCAATAACACATCACAAGAGCATTAGTAGTAGCACATATCCATGAATTGCAGTAGCAGCAACAACTCCCAATCGCATGATAAAAGAACAAACAAAACCACAATAAGAAGCACCAGGATGCTCCCCACAATCAACAACAACAGTAGAAAATAAAGCTTAGCGAGCAACACCAGGAGCTGGAAGAGAAGAAAAGAATAGATCAGCAGCAGGATAAGATAACAAATATAAACATTAAACACAAACAAACAACACAAGCAGCACTAGATATAGTCGTTGAGCAGTAAACAACAACAACAGATAGTCCAGAAAGAGCATCACTGTAGAATGGACTACTTCTTAGGATAGTTCCTGCTGTCATGGTTAACACCAAACTCTAAGCAATTCTTGCACTGCCTCTTTCTTTTAGACTGGGCAATCTCAACTCCAGATTTAAACCTTGCATCTGTGGATTTGGGTCTCCCCTTAGTTTTGCAAACATTGGGGATATGAACCTTGACAGCGGAAGAAGTTGTATTTGAAGCAGTTACACCAGCACCTGCATCTGCACCAATATCAGCGAGATCCAATTCTAACAGCTCCTTTCGCAAGGCTAGCAATTTTTCATGGCAAAGATCTACAATGTTGTTCCTACACGCTATGTTCACAATTGAATTGCAGGCAGAAACAAGATTAAGAGTCCTCCCAATGGATGGATGACTAACTGATGCTTTGCCAAAAATCAAAGGATGTTCTCTGTACCCTTTGGTCCACCTCTTAAGTATGTATGGCTCGGGAAGAGTGCAAAAGTCACGACTCTTCAAATAAGATAGGATGTGCCTGCAAGGGATACCTTTGAATTCCAACATGCAACAGTTGCAAGAAACAATCTCACTCGACGACTTTTTCTTCAAGATGCAGGCAGATCCAAGGCCACCGACACGATACACTTCAAACACACCTTCTTCTGAAGCTTCCTTTACATTTTAGATCATGCTTTGATGAACCTCACTATGAAAGATCTTAAAGATTGACTTGGCGTATATACCTCTCATCTGCCCCTCTAGAGGCCACAGTTAGGGCTGTCAATGGGGAGGGTATGGGGAGGGTAAGGTCTTAGCCTTACCCTTACCCTCTTTGGGTAGCGGGTAAGGGTAAGGGTAATTATCCTTCTCAGCAATCTCCTTACCCTCTCCTTACCCTTACCCTCTTCTCCACAGGGTAAACGGGGAGGGTAAAGGGTAAGCGGGTAATTTTGACAAAAAAGAGTTTTATATACATTGTGTGTTGATTTTTAATAATTTTATAACTAATTTATTGATAACAACATATAAAACATTATATCCAATTCAAAATCATATATTTCTCTGTATAAAATTAAGTCAATTCACACAATAACAAATTTTTATGCATAAATCATTTTTTTCCTTTGCATAAGTATGCATAACAAATAAGTGTTTCACCAACACCTCATTTTCCACAAGATATATATGTTTTTCCCTCAACAAGAAAGTATTACAAGCACAACACTAAGTCATTTTACAATGATAGAATAAAGTATTAGGGTTAAACATTTACATACAAACCCCTTTAGAATATATATTTGTGTAACCTTTATATCATGTGCGGGTAAAAGGGTAAAAGGGTATGGATAATGTCTATACCTTAGCCACCCCTAATAGTATAGTGGGGAAACGGGGAATGGGTAAATGGGTAAAGGGTAATAAAAATATCTACCCTTACCCTTACCCTCCAGGCTATGGGTAAGGGTAAACGGATAATACCCTCCCCATTGACAGCCCTAGCCACAGTGATGACAAAGGGAGATTATTATACTCGTCTTCAAAGTCTTTGAAATTTTCAATCTCCCATACATGAGAGTACGCAGTCTCCAATGAACATACAAGTTCAAAGAGAGTCTTCCTACTATTCACATGGCTTCTAATGAACGCATTCAAGCTCATGCTCGTTTACATTGTCCTCATGTCCGTAAAGAAGGAAGACTACATATAGCACAGAACCCACTCCAAACACATCACATACATGTCAGACAACCAAGTAATGGAAGACAAACCATACTCCTCAATAACAGAATCCCACCTCTCTTCAAATATACGGACATCATCCACATTCCATACACAATCATTCAAGGAGCTTATGATCTAGTCCTTGTTAGGAAGACCACCAAGCTTAGAGAGAAGCTTTTGTAGGATGTGCCAGCAGTAGAAGCGATGCTTGCAATTTGGAAAAACAGTAAGGATATCAGCATTCATAGCCGGGTCTTGATCGGTTATGATAGACACCGACTCTTTGCTAAAACAAAGTAGATACTGCTTGAAAACCCAGACAAATGACTCGTACTTCTCGTCAAACATAAGAGTAGAAGCAAACAAGACCGTCTTATGATGATGATCAACACCACCATACATTCCAAAAACCATCGAATACTTGTTGGTGTGGTAGGTGGTGTCAAAAACAATCGCATCGCCAAACAATCTGCAGTCTTCAACAGAACAGGATCAACCCAAAACATATGAGTCAAGCAACAATCATGATCATTTTGGTATGTATAGAATAATTTCTGATCGAGTACCTTAAACTTGGCAAACCGATCCAAGACCATGTCGACGTCATACTTGACCGACTCTTTCCTATTGCTACTGATGTGTCCATGAGCTTATCTACTGGTAAATGTCAGATTTTCATAGCCGCCAGACTCAGATTCCATCAATGCAATTTGTCTCGATACAAGTATGTTAGCTTGGATCATGGAAGAAAGGATATCTTTTTGAGTTTCATCAAAAGATGAGTTACACTTCATGTAACGGAGATGTGCATCATCAACAAGATCATAGTTTTGTTCCTCAACAAAGGCAGTCACAACCCACATGGATGAGGACTTGTCTAGTGTGAATCGGATCATGGGTCTACAACCACACCTCTTCACAAATCGCTTGTGCTTTTTAGACATATTTTCCTACAACTTACCCACTTTATCACAAACGGGGCTCATAAGCCCTCTTGACATCTTAGAATGGCCCATTGAACCCTACTTATCACAAACCAGATCTTTGGCAACAAGAATCTTAGTTCCCCGTTCATACCTGTTGTCATCTTTCCTGATATTAAAACCAATTATGCCAGCGTCGCTAGAATAGAATGAGATAGCTTCATCTAAACTTCCAAAGTGGAGACCAATTTTAGGAACTGTAGCTGGGGGCAGAGTGGAAGCACCAACAGAAGGATAAGAATTAGCATTATCATTATCAAGGCCGACATTTGAATTAGCAACATCTGTATTAAGGCTCACTACAAAAAACTGGGCCATTATTCACGGGAGAGTCATGTCACAAACCCCTCTCTACAGGCCCTCAGAAATAGGGACGGTTGAGGGTCTGGCCCTCACAAATGGTCCGTGAAGAGAACTCATGTGACAAATACCAGTGGCCCTCATGAATACAATTGTGAGGGACTATTTAGCCTTCATAAATACATTTTTGAGGGACTATTTAGCCTTCATAAATACATTTTTGAGGGACTATTTAGCCTTCATGAATACATTTTTGAGGGACTATTTAGCCTTCATGAATACATTTTTGAGGGACTTGATGGTCCTGGAGAATATATTTTTGAGGGGCTATGTGGTAGTCATGAATGCAATTTTGATGGTCAATCTGGACCTTCATCAATATATTTATGAGGGACTACTGTAAATGATTTGGTTATTGATTATTGAATGATTTATTAAATGTTAATTAATTGTTACTATAGTGAATATCAAATTTTAAATGAAAACTTTGTATACATAACCTCAAGCAATATTTTTATACTAATTCACATGACATCATAAGAAGATTCAACACCAAAATGACACATAAAAATGTTAAATCACCTCAAACCAATTTGTGATATTGAAGCAAAATATTATCCATACATTGCGTGCTCAACGTTGATATAAATAAAGAGTACATATGGTTTTAAAATTTAAGATTGATGACAATCAACATA
This sequence comes from Alisma plantago-aquatica, assembly GCA_963693085.1. Classification (NCBI taxonomy): domain Eukaryota; kingdom Viridiplantae; phylum Streptophyta; class Magnoliopsida; order Alismatales; family Alismataceae; genus Alisma; species Alisma plantago-aquatica. Next base: position 569,521,115 of record OY856411.1, read on the forward strand.
TCATGCTAGAAACTCTTAAGATCTATAATGTCTCCATATTCCTTCAAATGGTGTTGTGTTCTCCATCAATGCCACGCCTCATACGGTTAGGTACTTGAATATTCTTCTCCTAAAAATGACAAATCATTATATTAATAGAATTTAAAGTTAATACATAAATCATAGTACAACAAACAACTTACCCGTATATTTCGGTTTTGGTCTACTCCAAGGTGAATTGTCCGTTGAAATCCATCATTAAAAGTAATTCTACCCTATCAATATAAATACAAAAATGAATCATAAGAAACATATAATTAGAAAAAGTAGATAGGTATACATGCAAGTTATATGAAACCATCCTCAATATAAGCAAGCCAATAGCTGGATGTGGAAGAACATCCTCAATATAAGAGATAGATATCTCTATAATGTCCAATTCCACATTGGAAAGGGGACTGATGTGAAGTGTGGAGTGTGGAAGCTCCCTGAGATCAGAGGAATTGAGTAGATTCAAAAAATCTGCAGCAGTGTTGAGCTGGGAAGTGGAGATGATATCTGCATGCTCGGGAAACTAAAAACTATCTCTCTAAAAGACGCTTGGGAGGTCTACAGGTCTAAACATGAGGTCTTGCCTTGGACCAAGTGGTTGTGGAAGAGTCGAGCACCTAAAAGAGCAATACTTTGCTGCTGGAACAGAAATGAAGTACACCTGTTAAAGAACAGAAATGAAGCTCTTCTTGCTACTCTTATCATTTATCACATATGGCCACAAACCAATTCAGACCCATATTACAATGCAGAATAATAAGAATAACAAATATATGTTTTTGAACAATTCCCAACAATTTGGAGTAGCTTGGACAGCCAAAAGTTAAAAACAAAGTAGATAGAGTTAGCCCATACAGAGAGTGGCCATTCCCAAGGTTATTAATATCAACAGTCCCTTAAGAAAATGACTCAAAAGAAGGGGACAAGCAGGGGACAAGGGCATCTGGAGCAGAAATAGTAGGCAATAACAATATTCATCATCACAATTACTGCCATCTTTAATTTGAATTGATAACTATAGGAGAATCAGGGACAA